>OU565285.1:33228798-33823122 GCA_913789915.3 Sphecodes monilicornis
AGATTTTTTTCAAATCCAGAACTTACGGCCAGCATAACAGGGATAGATGCACTACTCGTTAAAAAATTTCACGTAATATTACAAGCCATTTCATCTTCGTACGAAATAGACGTAGATAAATTTCAAAACTATGCCTACAATACAGCAAAGTATTGTGTAAGTCTTTATGGCTGGTATTATATGCCGGCTTCAGTACATAAAATACTAATTCACGGGAAAGAGATAATAAAACATGCACTAGTGCCAATTGGTCAAATGTCTGAAGAGGACTTAGAGAGGAGACATAAAGATTTTAAAAATTATAGAAGTAATAAAAGCCGAAAATTTTCACGCACTGCTACAAATGAAGACATATTTCATAGATTATTACTAACTTCTGATCCATATATATCTTCCTTGCGTATAAAGTCCAACAATAAAAAACCTAAAACCCTGGACTCAGAGGCTGAGGAACTAATAATTAAATAAAAACTTTTAACAGAGAAGGTAAGAATAATTAATTTAATTCTGTGTCACATAATTCTCAACTGATCACGAATTAAACTTATTGTATTTATTATTGCTTATATTTTAATTTGTGCTTTATACAGGTACCATAGACTTTGTGAATTTTTAAATCTTACCTGGAGATTCTGGAAAATACAGAAACAAGTTTACTCAACTAGCGATTCGTTAAACAAGTAGAAGAGTATTATTAACTAATTAATTAATTTGGACCTGTTTATTTAAAAAAAAAAAGTGCTAAAATTTGTTATACTTGTACACATATTTAAAAATTGCAAGAAAGGCTATTAAATAAACATAAAGTATATTACATTTTACACTATTAAAAATGAATTCTTGTTAATATTCTTCACTCTAAATTTCACTTCGATATCTTTAATAGTTTAAAAGTTATACCAAAATGTCCCCGTATTTTTCGATCGGGACCACTGTGTGGCGTCTCGAGATAGTTGATTGAACGAACTATGAGGAAAACTGATAAAACCGTTCCGCTTAGAGAAAAATCTGCGTTATCTCGAATTTGATTAGAATTGAATTTATCCCACACAAGTGAAGTTGACGTGAATGAGATATTTCTTTGATGCTCGATAAACGAGGGGAGAGTCTTTCAATATTTTGTACACAGGTGAAACTATCGTGAAGCCATCTTGGACACGGGTGAATCCCTTGGCGTATTTCAAAATTGAATCCCGGCCCTACGCTCCTACGAACGCGTCGAGTCGGGTACAGAAGTATACGGGTGGGGCCCACATCCCTTAAGATTTTGTGGATTTGGGTGAATAACGCTTTCAAAAGGCGAGGGAACCGAGTGACTCTCATGATCCCTGATATAGAAGTAGAATTAATTGATGGATCGATTTGTCAAAATTTAAAGCATTTTTACAGCCGTCGAGAATCATCAGGGGCCACGGAGAACCACCGTTAATATGCTTGAAACGTTTGCGAATCGTCGAATGGTAGATACTTAGTTCCTCGAGCAGCTGAAACCGCAAACAAATCCTGGGAACCAGAGTTTCGGCGTCTTTACATGACGTCAGATCAATTAAAACGCATGCATGTTTTCAACACACGCACACAGGATACGAACAATGGTGTACAATAGACAGTGGCAGCTGATGGCGGTCATTTTTAATTTATCCCTCGGTCTCGGAGGTAATGAACGAACGAAATGAACACGACAGCGTGTCCAAGCGTTTAGACGATCTTGACGAGATCTCGCCTTGACGACCGGTGGAACGTGGAAAGCCTTCCGAGAACCAATGCAAAGTTAGAGAACCGTCTTCGTTGGATATTATCAAATCATAAGGTTAGAATTGGTAACCACTTATTGGTATAATTGAGTTGGTTCGGAGATGACCGTCCTCGAAGAGTAGGTACGTACAGGTTACGCAATGCTTCCAAGACGTGAAAACGCTTTTCCACGTTGAACGCTCGGATGAAAAACGCTTCCTGTTCACCAAGCTAACGAATGCAAACAAACGCGGGCCCAGCGATGTGTATCTTTTTAATTCGTCGCGTAACGCGAGAATAATTGGTGCGGCTCGCTAGCGAACGCGAGATGTTTGCGCGCAATGGAACGTCGCGTCGTTGTCGGCTATGTCACGGTTTAAACGGTCGCAGAGACCGGCCGGGCACCGTTAAGGTGTTTGCCAAAGACAAACCTCAGACTTCAAAGCTAGATGCTCCATCCCAGTGGACACCGTCCGGTGTATATTCAACACCGTGCGATCGTGGCTGATTCAAGACCGCACGGACGAACCTGATACCCTTTGTCTTTAACTTGAACCACCGTAGGACGCTAACGCTTTGATGGTGTCAAAAGTCCTCGAGTTGAATCATTTTCCAGTATTTTCCACTATTTTACTATTGAACACAGATATTAAACAGTTTTGTGGTAACTTCCATTTCGATTTTCTTATTCTGACGCACGAGTTTGACGGGACTTTTTAAAAAGAAGATCATAAACATTTCAATCTTTAACTTTGCGGCTGTATTATACAGGAAACTAGTGAATCTATGCAAAATTATAATAGTTCAATCAAGCAGCGTAACAAACAATGCTCGCTTTTACCATGAAAGCAGTCTATCTATTACCTTCTTGAAACATAAAAATCAAAAATATTTAGAAATCGATCAGTACTGTGACTACTATTTGAATTCGAGTTGTCTTACTAGAAACAATGTACATACATTTAACATATCTGACAAGTTTGAAAAATATTAGTTATAAGAAAATCATGTTTAATATTTCAGTTATTATTGTACAACGTAATACACGAAAGATATTTCATTTCGAAATCTGCAGAGCTGTCCGTTTTACAAGATGGTGTTTTTCAAAAATGGGCACGTGCAAGAATGATTGAAATATATATTTAATTTATGTTATCATATATTAAGTGAAAATTATTATTTTAATCATATAGCCTTTGAAAATATGTTTATATTACAAATAATGTTTTGATATCTTAGAATAAATGATTTATAGAGAAAAAACTATAAAATGTAAAGAAAAGAAAATTTAAGTATTCCCCATTTAGAAAATTTGTATTTTTTTGCAGCTGATTGTCCACTTACACACCAATATACATAAAAATCTGATATAGAAAAAGTTTTAACTAGAAAAAGCAATGCGGACAATGAAAACAGTTTCATTCCTGTCTTATTTCGTACAAGATCGTTAGAGTGCCAAGCGGACACGTGCTGTACAATCGTAAATGTTAAAAAAAAATATCTCAATTTTTCAATACTAAAAAATTTTCCTTCTTTTAATTATCTAAGATAGATTAATACAAGCCTCTATAAAATGCCAGTATAATCTAGTATATTCTAGTATATTCTGGCATATTCTAGTATATTCTAGTATATTTTAGTATATTCTACTATATTCTGCTATATTCTAGTATATTCTACTATATTCTAGTATATTCTTGTATATTCTGGTATATTCAAGTATATTATACCATATTCTAGTATAATCTAGTAAATTCTAGTATATTGTAGTATATTGTAGTATATTCTAGTATATTCTAGTATATTCTAGTATATTATGATATATTATGGTATATACTAGTATATTCTTGTATATTCTTGTATATTCTAGTATATTCTGGTATATTGCAGTGTATTCTTGTATATTCTTGTATATTCTAGTATATTCTGGTATATTGCAGTGTATTCTAGCATATTCTTGTACATTCCAGTATATTATTGTATATTCTAGTATATTCTGGAATATTCTAGTACATTCCACTACATTCTAATGTATTCGAGTATATTCTAGTATTGTAGTATGTTCTAGTATATTCTGGTATATTCTATTATATTCTACTATATTCAAGTATATTCTGGTACATTCTAGTATATTCTAGTATATTCTAGTATATTCTAGTATATTCTAGTATATTCTAGTATATTCTACTGTATGCTAGTATATTCTGGTGTATTCTAGTATATTCTTCTATATTCTAGTATATTCTTGTATATTCTGGTATATTCTAGTATATTCTAGTATATTCCACTATATTCTACCATATTCCAGTATATTCTACCATATTCTAGTATATTCTAATATATTCTGGTATATTCTAGTATATTCTGGTATAGTCTAGTATATTCTAGTATATTCTGGTATATTCTAGTATATTCTGGAATAGTCTAGTATATTATTGTACATTCCAGTATATTTTAGTATATGCTAGAAAAAATATCTCCAAACAAAAATGTCGTGAAGTTTTGAAATTCAAAATGTGACCGATGGAGACTACTGTTCTTTTGAGCGTTAAAAAGCAAAAGTATTTGAATTTCTCAAACCTTCACAATGGAAGGAAACATGATTAACAGAAGAAAAAATCAAATAATTGAACAAAAGAAAACAATTATTGATGGATTATTATCTTCAATTTTTTATTATCCTTTACGACAACTTCATGATACATAAACGTGAGTTTGATAATCTGAAATGTGTGATTTGCGAGAATCCGAGCGTGAAGGGGATGGTCGGAAATTTAAATAATAGGATACCATATACTAAAGATTACGATACAAAGACGTGCGTCGGGGGGTAGTTTATACTTCTTTCATAACAGACGAACGGGAACTTTCCCTTATCCACTCTTCGAGGAATTCCGTACATTATAAAGTAAAAATCGAATGATTTACTATAAGTATCGGTGACTACGTGACTGGCATTTGAGTGTGATAAATTGCGGAAACCTTGAGAAGGGGTAACGATAAAAATCCGTTGTTGCGTGTTTGGAATTGGAGGGAAAGACAGAGGCCGGTCATTAGACCCAATCATCAACGTCACAACGAGCGGAGGGGCGCAACAGTTGGTGGACGCTTTCAAGCGTGGCGAAGACGTTGAGCATGGCGGAAGGACGTGCGGAAGGACGAGCAGGTACACATTAGACGATTACCGTAGATCGGACAAAACTGTTCTTCACCGGCTGATTTCCGTCCTAGCAACGTTGAACAACATCGAATTCCGTCTAGTGGGAACGGAAGCGACGACAGAGCTGCTGCAATGAAACGAAGTGACTGTCTAAAACCAACTAACAGGGTAATCTTTCTTTTGGAAATCAAGGAAAATGAACAGGGTATTCTAGATTAGAATAACATATGTTGAGCTACCTTTGAAATTTGTTTGCCATACAATTATAAAACTTGTTATTCTCAGACTGTTTAGTTATACCTATTTGTACTTTTAACAAAATCCTCAAATCCTTGGGCAAATGAAAAATCAAAATTATGTTACCATTGACCTAGCAAATACATTTAGGGAGTATAAAAAAAGGGAATCAATTTTTTTCATTTAATATAAGTGTCATTATCGAAACTCAATTTTTTAAGAAAATGTGAACATAGATTGGCTATGTCAAATCTATAGCCTAGAATATCCTCCTAACGAAGATGCCCACGAACATGGCCGAGAAGTTGCGACAATTAGAATTATGTATGTAAAAGATGAGAAAAGTAAGTGGAAGGAAAGGAAAACTGTGCAGATTTATTTTAAAATGACAAATAATGACTATTTGTGAAAATGATAGAGAAAAGAGTTGCATTGTCACATGGATACTTGTTTCACATGGTGCGGCACTCTATACGGTTTGATTAATCGGGTGCAAAGTTAAACGAGCATTGCGTTGAAAGGCAAGAAACACGCAACGAGATGCTGCCACGGTGGAGAGAGAAAAGAAAGGCAAAAAATTCATCGTAAAATTGATACATCCAGGCTGAGAGGCGATAATCGGGAAAACATTGCACCGTCTCCGCAGCTTCCGTTATCAGGATACTCGTCATTCGTTCGTGGTTTCTCTTGTTCTCGGGAATACCGAGACCGAGAATAGTGTTTATGTTTCCTCGTGTTAATATACATAATCAGTTGTATTTCAGTTGTCACGTTTATGTAAAATTACGTTGAACGTATATTGAAATAACTGTGATGTTTTATAATGTGAAAACTAACATATCATTTTAAATTGTTAAATATTCTTTCACCATTTCAAGATTTCGAAGTGCTAACTTTTAAGATGCACAGTACATGTCATTCTATAACTTGACAAAACACAGGGGATAATACAAAAATATTAGTGAACGCAATGAAGTTTTAGCAGCATTAACACTAGAACTACCGGACAAGTCAAAATGACTGGTTTCTAAATTTTTCTTTTACGAATATTGAAATTATAAAAATGTTTTCCGGAGTAATGTTTTAGTCAACTTCTCTATTAGAGTACATATTTAAACAAAAGTTGTACGGAGGTTGAATAAATGCATTCTTGTCGTTATTAAAAGGCAATATACACCAGTAGCGTTTAGCGCTCGGTAGTTCTAGTGTTAAAAACTTAACGTTGTGTCATACTATTTTGGTATATGATTTGAAAAAAATGTCGCTTGTGCCGTTGGTATGATTCGCATGCCATTTGTTCCTTCGTCTGGAAACTTTTTTCTCATGTGACTCGATTGCCGAATGATTCCTCTATCAGGTTATTACCTGTTCCAATTGCTCCAATGTTATTCTTAAATATACATAATCATTACACTTTTCAGAAAGTTTGAGGTGGTGCAAACAGTATCGATTTCATCGGTACCGATATTTTTACCGAGAATAGTCATCAAAAACAATAAAATAGCCTTCATAAATTGAAAAATGTATGATTTTTCTGTATATCGGTGGTAAATTTATTTAAAAAGGCGTGGAACTAATTTTTACACTTACTAAGTTGAACACATTTTAGAAAAACAATAATGTACGCGAAATTCGTGATTTTTCGTAGATTTTATTCACTAACCGAGCTGTTAGAAAAAAAATGTGCTTGGAACGGGGGTAACGGTGTACGTAACGCACAAGGGGCCGCAGAAAATAAATTGAATCGCTTGCCAGCTTTAAAAGATAGTAAATTGTTTCGTCCGGTTCAATTGACACCCCCGGTGTATCTAGTCTGTTGCAAATGAATCGCCGAATAATTGTGCAGAGTCACAGATTTCTGGTATCGTAAACGGACAATATCGTGGTTTTAACGTTTGCACCTGTGCGTTGCATGTTTCCGGTACACAGGTGTACGTCCGGCTTTTAATGGAACCTTAGGCAAATTGTTAAAAACGTGGAAATAGATGAGGGAGAAGTGGAGGCTTCGGTTAGAAGCAGATCGGGGGACACGAACATTTCGTTCGGTAACTAGGGTGTGAAACCATGCGTACATGCATGGGAATTTCGGGAGGCAGCTAGTTCCTATGCACGTCTAATTGAACCGAGGATCATGTTTATTCAAGACTTCAACTCGAGCCAGCTGCCCCTCGTGAATTTAAATAAACTGGAAATTTTCATACGATAGAATATAATCGACAACCAGAAACGACGAAAATATTTCACATGATTTCTTCGCAATGCACTAAACGCGCACCTCATACTATACAAGATACTACATTGTATATCGAAATTTGTGGTGCAACCAACCAAAGTGAATATATTATACCTGCATAAAAAGTAAATCTGAATCAGAAAACATGTCTTCTTTCGATGTCTTGTTCTCAACGAGTGTACACTTGGTTACACTCGGGTGGAACACATAAGGTAAGCGAGAAGAGTGTATTCTACATACGAAGATCTATCGATAATATAAAATATGAAACAAATAAAGAAAATAAGAAATTTCTAACTATTTTAACTATTTTCCCATGAAGATATTTCGTATAATTCATTGTCACTTGTACTAAATACATATTATATTTAATTAGGTGTTAGCCAATTGAACCTGTACATAATAAAGACTCAAATTTAATTTTCTCATAAGCGATCGTTCAAATAAAACGAATTTATGATGGAGAAATATAACTCGACACTTTGGCATCGCGCTCTAATGCCGTTCAAATCATTCCCATGGTCTCTCTAGTTCTTTTTTTCAATTAGAATACCAAAGGCAACTGGCGCCTAATATCTGGCTTATCAGTGGACTTTGTATTCTCCAAGTTTTTTGAAGTTATATCGCTTGAATTTCAATTTTAATTTAGTTTTAGAGCTGAGAATTATTTGAGATAAACCGAGAATTATGTACACCCAGTACATGTCTCAATTTTCAATATTTTTACCATTACTTTGATTTATGTCTTAAATCATTAACGAATCCCCCTTGGAAAAGATAACGGTTTTCAGGTACTCAATATTTTCTTGCTCCCTCTTTAATTTTCTAGTATGTATATCATTCGATTGACGTTAGCTAGAAACATTTTATTTGATCTTTGTCAGACTCGAGCAAGTTTACTATTGTTTTTTGAGTTCATCTTATCCGTTTATCATACATATTATATACGTACATACGTACGTACATATATACGTACATTTTGTCAAAAATCCGAATATTATAGTAGCTTTAATAGTTTGTACTAATTTTTTAGTATTTCGTCGGTCCACCTTGATACCTTATTACTTCATTTAATCGATTTGGCATACTTTCTACCAATTTTAAAGTGTTACTTGGTTCAATACTATTCCAAGCTTCCAAAATTTTTAGTTTTAACATTTGTTTATTGGAAATTTCATGCTCGCGTAGTCTTTTATCTATTTCCGCCCATAAATTTTCTATGGGATTTGTATCCGGACTATGAGGAGGTGTACGTAACAAATGAGGAACGTGGTAAAGTATCCACTCACGAACAATCTGAGCAGTATGCTTCGGATCGTTGTCGCGTTGGAAGTAATAGTCATCTTGCAAACCCAGCTTAATCGCACTTGATTGCAGATTTTCTTCCTGAATATTTTTATACTTTATCTTGTGCATAATTCTGTCGATAAAGACAAGATTGCCCACTCCGGATGCTGCCATACAGCCCCAAGCCATCACGGATCCTCCTCCGTGCTTTACAGTTGGTTGTAGATTTTTTAATTCTAGTTCGCTATTAGGTTTTCTCCAAACTTTTCCTCTTCCGTCACATCCAAAAATATTAAATTTCGATTCATCTGAGAAAATAACTTTTTTCCAGAAGGTATTACTTTGATTTATATACTCCTTCGCAAATGCTAATCTCTTGATTCTGTTAATTTTATTAACGAAGGACTTCTTTCTCGGTGTTCGACCATGAACATTTTCACTTCTCAATATTCTTCGACAAGCTTCAGCAGAAACCTTCTTATTGAACATATCGTTACACATTGTTACTAACTTAGGTGCACTAATTCGAGGATTTTTTTGCACTTCGCGTATTACAGTCTTTCTTTCTCTAACGGTTAAAATCTTTGGTCTTCCAGTACGCTCGTTATTTAACAATCTATCACTTGCTTTTATCCGTTTAACGATGAATTGGATAGTCGATTTACTCCTACCAATTATTTTTGCAATCTCAACATAACTTTTGCCCTTTTGGTGTAATTTCAAAATTATTCGACGCTCTTCCAGAGTAGTCTCGGACTTCTTTCGACTCATTTCGGATTATCGATATTATTTCGACAAAATTTCGAACTAGACTGGTTCGTTTACGCTCATTCGACAGACCGTGAACTGTGGAAATCACTTCCGATGTGAAACGACTATGTAAAGAAAACAAAATCGACTCTGCTAAGAATGGTACGAATACTTTTGTTAACTGTTATTACGTACTATGTAGAGTAAAATCAATATATTTTTGTTATTAGTTAATCAATTTTGTTATAACTTGGTATAAATGAACTTTATATATGTGTTCACCTATAATAAAAAGTTTGTTGCAAAATCTTACATGCAACGGTTGATTTCAACAAATTTCTCTTAAAAACAATGAGGGTACGCATACTTATGGGACTGACTGTCCCATATATATATATATATATATATATATATATATATATATATATATATATATATATATTATAGATAACTAGTTATATAATATACAACTAGTTATATAATATATATATATATATATATATATATATATATATATATATATATATATATATATGTATAGTACTTTAATGTCCCAAAATTATAAGAAAAGTGTGTTAAGATTTGACTTCCTTTCACATCAATTTCTTACAAAAATTGATGCATACCTCTACTATACTGTATATGGAATTCATTATACTATATTTGTTACACTTACTATGTAACAGAAGCTTAAGACTCATACAGATATCTTTGCCGAATTGCTTTCAGAACCGAACGGACGACTCAATCTCGGAAGTGGGATGTGGTGTGCGATGCAAGATCGATCAGGTGAGCTACTTCTATTAATAGACCTTAATTTCTACTCTGAAAGGTACAGATAACTAACTCAGTTCCATACCTAACAACTGTACAACACATGTATTCCAAACAGAAATCTCCTTGTTAAGAGATTCCATACTTCTCTACCGTTCACCGCAGGACACTTCCGGATATTCTGACACGAATCTTAGCGTGCGTTGCAGTTTATATTATACAAACAAACATAAGCATGAATCGGATTTACAGAAGTATTTCTGTTCCTTAGACTGTTTGTAGGATGTGATACTTCCGGAGTATTTTTTGTTAAATCATTATCGCTATATACCTTTATGATCCTTTGTAAATTTATTTATATGCTAATAATACCTATGAATTATAGTAATTATTCAGGTGAGTAAGCAAGTTATACTTGTTTCATATCGCACTCAATAATCGATGCTAAAACCATCTAGTAGAATAACAAATTCTTATTTAGTACGTTCATGTTCAACACTAGGTTTACGCTACGCGTCGAAATAACGCGTAAAGATGCATCTATGAAGGATTATTAAACAAATTTATTGCTTTGGGTATGTATTACAATAAACATGACTCAATCTAGTGTCAACTATTATTGTTAGCTTCCAAATCATTGATAACGAAAACATATGTTTGGCAAAATGGCCTGAGAAACAGAAATTATATAGAATTTTTTTAATTAAATATCCAATATGTTTCCTTAAATTTCGATGGAGTATCTGTGTAAAACCGTATTGTCTATATCACATAATATTTAGAATTAATTTTGTATCGAATGTCAGTAAAATAAGTTTCATTTCAATTATCCTTGACATAATTCTGAGGGCGAACGAGGCAGATTATGTATATAATATTCCTTTTGTAAGATGTAAGTTAATATTTTCAACATGTGTATAAGTAATAGTCATCTAACCCAGTAAACGCTTTACACGAGAAAACGTGTTAATTTGTAAAATGTTTGACAATAGGCGAGCGACGAAAATTAGCTTAAAAGTGTGTTTCTATTTTGTGTCAACATTATCTTTCTTATATCAGACGTGAAGAATATTTAAAAACATGAACTGCCTTTGTTTCGTTCTCAGGTCTGCATTCAAAAACGATTGATAAGCACCTCTTCGCGTTACTTCATATCTCGATAAAAAAAAAAAAACAAAATACAGCCTTTTTTAAAGTGTTTTGTCGTACAATCAATAATTTTCGCATAATCTTAAGTCGTCACTTTAGGAAACTCACCGTGTATATGTATCTACATATGCATGCGCAGTACCTGCCCTAAGAAGTAAATTCAAAAAAGAATGATCGACCTTCTTGGTGAATGATTACTACAGGTTTCGTGATAAGATTGTAGGTATAAAAACTCGTGAACATAGTTGAAATGTGTATAGAATAAATTCATGAGATAAAGATATGTTATTTAGTTCGCTCAGAAAGAAATCCCAAAAGAAAAACGTCGAAACGGATTCACAAGTGGAAATACCCGCTTAAATGAGAATCACTCGTCAAAGTGAAGAACACTTCATCTAGTTCAGGAACGTTTGAACGATCCGCGAGAAGAGACTTCCGGGCGAAGTATGGACATTGCGGATAGCTCTGTCCGAGTTAGTGACTTGGAACGAGAATAATTCTCGCGGCGAGTCACAGTGCAAATTTAAAGCAAGTTTGTCGGGGAGCATCGTCGAACGTTTATTAAAGTACGCAAACGTCGGAGACGAAAATAAAGGGATGCCGGTCCCCTGGCACAATGAAAGTACTTCCGTTGCCGTCCCCGGGGGCCCTGTTCACTGACTCGCTAGAGAGACGGTAAACGGCAAATAAAAACAAAGTCAGGTCCATCGTCTCCCTTTCTTCCACACACACTCTCTCTCTCTCTTTCTCTCTTACTCTCTTTCCCTCGCTATTGGAGCGTACGTAGATACTCAATGAATGGATGAACATGTATACGTATTACGCGTACGAATGAAAGAATGGTCGAGCTCATATGGCTTCGTGACTTTAAATTGGATCGCGTACAAGTGCGGCCTATGGCGGATGTCGCCAAATTGCCGTGCGACTCCGGATTCGCTCTCTCCGTTTACTCCTCTCTTTCCACTCTCGTCGCCCTCTCTCTCCCGCCTTTGGCTCCGTTCCGGAAGTCCGGCTGAAAAACTGGGGAAATCAACCAGTTCGCAAGCTCCCAACTGTTTCTGCAACTGTGATCAACAGTACCATCGTTGCTCTCGGACTTTACGTTATACATAATGGTACACTTGGTTCATTGGTTAATCATGAATGCAGTGTATAAACATGTTCAGAAATATGTGGAGGGTGGGAAGTAAGTAGACTGCCGACCTTCGCTTGGATTAATGGACGAAAACTTCGATTGCATAAAGATTTCCAGTTTTTATAAACATTTCAGTTAGTTAAACGAGAATATAACTAAGATGACTAGAAGAAGTGTCTTGAAGAATGTGTTTATTCAGATTTACAAATGATTTTTGCGTTGATATATTCAGTGGAACTGATTAGAATCTACAAAATGCAAGAAGATCGAATGTGTATACTTCGATTGTTAGGTTGGTAGTCAAATTGTTAAGGAAGATTGATAAATATGAGTTTAACACTAGATTGCCCAAGGAAGTCATTTTGATTGCTTTTTAATTTCAATTAGAAAAACAATTATGTATATAATGACACAATTTCTTAGTAAATGTAGTTACCTCCCGCCTCCTTCATTTCCGGTATATACAGGGTGGCCCACATAACTCTGAACAGCTTAATATCTCGAAAACTATGCCATCGATTTTAAAGTTCTTAGTCTTAAATTGCATGGAACTGAAGGGCCTCTCTTCCCCTTTAACGGGGGAGGGGAGGTACCTTTGTAATTTTAAATGGAACCCCCTATAAAATGTTACATATTTAGATTCTACCGGAAAAAACAAGTCAATTTTGTATGAAACATTTTTTTGTCAGATACTTCCATGATGAGATATAACAGTTTGAAGTTTCGAGTTGTAGGTACTTGAAGCGCTCGGAAATAGCGTTATGGAATTATACGCGCTCGAGTCCTTTGTAAGCTCGAGGCTTGTAAACATTTATTTACTCGAAACATCAAAGTTGTTCTAACATTTTTTAACATTTCGGGAGTCACTGAAGCGCAAGCGTCACGTATTCTTTGTTTCATATCCTCTTTTGTCGTCGGTGGTTCAAACATAACTTTGTCCTTTACATATCCCCATAAGAAAAAATCTAATGGTGTTGGATCGGGGGATCGAAGAGGCCATTGACGAGGTCCCCCACGACCTATCCATTTGTTCCCAAATTTTTCGTTCAAAAATTGCCTGGTGATGATTGCAAAATGTGGAAGAGCGTCGTCTTGTTGGAACCACATTTCTCTTCTAACGTGCAGTGGCACAACTTCCAAAAGCGCAGGCAAATGATTTTTTAATAAATCACAATAACTTGCAGATGTTACAGTTTCTTGAAAAAAAATAAGGTCCAATCACAAAATCTCCTATTAGGCCACACCAAACATTTAAAGACCATCGATGTTGAAAGGGAACGCATCGCATCCAATTTGGGTTTTCCACGGCCCAATACTGCAGATTATGTCTATTTACATGCCCTGAATTCATAAAAGTGGCCTCATCGGAAAAAAGTATTTTGCACAAAAAGTCATTTTCCACAACACCCTGCAGCCACTCACAAAATCTTACGCGGTGATCGTAATCTGCTATCGAAAGCTCTTGTGATAAAACCATGTGATATGGATGATACTTTTGCCGTTTCAAAATTCGTTGAATCGATGAACGACTAATACGTGATGTTTGTGCAAGTGTACGTTGACTAATATGAGGATTTAATGTAATTGCGGCAAGAATACTGGCACTATTATTTTCATTAGTGACAGCTTTAGGTTTATTGCGAGTTTTTTTACACAATTCACCGTGCTCGCGAAGCCGCTTTTCTAAATTATGAAATGTTGCATGACATTTTTTGATCCCATAACGTTCAAAAAACATCACTGCTGCACGCCGATGATTTTTTTGGCATTCACCTAACGTTAATAACATATTCACTTCTGTGTCAAAAGTAGCCATAATCACAATGTTACTGCTTGAATAACAGCTCTAAACTGAAAACGTTTTCATAGATAAGTGAGTCAAACTCAAGAATTGTAAATATTATTATTTGTGTTTCTTCATGAATAAGCAATGGACTCAAGCGCGTATAATTCCATAACGCTATTTCGCAGCGCTTCAAGTACCTACAACTCGAAACTTCAAACTGTTATATCTCATCATGGAAGTATCTGACAAAAAAATGTTTCAGACAAAATTGACTTGTTTTTTCTGGTAGAATCTAAATATGTAACGTTTTATAGGGGGTTCCATTTAAAATTACAAAGGTACCTCCCCTCCCCCGTTAAAGGGGAAGGGAGGCCACTTCACGTTTATGTAGACAGAAAGGCCCTTCAGTTCCATGCAATTTAAGACTAAGAACTTTAAAATCGATGGCATAGTTTTCGAGATATTGAGCTGTTCAGAGTTATGTGGGCCACCCTGTATATGTGTTATACCTATATTGCCCAAAAGCAGTTATTTTGACTGCTTGGGAATTTTTAAATAATCAAATGACTCTTATTATTGAATTGAGTAAATTTCTTATATGACCCGTTCGGCTCTGTTTTGAAATAACAGTTTTCATATTTTTTCGATTATCGTCACATGATAACATACTAGTACATGATAAATTGTCGATTTGGGCGTATACTTGATAAGTTGCAGTTGCTCAATAAGCTAAAGTAGTACTTGTTATTCGAATCTTTATGCAGTGATACTTGTTCTAACAAGTTGTTTATTTTATTTCTTTTGCGCCCTAAATTCATGAAAGAAATGTCGAACAGAAGCGAGTTATTGGAAAAGCTAACGAACATAAGTGAAGAGTGCTCCGATATAGGATCAGACCCATGAATACCCACAAAGGTCAACTGCAACATCATCAAATGCAACCCATTCTAACAAACGCAAATTTGTCAAGTACGACTTTGCCACAACAACAAAACAAATAATATATGTGAAAAATGTCAAAAGTATGTTTGCGGAAGATGTACACATAAAAAGATTTCCACTTTCATTTGCATAAAATGTACAAATAATAATAATAAATAGTTCTTGTCAATATTTACTAATAACTTGTTATATAACTGTAAATAATGTAAAAAATGTTAAAAATTAATTTTAAACAAATTTCTTTACACATTAGTTATTCTTTCACAATGCAGTCATTTTGACTGCTTTTGGGCAATATAGGTATATACTAAGTTTCAGTCTTTCTAGTGTTAAATGCTCTCTATTCGTCATCAATTGGGTAGTTGTTAGAATTGTCCGCGTTCAGTCTTCTAAAATGTCTTGAAATCCTTAGTTTGTTTAACATTTCACAGTAACATTTAGTGTGGTAGTCAATAAAAATTATGCTATCAATTTGAACGCTAACTCGACTTGTTACGGGAGTTAAGCTTGCGTGCAATTATGTATTAGTAAATTGTTTTTTACATAAAAATGTATTCGAGATCATGATTTTGCAATATCAAGGAGAGCATAAAACGTAATAATAAGTTTTATATTATTTTACTTTTTCATTGCATTGCGATGATTACTTTGAATTTTCTACAAATAATATGCCACGTTCTTTCGATATCTTCTTTTTTTAATGAATTGGGGATCAATAATAATTCAGATTTCAATATGACAACAAAATATTAATTTTTAGATTACGAACTGCCGTTAGTACCACAGACCTTATATTTGAAATATTTTTCGTACAATAAACAGTTCATAAGTAGTTTGCGTAAGCAAAAAGAGAGACATCGTCTACATTATAATTTATATTGAAAAGGAAACATGTCAATCCTGAAGATGTATGTTAAAAGTTCCACGATTTAACTACGTTCATTTATTATTTAATTATCTTCTTAAACTTTTAAAAGAACCAATTCAGAAGATTCGATGATTCTTTGTTATGCGTTTCCCGCTGTACACTTCAGGAGAGCTTCTAATCAGGAAGCAACCCATTTTACAGGTTAAAAGCTAGTTATACGTGGAAAGAAGACATTTAACAAGAAATTCTAATAAAACTGTCAAATCAGGAGAGGAAGGCGATTAGGGCTGTGATTAGCAAAAAGTAGATCATCTTCCTCTTAAATTGTGTCGCTCGCTAGCTTAACCGTTACTCGTGCGCGTTACTGGAACGTACGAACCGTGAAATGAGGCGAGGGAGGAAATCGTTTTAAACGCAATTCACGCACCAGAGCCAGCAGTATTCGAGGCTTTTCATCGAGCACGCAACATTGCTTCACAGAACCGTGCAATATGCGCTCGACTATCGCAAATATAAATAACAATGATATTCGCCTGCCACGGCCAGGGAAAGAAAGAGCTCGCGGTTTAATAGCCACGATCACTTTTTCGGAAGCGCGCGTCAGTTAAACGAATCGAATGGCATTATGTCCTTTTCGGGGCATTAATTGTCGGTCTGGTTTCCTACCCTGGAGACACGCGTTGCTGGATATCCTTCCGGTCACTGCAGGAGTCCTTTTTTCGTCTCGTCTAACTAGCTTCCTTCCTTCCTCTTCAGACGATCGTTTCCGACTGTTCACTAAAGAGCACTAATTACTTTTTCGAGAATCCATCTTTTATGTTACTTTTTTGTTCGTGCTTAACGAGTGCAGTAGACTAGAAAAAGAAAATATTCTGTTAAAATTTACTATAATTATTATCTTTCTTTTATAAAATTCTAATATGCTACAAATATAAGTAGATTTGCAGTCTTTATATTTTAAAGAAAATTTGTGCGACGTTGCTCCTGTTCTTATACATGCTAATCCTTTGTAACTGCATTTTTAAGCGTAAATAAAAAATATGTAACGTGGAAAGTGTTCCAAAGATGTTACTATAATGTGACTCGTGAGTTAAAGAGATTATAAATCTCAATAAATAAATTTCTTAATTACAAAAAATTACACTAATTCTTCTTTACAAAATGCATTTATTTTGTAATTTTCATCATGGTGAGTTCATTCGCATACGTTCATAGCATGGTTCAGCTTTAACCGTACTTCCGCTAATTTCACGACTCGATAGCGACGAACCGATACCTCTGGAATTCCTTTTATACGAAATACAGTGGCCAAAATAATGATAGATTCATTTTAATTTGTTAGCACAAACACGTGTTTTATATAGTATTTTTGAATTTATTTATTATTATTTATTCTTTCTAATATAATTTACAAAATACATAATTCAAATGAATAACATAATATAATTTATTATGAATAGAAATAAAGATAATTTCTTTATATATTTTTACATAAAAAATATAATAACAAAAGAAATAAAAATAGTTTAATACTTAGTTGAACTTCCTTTGTTTTTTATCACTTCAAATATTCTGCGTGGCATGGTTTCAATTAATTTTTGTAATGTTTCTAATTTAATTGCAGACCACGCCTCTCTAATCCCATTTTTTAATTCGGAAACAGTGCAATACATTGCAATACATTTTGGCAGTGCTAAAATTCTCCAAAGTTTAACCTTTAACCTGTTTTTCCGCCTTTTTAGTATACTTAAATGTTCCACTCGATCTCAGAACTTGCTGCAAACGTCGAACACCAACTGGCAAGTCTAATTTTGTTTTTATTTTAGAAGCATCAAGTTTATTTTCCGTGCTTCTTGAAAAATTTTCCCTTTGTCCCTCAGTGTTAATGTTTTTGGACGGCCTGTAGATTTTTTACTGTCGTATTTTTCTATTAATTAAAAAAAATTGTTTATAACATTCGACGATCTTTTAATTCTCCTTACAATTTCTCTGTTAGAGAGACCCATATTGCGAAAGGCAATAATTTGGCCCTTTTCGTTATCATTTAATGATTTTCCCCGTGCGATTGTGCTTTAGAAATATTAAACGAACATAAAATGTTTTTTATAATTTTCAAAGTTTATTAATCTGTGTACTTGCCATACAAAAACGTTCAAAAAATTGTACTATCAATAGTATTTTTCATATATTTCACCGTGAGCCTAAGATTATTTCGTATGTCGTACCCGAGAATTTTCAAAGTGTTTTGAAAGAAGCACGTCTTCGCACTAACGCTTTTAATATTCTTGCGGAATAATAACAAACAGCACCGTACACTTTCGATAACGTAAAGAAAAGTAGACGCGGTAGACCAGCCGACGCGACTAGCGAACCTATCATTATTTCGGCCACTGTATCATGTCTGCTCACGGCCGTTGGGCAACGCATGATAGGAAAACATGTAACGGCGTTTATACATTCGTATAATATTAGAGTATTAGAGCAATTCGTTCCAGATTCGTTCCACATGCAAGAATGTGGCGAACGAAATTTGAAGTGCACCGTAAACGGTAGCTAGCCGGAGGTTCTGGAAACGTCTGCTACGTCTGGGCTGGGTCTTCGAATCATCGAGTGTGTTCGTAAAGTGGAGGACCACCGACGCCGAACTTATCTATGACAAATGCTACTACTTGACATTGGCTACCAGTTGTCTGTCTGCGCGAACGAAACGTTCAAGATTCTGACTTACTCCTTCCTGTGCTTTCCAGCAAACAGAATTTATTATACTGGGTGCTTCAAAGCTCCCTCCCAAGCTAGACAATTAATGAATATAGTCTAGGGCCAATCTAGGGTTGTCCCTTCAAGATGCGACATCATTCGTGCCTCATGCTTGTCCCACAGAGTACCGTAATCAGTGAACGGGGTTAAAGCGAAACGAGGAGAGAACGGATAGATCACCATCCTGTGGTAGGATGAAGATCCACGATCTACGGGGAGTTGAGTTGAGCGAGGGCCTGGCTTGGACGTAATATGTGTTGAGGTTTTAATGAGGAAGTGAGAAATTAGCGAGTGCAGCGCTGAGCTGTTTTGCTTCGGCCGTTTTCCACCGTCTGATAGTTTTGTCAACCTCTATTAGAAAGTTCGATCGTTAAAATAGAAAAAAAGGAACAACCATTTGCATAGCGAGTCGAGTTAAATACGAACAATTGCTGTACGACCGTGTTACGACGAAGTCGTAGTCACGGGAAAAATGAGTGTCGAGGAACTAATTGAACGCGAGGATTTAGCTTGATACGGGCGAATTAAAAAAAAGGTCAGGAAGAAAATAATTAATTGAGACATTAAAAATTATCGTACACGCGTTAGAGCTGTTTTAACTTTTAACTGCTGTGTGTAACTGTTCGTTCGACGATAATCCACACAAATTTTCACATGTTTTTTTTTTCTTTTAAGTTGATAATGTCAAGGATATTTTTAGAACGAATACGCTACAATTACATTTACTTCGAGGTGAATACTCACAATTTGTCCCGTATTTGATTCGTCGATACGATGTCTTCATACGACCGCGTAAATGCGTTAATAATTGTCATCGCGGCATCGCGCGTATATAGAGTATGTACTTTAAAGAGCTGTCGTAAAACTGGACTGCCACCAAATGTTTATTAATAACGTTTATCTAGCGTCGGAGGTCCCTTTCCTTCTAGACTTTTAGCTGACCTATCTGATACCCTCGAATGCCACCGTATGCGCGTATACATGTGTTATAATCATTCTGTTCTTATAATAAGGCAAAAATAATTGCGTACTTTAAACGTTCTTCTAATATTTATATGTAGCTATTTTGTATCGTCTCATTGCTAAGCAGAGTATTTTTCAGGCTTTTAAAAGAAAGTCTTTTAATTGTTAAATTTCTATTATTCTTACTTTTCTGGGTCGGCCTGTCTTTGCTGCGGCCAAAGTCGGCTGTAAAATTACCGAGTAAATGCCGATTTACGAATTCGAAGGTTTTCGAAGCGAATTATAAAGAATACTAACAAAGGACATCAACCAACCCGAATTTGCCGATAGAGTATCGAAAAATATGGATGCTTATTTTTCGTATAGTTGCCCGGTTTGTTCTTTCGGAAGTGAAAATAATCTTTGAAATTGGATATGGCAATCTTATTTTACAAAATATTTTACAATAAAATATATATTGCATTATTTTATAATGCAAACCTTGCTTACCTTTTTTTTTATTTTTATTCGTTATTTAACGTCGGTTCGTTGTAAATGATATGACGTAAATAAAATTTGTAATCATTTATAGATGGCACTAACAATAAGATAGCTCGCATTAATTGCTCCCTTCTTTACCAATATTTTTTAAATTATTGAATATTGTTTGTTGAAAACCTGTTGGGAATGAAAGGGGCAACTGTAAAAATGTTTTCCGATATCTACATGTATGTCAAGTTTCATTACATTCAGCAAATTCCAATTGGATGTCCCTTCCCTTGTAAGATTTGTATATTATATACATTAATTTACTAACTTGAAGAAACTAATCATATTTCCTAATTGCCTTACTATTAATTTGTTTTCTGTTCGACCAATGCTTTTTCAATAATAACAAATATATTTAATTTCCTTATTCTTTGTCAATCAAATGAAAAATCATTTATTATGAACCAATAATATTGCACCACGTGTAATCTACATGGATCGATGGAAAAATTAAGTATAATATTATCACCGTCTATTTAATTTGCATTTACAGTGCAAATGTCTGAAGCGTCCAACGAAGTAGAAAACTTGCCTATACATATGTATAAAGATTAATGCAGTTTTCGAGAATATCAGTAAAACAGATTGTTGGGTTTTTTGGGTTTTTAACAGGTCGGTTGGATCCTCAAAAGTACTTCAGGTTTATATTGCTTATTACTACGTCTTTATTTCATGCCGGTTGCGTGAAGACTCCTTAATGCCGAATCCGAGCACTTACAGATCTGTTATCAGCGCCGCTACGTATTTTCAATTAGCGACGCGCGCAATTTAAACAGTCTACAATATACATATCACAGATGTTATGTTCTTCAATGATGAACAATTGCAGCTGCAGGTGCGCTACTAACCTCTTGAATCGAGATTTCCGTGCTTATTACTCTAAAATGTTGAGAGGATCGGTATCATTTATATGCGGCGCCTCTCGAATGCAGCGGAGTGTAGACCATTCCGGCAATTGGTAAATGGCTCTCTTGCCTCTCGCTATACGTCATTCAAATAGGGATTTTACTATGCACGGGGGTAGCGCAATGGCCGCCACAAGGCCTGCCACGTCTCCGCTGAAAACGACAACACGTCGATTAGAGGTACATTAGAAGTTCGCAGGGAACTTAATTTGCGTTACAAACTAAATACAAACGCAATGTTAAGGGAGATATAATTGTGATTTCTATCGGTCGAATTTTGAATTATGTTAAAGAAAATGCTAGCGGCGCGAAGGTTCGATCTTCTTGGAAAATTTTACAGCAAATTTGCAATTTTATTAATCACCCAACGTTTCGATTCAGGTGTGAAGTAGAAAAATTATATTATTATAATGCAAATACATCGGGATATTAATATTCGGTCAACATCATGTAGAAAACCAATAATGGAAAAGAAATTGAAAGGTAGACTTACTTGCTGTGCACTATTTGTAATAAAAGCGGAACAACGAATTTTTTTTTAATAATATAAATAAGTATGAGTTGCGATGGCAACGTGGTTGTACCATCGTGGCCAATACGTAACCGAGCCATGTGCCGGAGCAAACCTGCGAGTTAACTGATTATATAGGACGACAACGTTAACTGATTCATTGGTCGATATCGATCGTTGGAAGTTTGAAATCGAGTTAGACGGTAAATTTGAATGGCGTAACTGAACATTTTCAATTGACATGTCCTACATGAAACAACACTCTAGAAGGATTGTGAAAAAAGGAGTGGCCATATAGGCAGTCAACATTCAAAGTATCTGTATCAATTTTTTTCTACTTTAGGTTGAAATTTTTATAATTGATGTAAAACATGTGAAGCGGCGCAAAATAGTTAGAATCTATGCGATTATTGGAAATATCAGATATATAGGAAATATAATCATGTTCACATGATTAAACAACAAAGCGTTAATCTTAGGTACGAAACACCTAAGATTCATGACTACTGCGTGACATTACTGAACCAGTAATACGTAGTTATGATGATATTTTAGACGTTGTCGTCCTATACATAATCAGTTAACTCGCAGGTTTGCTCCGGCACATGGCTCGGTTACGTATTGACCACGATGGTACAACCACGTTGCCATCGCAACTCATACTTATTTATATTATTAAAATAAAAAAAATTCCTTGTTCCGCTCTTATTACAAATAGTGCACAGCAAGTAAGTCTACCTTTCAATTTCTTTTCCATTATTGGTTTTCTACATGATGGTGACCGAATATTAATATCCCGATGTATTTGCATTATAATAATATAATTTTTCAGACGCATTACCCCTTGAGAATGATCCACACCTGGATCGAAACGTTGGGTGATTAATAAAATTGCAAATGTGCTGTAAAATTTTCAAGAAGATCGAACCTTTGCGTCGATAGCATTTTCTTTAACATAGTTAAGGGAGATACTTGAAAAGGAAGAGCGAGTTTGCTGTTCACGGTAAACGAAATGCTGGAGTTCAGAACCATTGCACGATCATCCTAAAGTCCTTGAAGTCTTGAAGCACGCCAAATCACTTTCGTGTGTTTACGCTTCACGTTACCAACGAACACGAATTTATTTCAAGATGTTTTTAAGAAGCTCGGCTACCGGATTTCTTGTTTACCTCGAGAGATGAACATTCTCATTACTACCGGAACTCATTTATAAAACTGCTTCCATAGGGAAAAGCTTCTCTACACTGGAACGCACAAGGAACGTTATTCGAGTGACTGTCTTGTATTTTGTTAAAGTTTACATTTAATATAGAATTTGAGAAAGTATACGACAAACAATCCTTTTTAGTGACCATCGATTACATACATATATTCAAGGAGTTAAATGAATCCGCAAGCCCTTTCTAAAATGTTGTAAGAAAATACTGGTTTTTCTTTTGATACATCATAAAAATGGATCAGTAACATTTATTGTATTTTGGTTTGAAAGTACTGATTTTCTTTTATTTCAATAAATGTGTAACAAACATTTATTACTACCCTGCACCCTGCATATTTACCAAGAACTCGGTTGGGTCAGCGCGTTTAGCGCTCGACTGTTAATATGCTTACACTAGGTTCGCGCACGGCATAAGTCCACTCTTTTTTATTTGATCAATTCCTCTTTTTCTAGCTATGTGATAATCAATGGTATTTTTGTAGAATTCTTTTAAACCCATATTTACATATTTAGAAAATTTTTTAAGTTGCAAACACGCTTTTATATGTCCGACAAACGTCCAATTAACGTCCGCGCGGGACGTCCTATGTACGTACTGGGATGTAACCGGGACCTCTGTCGGACATATCTGGGACATAAATCGGACATATCGTACGTCCCTGGGACGTACATATGTCCGGTACGGACGTACATTGGACGTCCGAGTGCTATCTGGGGTGATTAATTTTAAGCAGCGTTCATTAGCAAGGAAAGGGAGCGTATGTCGGACGTAAAAAATGTTGCATTATGTAAACGAAAATGTTGTACATGTTGTAAAAAAGTGTGATCCCATCGACAACAAAAACCCGAGAGCGTGTCCGCGTTCCCGACCGAATCGTTTTCTTCGTATACCGCTCTGGCTTGTTGTCGCTGACAAATGCCCACATCCTCTTGTGCAGAAAGTTAATGCGTTAAACTTCAGTTCGCAAATCCATGCTCGGCACGATCCGACGGCGGCTGTCTTATGAACGTGGGCGGTTACTTGAGGCACGTGCCACATGTTCTTGTCCGTCTTCCGAGCACAGCTTCGCCTCACAGACGTTCCAGTTACTTACTTCAATGCCAAAACGATGCGGCGTACGTCCTTTCGTATCGCCACTCGTCACTGATGCCGCAATTGATTCACTCGATCCGCCATTGCGCACAACTTATTGTTAAGGCACAACTTAATGAAGCCTTAATGAAGTACCAATCGCAAACGGACATGCAACGGCTCAGAAGAGTAGTAGGATATTTAGATATTTTCTAATGACTTTATCTACGAAAATATGGTATTTTTATGAACCGAATTTTTTAGTAGTTCATTGTCAAAAAAGTATTTGAACATTGTCGGTCTGTATTAACGCTAGATTTACGGAACTCGTCAAAATGACGGATTCTAAATTTTTTTAATGTACGATTATTGAGAGTGGAAACATGTATTCGTGAGGAATTGTTCAATAGATTTATTTCTTTGAGCACATATTACATAAAAGCAATGTAAAATAATCACTTTTGGTGATCCGTAAACCTATTATTAACCTATTATTCACAAATTGTGAATGATACACATTGTTTTATACACATTACAAGATTGAATTTATTTAAAATTCTCGTAATTTTTATAATGTTTGAAAGAAGAAAATTTGATAATTTCTAACGGTAGTATCATTGTAACTGTAATAGCTAAAAATAATTGAAACCAATTTGTTTACTTAAATCAAAAGTACATTTTATAGATGAATTCAATTTATAGTTGAACACAAATAATGAAGTCCTATTTAGTACGATACATACGTATCGTATATAATGTTACAATAGAGATATATTCGAAAGTCTACATTGAGTACTTATATGCATATCCCTTGTTTCTTGTATTTTTCCTGAAATGTATTAATCGTGTGAGATTAAAAACGTTTAGATGGATGCACTCAAAATTATTGTAATAAAAACATTTATGCAACTGTTTGGCGCGTGGCTTCTGGTACGAAAACATCTGCATTGTGGTTTTAAAAAGATTGAAATTTAGTTGTATCTGACCGCGTCAATATTTAACCATTTAACCATAGCTTAGAAAAAATCGAAAATGTTCGCGTGGACTGTAAAATGGAAAAAATCATAAAGTAGAATATTTTGAGAAAGAAGAAGGCTAATTTGATAGTCTTGAAATTACAGGCGAACTCTTTAGATCGATTTTGCAACCAGAAATGCATCGAAATTTTGTAAAAACTCTAAACGTATTTTTCCCAAAACCTAATTTTTCAAAATGCCGTAATGGATAACTGAAAAACCAAACGATCAATCAATTTCGGATGAAACTAATTCGCTTCGTTATAACTTTTATCAGAGATTATACCAACAACATGAACACAATTTCTAACATATGTATTATATTTTTTTAACAATAATATACTGTTAAAAACTGCTTGACAAATAGTCATTTTATTTCATGAACTAGGTACGTTATCCTTCCAAACGTTAGAACTATTAAAGTTTTCATATTTTTGGGAGTTTGTATAATTCCAATGTAAATTATATCGACTTTACGAAAATTATTCAATTTTTGCATTAACATAATTACATATGACAAGTGTTATACATCGTGCCAACAAAGGTTTAGATGCCGAAATAGGTTAACATAACTGTACTCTGTCCATTAAATAAATAAACAACATTTTTTGTTGTAGTTTGAGAATGTCTGAAATTTCCATAGTATAAACGGTTTTTTTAAAAAAAGATTCGTGAAAATCACTTGCTTTTGAGTCGTAACACGCAAAATCGGACACTTATCGGAGCACCGTTTCAGATTTTGTTCGAATTTCGATATGTAGTAGCCTTTGTGACATAAAGGATGTCAAAGGGTTTTTCGAAATCTTAAAAATGATTGTTTTTATATACGTATAAAACAAAGTGTCAACCTTTTTTCCATGAAATTGTAACGGCTGAACTAAGAAACCGATGAAAATGAGTTTTTAGGTACTCGTAGTGAAAACATAAAAGTAGCAATCCAAAATTATTTCAGTTGTAAAGACTTTGTTTCTCTATTTATTTTGCAATTTTTTTAAACAAATGCAATGTTTTCATAGCACGGAAAATTTGAAAAATTTGATAAAACTAGAACATAACTCTAAACTGTATAAATCAATGTTTTGAGTAAATGTTTCCAACAGTCAATATTATTGACCAAGAGAGAGATTTTCCAATAATTTATAACGGTATGAAATTGTTTTGCAGTCGCATACACGCGTCGGCCAAATTTGTTCAATCTCCCCTGCTGTGTAAACATTGCATTTGTTTAAACCAATTGTAAAATAAATGGAAGAAAAAAATGTTTTTCAACTGAAATATTTTGGAATAGTTACTTTTATATTTTAACTACGAGTGCCTAAAAACTCATTTTCATCGGTTTCTTAGTTCAGCCGTTACAATTTAATGGGAAAAGGTTGACACTTTATTTTATACGTATATATAAAAACAACCGTTTTTAAGATTTCGAAAAACCCTTAGATATCCTTTATGTCACAAAGACTACTACTACATATCTAATCGATAAGTGTCCGATTTCGTATTGAGTAGTTAGCCTTTTGTAGTTGTTATGCGAGAATCTCCTTTTAGTTACTAGAAATAATACTGCTTTCTGCTGATACATTTTGCAAAAACTGTATTGGTTTATGTAAATTTACTTTTGCATAACCGATCAATTTTTTTTTCTATTCGTATTATTATATAACAAATAATTTGTTTCTCCGTACTCTATCATACACGCGCATAGCTTGTTGTATATTAAGTGTACATTTAACATACACATACATTTAATTCTTAATAACAATTCCTATAATTTTCTACAAGTTTCCTTCATCCTACAGGTAATTAACGAATCCAGTATCAAAATTGAATATAAAACACCGCACCATTACAATTGACTAACCGTGGGGGTTACTACTTAATTTATACAGCTATTATTTTTCATGGTTTCGCATTAACGTTTTCTCTAAATTCTAGATTACAAAACAAAGTTAGCAGTCACAAATAAATTTTTGATTGCTTTCCCTCTAACATATTGCTACTCAACGCAAAGACACTATAACGAGTGGCAATGTCAAAACACATTTTCTTTGTTACTTTTGTTGAAACTGTATATTCACAACGATATTGTAGCCCAGCTAAAAAATGAATCGATAAAAATAATTGTTTCTTTGCTTGTTTCAGTGCACAAAAGGTTGCGGAGCGTGGCAACGAGCCCTCGACACGAGCTGCCAAGCTGTTTGCGTTAGTATAATTTACTAAATAATTACTCCATTCACCAGCTCTGAATGGTATATTCTATTTTATAATTCTACTATTAATATAACGCCAACTGCTTACAGAACGGAACGCAAGAGTTACTGCCGCCCAAGGAACTGTATTGTGTCCTGGGTTGTCACGACGCGTTGAATCGTTATTTTCAACAGTTAAAAGGTAATGCAGCATTATCTCCTAAGCATTATACAGTGTAACAGGCTCGTCTTGCAATGCCCAGTTTCCTGAAACTTTCGAGGATGTAATCATCGCGTTCTAGTTCATCGATGACTCGATTAAAAATTCGCGAAGTCTTTGGCAAAACGATCGACGGTATCAACGGTCAGGGGTTCCTCGGCGTATTCGTCAAAGTTACTCGAATCTTCAGGCGCGACGCATTTCGGTATGAAACTTGGTTGGATCTTCTGATGGTAAATCATGTTCCAGTCGGTTGACTGGAACCATCTGTGGCCTTTGATGTCCAGAGTACCGTTCTTCAGATTCCCGTACCGCCTGGTCAAGTCCACCTGGAGTATGTTCTTCAAAATGTCTCGCAACTCCTCGCCGAAGTGGTGGGCGAACTTGTACTTTCCAGCAATAATTTTCTCGTAGATTTTCATTGGTTCGCCGGAATAAAAAGGGGGGTAGCCCGCGTTCATTTCGTAGATAAGGATGCCGAAGCTCCACCAATCGACGGACTTACCGTAACCCTTCGAGAGGATCACTTCCGGTGCTAGGTACTCGGGTGTGCCGCACAGCGTCCATGTTCTTCCATCGATCATCTTGCAGAAACCGAAATCGGTCATTCTAATATAACCAGAACTATGAATCAAGATATTCTCCGGCTTCAAGTCTCGATAGACGAGACTGCAATGATGCAGGTACTCCAGCGCGAGTAGTACCTGTGCCGCGTAGAACCGTGACAAAGACTCGTCGAATTTCCCCATTCGTCTCAGGTGGGTGAACATTTCGCCTCCGTTTATGTACGGCAACACCAAGTAGACGTAGGAGTTATCTTT
The DNA here is from genome assembly GCA_913789915.3 of Sphecodes monilicornis. NCBI lineage: Eukaryota > Metazoa > Arthropoda > Insecta > Hymenoptera > Halictidae > Sphecodes > Sphecodes monilicornis. Next base: position 33,257,052 of record OU565285.1, read on the forward strand.
GAAGCAGTATTCCATGTAGACGACAAAGGGGAATCGAACGCATTGCAGTATCTTCTTCTCGTTGTAAGTATGACTGACTTGCTTCATCTTAACGACTTTAGATTTGTCCAGCACTTTCATCGCGTAGTAAACGGAAGTTGGTTTATATTTGACCAGCAAAACTCGCCCGAACGCGCCGGTACCAATCGTTCGAAATCGGTCGAAATCCTTGAGGGTGACATTGTCACTTTTGTTAACCTTCCATCTCTCGAAGAACGCGCCCTTCAATTCGTCCAATATATTCTGATACTCTTTAAACGATCGCAAACGCTCCGGATTCATAATCGCGCGTTTGTCCTGCAAACGTGAGCTTGATCTCTTTTTCTTGGACTCGTCCTTCCCTTTCTTCGATGCTTTATTTTTCGTATGTTGGCTCTTTGGGGTTACGTGCTTCATTTAACTAGCGTGTCGAGTTAACGTCTTCATCAGCGAGAAACGATGCGTTTATGCGTATCGATATGTACGATTCAATCAAACCTTCCACGTGATCGCCGATTCTCTCTTGTCGGTTTTGTGACAAAGATTTTAGATGCAAGTAAACATAACCCAAACTTCTATTCCTGCTTTTTACCGCTGTTATATAAGGCTTCTGGCGTTCGGAAAAAAATATTCTTCATCAATTACAAGGTACTGGAATCACATAGAAATTTGTTTCTTGCTTTAAATACCGTTCACGGAACAAAAGTATATAATTTCTTGATACTCTTCGATTCTTTTAATGTTTCTACTGTTTAACGTTTATTTAACACATTTTCTACCAGCGGTTATTAAATTTGAAAAATAATTCATTATTTTCGGCGAGGGATGACAGGATGCACAAAATATTAGAAATGTTTTTATTCGGATAAAGATATTATTATATAAATTATTATATTATATAAAGCATGTCGGGTCATCTCGTTGAAAATATAATTTTTAATCTCGTTTAACACGTTGATCGCCCGCTCGACGATCAGAAAAATTGCACAAAACTAAAGCAATTTATTTAACAAAACGAAAACTGAGAAATTTTGTTTTCTGATATTAATTACTGTTTCAAAACTCTTCCATTTCGCAGATCGTAAGCAGATTTTATCACACTCGATCTACCAACGTAAAAATTAGTTTACAATTCTGTACGAATAATTCCGTCACCCGGCGACATGGCGATCAAAGTGTTCAAATATGAGTTTTGTTCCTTATGAAAATGAAACTCACGACGATGTGAATTGTTAGAGGAAATAGGCATTCCACCGGCGCCAGCGCTGGTTGCGGACTCCTTGACTGCGACTTCCCTGCGCCTCGAATGGAAAGGAATAGACATCGAAAGACGCGGCGGCGGCATCTCGTACTTGGTGCAATGGAGGTACGAAGAACTGGCTGAGACCTGGCAATACTGCAGAAATCAATCATGGGGCGAAGACGATCAGATTCTTGTGGAAAACTTGCAACCGTACACGAAATACAGAGTAAGCATCAACAGTCAAGTTTTTCCGAAGACATTGAAACTTTTCCAAACTTTAAATTATTTACAAAACCCGATTTGTGTTGATTATACAGTGCGATTCGGTTAAGCGTGTAAAAAATGGTTGAAACAAAAGTTGGATAGTTTGAAGATTGAATTTTTTTACTGTAAAGGATCAATTTTAACTTTGCGGTGAAAGAGACAATTGAACGCTAACAATAAGTAAGAAACTATATATGAGGATGCATGGGCTGAAAAACTAATAGTTAATGAGATATTCTGTATAAACGATGTACATGACTGGACAAAATAAAGTACGCTCCTCGAATATTTTTACAATTACATTTATAACTTCGTAGTTTTTACCATAATAATTATGTATTTGCACAAAAAGAAGGTTTCTTAGTCTACTTTTAAGTTTTAACAAAAATAATTTCAAAAACATTTAACATTTTTCAATACACAGGTCCGTTACATTTATAAGGATATTTTCTTTGGACAAAATAAAGTACGCATGCGATAATAAGAGTAAAAATTAAGTTCTAATTGAGAACTAGTATTTTGTATGGCCGCCCTTTGCTCGTACGACCTCTTGCAAACGCCGAGGAACGCTCTCAACGAGATTCCGGATGTGCTATTCGTCGATGTTTCCCCAAGCCTTTTCCAAAGTTTCGAACAACTTGAATTTATTCGTTACGTCACCCTTGTCAACCTTCTGGTCCAAAATGGACCACAGATTTTCAATTGGATTAAAATCCGGCGATTGTGCTGGTCAGTCTAGCACTTTGATCCTCGAAACACGAAAGAAAGCTGCAGTTTTATGCGCGTATGTTTAGGATCGTTATCTCGTTGGTAGATAAAGTCATCTTCCAGACCAATCTTTAGCAGAGACTCCTCTAAATTCTCGTTGAGGATGTCGATGTATTTGTCTGCTGTCATAGTACCATCGATCTTGACGAGATTTCCCACACCCGACCACGCAAAACACCCCCACAACATAATACTGTCTCCTCCATGCTCGACAGTTGTTTGAACATTTTTATCCAGAAGCTTTACGCCGGGCTTCAACCAAACCCTTGTTCGTTGTTTACGACCAAACAGGTCATACTTACTCTCATCGCTCCAAATAACCTTTTTCCAGAAGTCCACTGGCTCATCGACGTATTTCTTTTGCAAATTGGAGACGTTTCAATTTATTAACTTTTCGAATTAAAGGGCGACGCTGTGCAAAACTGCTCCGCAGCCCAGCTTTCCGAAGTCTCCTGCGCACGGTTCGTTCGGAAACGTTGAGTTGCACATTTTCCCTGATCACGCGACTAGTAACAGTCGGATTTTTCTTCGTTTCCCGGATAATTCTACGATCCTCGACCGAATTTGCCTTCCTCTTCCGTCAGCGACCGATTTTATCGGCTACCGTGCCAAGCACTACAAATTTTTTGTAGATCTTTCTGATCGCTGCTTCGCTAACATTGTACTTTTCACCGATTTTTCTATCGGGGGGCCCTTTTGTCGGTCGTTAACTATTAATTTTCTAATTTGCACGGAAATTTGTTTCGTTTCCATGTTATTCGCAATGGAATGATACAATCTTGCTTCTAAGAGCACCGATGGCTAACTGAAACTTTATTAATACGTTTATTTGTAAACATTCTTTTATCTCCAATCGCAAGAAAAAGTATCCTACATACCATTATTGCTGAATAGTAAATAAATACTCTAGCGCGTACTTTATTTTGTCCGAGAAAAAATATGACAGCAGACGTAACGGGATTGATTAATGCACGATGTCGAATGTTTTTGGAATTATTTCTCATTGAGTTTAAAAGTAGACTAAGAAACCTTTTTTTGTGCAAATACATAATTATTATATCTGTAAAAACTACGAAGTTATGAACGTAATTGTAAAAATATTCGTGGTGCCTACTTTATTTTGTCCAGTACTGTATATCTTGAGAATATATGTATTATTATGTATAGTATGGGTGGCATACAAATTTTCAGACGACGTTAACATTATTGAACGAGCAGTGTTTGAGTTTGATTAACGTTAAATATTGACATAGTCTGTTGATATTACACACTTTTCTTGACTAGTACTGTGATACTAATAGAATCGTAACACTCATATGTTGCAATTGAAATTAAAGCATTTTGAAACCCTGAACGTCGTTCACATTTTTCAAACACTGAATATTTCGTTTGAAAGTGTTATAATATAATATTTTCTTGACCCACTGTATACAGGTGATGTAAAAAATATTCGTACTTTTTGGAATTATTTCTCATTGAGTTTAAAAGTAGACTAAGAAACCTTCTTTTTGTGCAAATACATAATTGTTATATCTATAAAAACTACGAAGTTATGAACGTCTTTGTAAAAATATTCGAGGTGCGTACTTTATTTTGTCCAGCACCGTATAACGCTTCAAATGTTCTCTATTACAAATTACAATTAATACATTTGTGCAAGTGTTACACGTTGATCTGTTTCTTAAGTTATAGCATCTCCTGCAGCCTGTAATGATATGTTTCTGCATATCTTTAGGCTTCGTTGGTATCTCGTGATTATCTTCGTTTTTTACATGTTCCCGAAGAAAATGATCAACCGGCGTACGAGATAAAAAACCAATAGTTTCCGAGATACAAATCTCCAATGAATACCAATAAACTTTCGCATGTTAAATCCATGCATCCAATGGTGGCACGGTTCTTGCCTGATCGTTTACATTGTGTCATTCGAGGTGTATTTTACTTTCTGCGATGACGATTGTTCAGTGCCATAACGAGGGTATGAAGCGCCTGTAGCAAGTGTCCAACTTGCGCCTACATAAGAACAAATTTTTGTTCATATTCAATGACGACAAAATAAAAGAAATACAATTTAAAAAAGAAACGCGCGCAATAATACGCGTCTCTGTCTAATTGGTCAGGAGACGGAAAACGGCCGGTGCAGTCGGTGTTGATTCATCTAGAGTAGAATGGTCAAGTAAAATAAAAACCATGTGCAACTCTCAACCGGATCGGTATCCTTTATTTTGCGCCCCAAACCCAGTTGCGCCCGTGGCGGGCTCCTTTATCGCCACGCCCTCGTTACGGCACTGCGATTGTTAGACATTCAGTTTGAAATTATTGCTACGTGAACTGTGTGTGCAGAAGGAAATTCTCTTCAAAAATGATTTATGCTGTAATTCAAGAAACACCAACATGAAACCATATCACTTTTATTTCAACCGTTTTTTTTTTTATACCAAATAGTTTGAAAGTAATTTAGGTGCCATACTTAGTTGAATCATCCTATAGAAGATGCTTATGCTTATAATATTGAAATGCTGATAACTGAAATGCATCGCAAAATTTTCTTTTTTTTTCACATTAATATGGTCCAAATTCGTGGAAAAAGAATTATATTTGTAGGAAACCTTGATTGTCCCATATTCTAGCAAATTCTAGTTGTACGTAGATAAAATGGAATGTGCCGTTCATTGAAATTTGCAAGTACTGTAAGTGTGGATTCTGTGTGTCCCTAGATACCTTGTATCTACAGAAAACCAAACATACATTTTGTCAATTTTTATTTTCAGTTCATTAATATTAAGAAATGTTGATGTAAATATCTTGAAATACAATTATCGAAACCGTATGGTTATACAGACTGATCAATTTGTTTTTTATGCTCAAAAAGAATATGCAAAACCAAGTATGTTATCCCATTTAAAAAAAAGTACCGATGACCGTGAAATCTCTGAAAAACTGAGCTCGGGAAAAAATAACTTTACCGCTGCGTGTGCTCCGAAAAATATTACAACTTTGTCGTGAGCACTTTTTCCATAAAATCATTCATAACAGAGATATTTAGGTGTTCCCATTTAAATGCCCCACCGTGTATACATAATGACTTACTTGTATCTACAAAAGGCACCTTTTCAATTTTCATTACAGACACAAATAAAACAGTTCACATACGGAGCACACTTATATGTGTGGTAGATATTTGAGGTACAAACGTTAGGTGACTCACCCTGTATATTTAAAAAAATAATATTTGGCTTCAATTTACTCTTATATATTTTCTGACGGGTCAGATGTTCCCAAGACGTTTACAATTCGAGTGTTACTTGTAGAAAGTTCGATTCTTTTTAACACCAACTTACTTACAAATACGTTTTCGAAGTGTACCGGTACTAGCTACTAGGTAAGTGTACTTCCAGGGCCTCAAACTAAAAATATGTACCGTGTACAAAATGAATGCGAAACTCGAACTTGATTTGAATTCCTAAGTATGTACAATGATAAAAGAAGGTATTTGTACACCTTTTAAAGAGGAATAACTTCTTCAACAATGGATTGAACGACTAGATTTTGTTGAGATGTAAGAGAATTAGTTTACTAGATAATGTCTCAAAAAGTTTCTTTTCAAATTGCTATTGGTCGGGATTGCACAGAAAAAAAACTGAATGTGACGGTGTTTATCTGAACCTGTAATGAACTTTTAAAATTCAATGAAATTTTTCACGTTTTTAATCACTTGTGGCTCACAGCAATGTTAATTGACTACCTCCTTGTTTTGATCCCATCTCCCATTCATCTAACCCAGATCAGTGAAATTGATATACAGAAAAATGAAAGCGTTTGGCGAGCAATGGGTCTGTGAACAATGTTCTTGGGGTTATTTTGCAGTTTCGCGTAGCATTGCTGTTGAAGTCGTCGCAGCACAATCCCGAGCCGATCGTCTCCGCTGCGAGCGTTGTGATACGAACGCTAGCAGCCGGTTTGCCGACTTCAGCACCGGTAATTGTAAGAGCGGCGGTGGTAGACAGCTGCCGCGTCTCTGTGTCTTGGGAACCAGGCCCTTTTCCAAATGGGCCACTTTTGTCTTATGTCCTACGTCTGCAAGGGGCTGACCACTCCCAGCTTAAGGTACACGCCACGCCAGAACTTGAATATACCAAGTGACATAATATATGTATTATCCTTGTGTTTTCTGAATTGCATAATTCTTAAGTCGTAGCGTTTCAATTTCTCGACTCTGTTCTCTCTAATTGTAAGCTACTCGTCACTCGCAACATCTTTTAACACGATCGTCGACATACACAGGGTGTTTCGTCTAAAACAGGACACCTAAATATCTCCTCTACCTCTGAAAATACAAAAAATGTTTCTAACGTAATCTAAAAATGGTTTCAAAAGACGAATCAGATGGAAGAATCGTTTTTTATAAATTATAATTTTTTAATCGTCTTTTCAAGGTCACTCGTGTTTTTTTACATATATACACACACATTTTTTGTTGTTGTATGTTATAGCAAATATTATTGCGCATCCATCCATGTTTAATAGCACGACCTTGAAATGACCGTGAACTCTAAAATTTGCTAATTGATGCAGAACTTACTTTCAGCGACATTTCAGATTGCATCGGTAACAGAAATTCGACCATGAACTTGAACTTGTAAATAAACACATTGTATCACTCCTCTGTGTACATAGAGAGTGAGAGAGATAGGATAGGTACTGATATTTGGTCCCCTCAGGGTTTCAAATCCATTTTACCATTCTCCCCCTTCTTCCACTTTGTCCACTCTCACCTAACGCTAATGTTCAGCATATTTCAGCCTACTTTTCAGCGGGACCTACTGTTTATTACGGTGGGTTCCGAACCACCAATGGTCAACGACGCAGTAAAATATCACATAGAAGAATATTTCCATTGGTGACGGTGGTGGGATTTGAACTCACGACCACATTGTTTGTAGTCGCGCGCTCTATCCACTGAGCCACTGCGCGCCCCCGAGAGTGAGAGAGATATGTATGTATTTATTTAGTGATCCCTTTCGGGTTACACGGGATTCCGTCCCATTACATTGTTTTATTTCTATCGACTTACATCTATCTCTTCTCCTCACATTCATCCATTTTCTTTCTCCCCTCCTTACTCTCCCACTCTTCCTCTTCTACCATTTTCTGTCTCTTTCTTCCTCTACATTTTTTTAACCATCTTTCTCCCCTCCCGTCCCCTGCTAATATTTCTGTTACCCTCTCATACACACTTCCTTCCTCTTCCTTCCACTCTCTACAATATCCCAAAACATGTTCCCATTCCTCTATCTCCACTCCGCACAACCTGCATTTCTTCTTCTCCGAGCGAGAGAGATATGTACTTAAGAGTTTGCTCGCTGCTAGATTTCTCAGTGTAGCGACAAGCGATCCATTATGCGTTATTCAGAACAGGAGGAAATTCAAATGATTTTAAGAGAAGCAATACGAATTTACAAAGACAGATTTCGAGAACGTTCTTGTCCATCGCGTTCTGCATACTCAAGTATTGTTAAAACATTTTGCGAGACTGGTAGTGTCAACAGATACATTCGTGTGAGACGTAAGACTGTTACTCGTAAAGCAAATGTGAGCAATATCATCGCTAAAGTTAATCAAAACTCGCATGTTAGAATAAGGCAACTTGGACGTGAAACCGGTATTAGCGTGACAAGCATATTCCGGATTCTTCGTTCACAAAAATTTCATCCTTTTCATTTATCTCTTCACCAAGGGCTCCATGGAAGAGGCTTTGAAAACCGCGTACAGTTTTCTCAATGGGGTATACGGAAATATGAAAGTGATGAAATGTTTTTCCAAACAGTATTGTTTACGGATGAAGCATCCTTTACAAATCATGGTCGGGTGAACCTCAAGAACATGCATTATTGATCGGTTGAAAATCCACGATGGTTTAGACAACTCGATAAGCAGAGACCATGGACCATAAATGTCTGGTGTGGTATTCTAAATAATAGGATAATTGGGCCGTATTTTATCAACGGTGCGCAAACTGGGCAGAAGTATGCTGAATTTTTAGAACATATTCTACCAGTATTATGGTATCGACACGATGGGGGTCAAGCACATTTTTCCCACATTGCAACACGTGTCCTCAACGAAAAATTCCCAAATCGTTGGATTGGACGCAATGGACCTGTGTCATGGCCGACTCGTTCACCCGATCTCACCCCACTTGACTTTTTCTTATGGGGGACATTAGAGGGCACAGTTAGAAAATATGATGGAACGAAGAATTGCTGCATGTGCCGATATGAAACCGGAAATCATCGAAAGAGCTGTACAATCTGTGGTTTTTCGCCTCACGAAATGTATCACAACGGAAGGACATCATTTCGAACATTTATTGCAGTAATAAATGTGATTATTTACAAGTTCCATTTCATGGTCGAATTTCTGTTACAATCTGGAATATCGCTGAAAGTAAGTTCTGCATTAATTAGCAAATTTTAGAGTTCGCGGTCATTTCAAGGTCGTGCTATTAAACATGGATGTATGCACAATAGTGTTTGCTATAAACATACAACACCAAAAAATGTGTGTATACATGTAAAAAAAACACGAGTGACCTTGAAAAAACGATTAAAAAATTACAATCTATGAAAAACGATTCTTCCATCTGATTCGTCTTTTGAAACCATTTCGATTACGTTAGGAACATTTTTTTGTATTTTCAGAGGTAGAGGAGATATTTAGGTGTCCTGTTTTAGACGAAACACCCTGTAGACGTTCGTCTTTTGCTATTCTTCTGTAACTTTCGTAGCAAGTAGTACTTTAAAACACCAACTGGTTCTGCAAGATCACTCTCCTTACTAAAAAGGGACGATTTGATAGATGAAACGCGAAAAGTCCAAGCATGAGAAACAGTAAATACTTATTGTGGTTATTCATTATTGGATTGCGAATTTTTGTGCACAATAATATTTTCTTAATGTCCATGTTTCTCATTGCACAAAGACTAAAGCTAAACAAAAGTCTCCGAGATTTCAATACGCTGAGATGATGTTAAAGTAATGGTTAGACTGCGGATGTTAATGCACTTGCAGCATATTTCATTCTATGAAACATAATGAAATATGCATGTACTACAATAAACTTTTTCCAAAACCGAAGGTTTTATAAAGAAAGTAATTCTTTGATTGATGTCAATATTCGGAAATTTATTTTAAAAAATTGGAAATTCTATTTATAACATCCACAGTCTGGTAATAATAACATTAGGGAGTACAGCTGTGTTAGAATATTAAAAAATTGAAGTTATAGGACTAGTTTTGGTAAAACTTTGCAGATTTATAGATTGACTATAAATATTCGACTCGCATTTCTTTATCGGCGAAAAAAATTATAGAAGTGATATAATTGCTTGGATTTTCATGAAGAATAATGTTATGTAAAAGAAATTTCAAAAAACTCATAGGTGGCGTAACGATAAAGGAAAAAAATAATTCAGTTCAAAGTAATTACGAATTTCGTCACAGAGATTGCTGTAAACAATGAAATAATGTTATTTTAAAATACATGACAGATTTATTTATCAAATTCCACGAGCAACGATTTTACCTTCGTACTTTCGTCCTTTCGTACTTTTTCTTAGAGTTTCCAAAATTTTGAAAAGTGTATACAATTTATTTGGTGAATCCTACTATGTACATATACAATTCATACTTTTTCCCACAAGAAACTGCAGCGTGTAAAAAATATTAATGAAAAATAACGCTTTTCGATTATTATAGTGCTACCAGTGATCTTTTATCGCATTACTTATAAAAAGTTGAGTAAAATCTGCATTTGTATAATTTTTTTCTGTGTCTGCTAGTTTTCGTGTTACTGAGCTGACTAGGTTGTCGAATCCCACATTGAAAAGTAATTTCAACCACAAACCCTGGATATCCACCGATGAAAAAGATACGTGTAAAATATTTTTAAGTAACCTATAAACGTGCAAAGTTTCATCAATATCGGTGATTGATGTTTGAATGATGCTCCTTGTGATGAAAGTCGAGTAAAGTTTGCATCGTCGTACTAGTATACATACGTATTGCTCACGACAGCCAAAGGGGTATTCGAGACGGCCAGTGGCAAAGGGCGCGAAGTTCACAGACACACGATATGCCCGAAGTAGTAGTGGTAATCTTCTCAACGAATAGCGAGAAAAGCCTGTGACTGAACTGTGCGCGCCTGACCAATCAGACAGTTTCTTTGCGAATTTCTTTCGCATTCCTTGCAAGTATAACTTGGGCTGTCGTGAGCAATACATATCTACCATATCTAGACGCACATTTGTAATGATATAAAGACGAACAAGGTCGTATGGCTGTACGATCACATCAGTATCCAATCATAACAAATTAATATATAAATTATTAACGATCATATTTTTTTCTGCAAAAATACGAAGAGAAATTGCTTTGTATATAACTTCTACAATTTTTGCCGGATTATGCGCAACAACTTCTGCTCTCTAGCCTTGAATAGAGGTTACTCGACCCAAAGCATTTTGCTTCTAGATTTAAATCTAGTTAATTTGTTCTCCTGAAACTATACACACATATACAGCGACGACAACAGTCGCACGATCGGTAGTGATCTTCATCGCCCTATAACCTGAACAATTTTTAACATTCTGACTATTGCTTTTATCTTAATTACTCGTAAATGTGTTCAAAAGTTTAGCTATTCAATAGTGCTGCAACCTCATAATTGTGTTTTATATGTACAGCATTTCATCGGTAATTGTCCCAAATGTCTCCGACATAATTGTCCCTGATATATCCCCACTAGTGCGGGGTGTACCCCCTTGAGGGGCCGTGAAGCTCCAGAGGCCTCGGTCGCCGAGAAATATGACACCATGCGGCTCGGGTATATCGGTGAGACCACAGTAATCTGAATTTCCAACTTCTTTATTATTCATTATTTTTTTATGGGACTTCGATGACCATATTTGTGGCATTTTTCTAATAAAAATGATACCAAATATGATATAATTCCGATTATATTTACTTGTGTAATAGACGATTAAAGTTTCGGGCGCGAGGAAGGATAGCGCATGGGAAAGAAAGAGACGCGGAGAGTCGCAGAATAACTTTTTTATTATTACTTATTTTTTTATGAGACTTTTTCTAATAGATTTGTGACATTGTTCTGATTAAAATGATACGAGGCAACAGTAATGCAATGACGACACTTTTTCATTTTTAATTAATCTTTTAGGAGACTTTTACCATCATATTTGTAATATTTCTCTGATCAAAATTTTTCTGATTATACATACATATCTATTTTTTTAATTGACGATGGAGTAAGTTTTGGTGACGGATAAACAGAGTAAACTTTAATCGTCGATTACACAAGTAAATATCATCGGAATTATATCATATTTGGTATGATTTTTATTAGAAAAATGCCACAAATATGGTCATCGAAGTCCCATAAAAAAATAATGATTAATAAAGAATTTGGAAATTCGGATTAGGTATGTTTACATTTCTCGGTGACTCTCGAGCTCGACTGTCCTTCTCTACGTTCGGCAAACCTCAAACAATGATATCCCTCGCGCATAATTGTCCCTTCGCAGACCCGTGTTGTGGACAATTATCGATGAAATACTGTATATGTTATTGCATTCCTTTAATTTATATTTAACGTAAATGCATAAACATCCGTTGTCCACATGTTACCATTACCGAATGCAGATAATGCACCCCGAAATGTATATGTATATGCTAACGATGCAAATGAGTTAACTTTTTATGCCAAATGCTTGATAATCAGTTTCATACTAACGCTAACAACTTTGTTGCTTACGTAATTTGTACTCGACTGTCTCTAATTTCTATCCACGTTGTAGTATATAATGCCATGGTGCCGTTACTAGCTTTTTCACTTGCAAGAACCAGATCTTCTACAACTTATGTTTCTGGCATGGCGTTTTTTTTCCTTCTCGCAAACTGATATCCTAGCAAGGGATTAAAAGGGATCGATTCATGATCATTCTCTCTAACCTGCTTTACAATCGATTCGATAGGATATACCAGCATCGGAAAATACGGATCATTACATGTTCCAAAATCTCGAGCCCAACAAGAATTATTCTATAAGTGTCACTATGAGAAATGGAGTTGGCGAAGGTCCTCCTGCGATTATCTACATCACAACTACTCCGGAATTGGCCGGTACGTTTCGAAATTCCTACATCCTATTTATACTTTTGCACACTTACAAGGGAATATGCAGAACTGACATTCGTAAATCTTTTAACCCTTTGCGGACCGGACGGTTCGAAGCCAACCATACCGTGGGGTCGAGCTGCTGTCGCGATAGAGTTCATATTTGCGTATATGTATATATGTATTGATATAAGAAACAATTTTAACAACAATTCTCATTGTTATAAACACGTTTGCAACACGTTTCTTTCGCAAATGTCCACCGATCCGAAGGTGCAGGTTCACCCCTAAAACGGAGAACCACTACTTTTCTTACACCCTGTACAAAGCTCATCTTTTTCTTTTTAAATTCTTTATCCTGAATGTTTTATCTCTTCGTACCATTGTAAAAAATAAAAATGGACCGATAACGAAATTGTCTGTTTGGTAATCTCATATCACTTCCGTAGTACACATACAATATTTATTATTTAATAACAAATACTATTTGTATTACCTATGAGCAATGTCAAGATTGAAGGATATCGTAGTAAATGTATGAAAGAAATTAAATCTGGTAGATGTACAGGGTGGATCGATAACTTTGACCACCTTGAATATTTCTGTTATTTGTAATAGTATGAAAAAATGATAGATCAGTTAAGGCATCTACTAGTTTCCAGGTAGTAGATACATACGTAATGAAAACTGTTTTAAAAATATCTTGTTAACTATCAGGGTTAGGACATATGAAGGTCAATACATTTTTATGTAGAATTTGATACTCTATCGTTTCACAATACAAAAGGTAGATCATCCCATTTAAAGAAATCGAGGTGGCCGTGAAATCTCCGGAACGTCTTTGCTCATATAAAAAATGTTTGTATCACAATATTTTTCCCTCTATACCATACAAGATTTGTATACAGGGTGTCCCAAAAATGTCTGATTTCCTTTAAAGGGGAGGTTCCTGAGGCCATTTGAAGCGACATTTTCCTTTGCAAAAATGGCCGTTTCGGCTTTGTTAAGGAGTTATTAACGAAAAACACGGACCAATCAGAGCGCGACCTAGATGCGTATTGGCAGAGACGGCCGCGCGCGACAGAGATCGAGCGATGGTGATACACCGCGGTCGAAAGCAAGGAACAAACAAGAGAAGAAAATTTTTCGAGTCCTATGTCGGATAGTTCAAATTTGAATATGTTGGAGTCTTTAGTAACCTATGAAGGAATCTCGAAGGATTTTTCGAAATCTTAAAAAATGTTGGTTTTACAGACGTGTAAAGAACTTTTTTTCATTAAATTATAACACTAGAACTAACTTACCGAGGAAAATGAGTTTTTAGGAGCTTATAGTGAACACAGAAGAGTATCTATTGAAAATATTTCGATTTGGAAAAAATGGTTTTTTCACCATTTAGTTTGAAAATGTTTTAAACAAATGCAATTTTCCTATAGCCGAGACTTTTTTAAAAATTCGAAAAAAAACGTGGTGACAGCTCCAAGTCTCCTCTTTACGGACCTATTTTTGAAAAGGCAGGCGCTTTAAAATTGACGGAATTAAAATTATTTAAAGCGAACGCTGCACCGCGATATTACGGAGGCGCGCGGCCCCTTGTTCGTTCCTTGTTTTCGACCGCGGTGTATCACCATCGCTCGACTTCGGTCGCGCGCGGCCGTCTCTGCCAATACGCCTCTAGGTCGCGCTCTGATTGGTCCGTGTTTTTCGTTAATAACTTCTTAACAAAGCCGAAACGGCCATTTTTGCAAAGGAAAATGTCGCTTCAAACGGCCTCAGGAACCTCCCCTTTAAAGGAAACCAGACATTTTTGGGACACCCTGTATATATCATTTTTTCATGTTATCACAAACAACGAAACTATTCAAGGTGGTCATAGTTATGGTCCACCTTGTATATGCAAAATTCGAGAGTGCACAAGTGCCCCGGTAAGTACTTATATGTAGACGTGAGTGTAGATAAAAGATATCAAAGCAACCCTTAGAACCCCGACAAGCACATTCAATGGATTGCACAGTTTCAATAAGAAATCTAGCTATGCAAGTTGTTTCTTCAGAATGTTATTTATTCAAATAATACATTGAAATACACTGTTTATTTAAATAATACTTTTTCGTTAATCTTTCCTAAAAAAATGTTAACGTGCTTGCCTGTACGTTTCTATGTGAAAAGTATTATACATATGTACCCAAGCACAAAATATGGACAAATTATAATTTTTATTTTTGCATTACGAAAGGAGATTATTACAATTGAACTTTTGGTGTATCTTCTATAAACCGGAGTCTTGTCAGTTTAGAATGTTTCCTTGTTGGCTTAAAAGTAAAAAAAAACTCTTAAAGTCATTGTAAATTGACGAATTGTCATGATCAATCAGTGAAAGACACGCAGCAACCCATACTGATCCTCGGAGGGCAACACGTAGTCATGAAACAAGACGCCGACATGTTGGATGATCCTAGTGTTATTTACGAAAACTCAAGTACCATTCGTGGAGTCGCAATTCATGTGGCTTCCGCGCAGTTGTTCGTCTCCGACTCCTTGGGATACGTGTACAGAACGTCTATCGTGAAACGTACGAAACCCACGGTGATACTCAGTCCCAGTCAGGCAAACTTTAAACCCTTCAGCCTATCAGTAGATTGGTTGAATCTTCACCTGTACATCTTGGGCGAGGTGAAACACGCGACAACAGTTTGGCAAATTGCCAGATGCAATTTAGATGGAAGAGGATTGACGGTCGCGGTGGCAGGCTTTTTGACAAGACCGACGCACATCGAAGTCGATCCTTACAATGGATACTTATTTTGGGTTACCAGGGGCGGTTTATATAGACTGGATTTAGCTGACATAAGTAATGGAGTGAAGCACGAGGTACGTTTGCATTGTTCGAACACGTTACGAATATCGCGAGCCTACCAACACCGTGGCTAAACAATTGGACAATCAGCTAGCTATAATACTTACATCTCCTTTATCGACTACAGGTTCAACCGTATTTGATCGTAGACGACACCAACTTAGGCGCGTTCACTGTCGATCACACGAACTTTCGCTTGCTAGTTCCTCATCACATTCAAAACACAATTCTATCAGTTTCTTTGGATGGCCGAGAAGTTATAAACCTACGCAAGAACACGCAACAGCCGAAGTTTAAAAATGTTGTTTCCTTAGCCATGGCAAATGACTTGTTTTATTGGACAAACGGAGAGCAAGTGTTGATAGAGGGGTATCACCCGGGACAGAACAGATACTTCCATAATGCTTATCCCGATAGGTGACTATCCTCATCGAGACGCTACGCGCAACTTCGATCCGTAATTGTTGACTAAGATGGGTCAATAACTATGTTCATTTCAGATCGAACGGTTCATTCGTTAGCGTCAATGTACTTATGGACGCGAGTCAGCCTGTTCCTGTCCCAGTGAACCCTCCTACGGGTGTGCAGGCAGTTTTGGGAGTGGAAAGAGCGAAAGTTTCTTGGCAGGCGCCCCATCTGTTGGGCGGCCAAGGTAAGGGTGCCTGGCAAAATTGGTCATACGAACTCGAGATTAAAGACGAGTCTACCGGGGAAACGATTCATCAAAAGGATATCGCCGGCTCGTCTCATACCGTACACAATCTCCGAGAGAAATCGGAATATTCGATCAAAGCGGCTGCTTACACGAGCGCTGGTAGAGGCCCGTGGTCCACTGAGTTTAGAGGTCGAACATTAAGGTATATTTGCGTTAGAATTCCGACACAGTAATAACACTGTCCAACACCAAATTTGTTCCACAATAACTGATGGGTGATTCTTATAGAGTTTTCTGCGCTGATTCCGAATCTGTCCTTAGTTTTTCTCCTACACGCACAGTTTTTGAGGAAAACGGCTTTTTAAAAAAAAACCTATTTTTCAACTTTAAACAAATATTGTGATGTTATTATAAAAAATATTGAATTGTTCTTTGCAGCATAAGATTCTGTAGACTTTCCCGAATACAGTGATATCCAATATTAACACATTATGATTGTTTAAACATGTTTAAACGATCATTAAAGACGGAGAGACACCAATTTTGCACAAATTTTTGAGGATATTTTTCAATTTATCTCAAAAAATAAGGGTCCAGCGGAAAATCGAACTATACCACGCGATAGAGCAGACTTTTATCTTGAGAAACCTCCGTTTGAAGTTTGCAACATTGACATTTTATCCGAACTAGAAAGCAAAATATCTTCGCCCGACATGAGTTGCCGCCAGTGGTGCTCTTCCACTAGCGCGGTCGTTCGTCGGGATGCAGCGCGGCGCGACGTAACGGCGATGCAGTGGCTATAAGCGCGCAATTATGTCAGCTTATTTAAATGTTAAATTTTATTAAATCTTATACTATTGTTGTTTATTATTTATTAGTACATTTATTCTGTATAAATTATTTTATGTATCTTTTTAATGTTAGTCTCTTGTTCATAGTATATTTCATACTAAAAAGATCTTTCGTAACAAAAGAATAGTTTAATACCGAAATCTATATAATATCGCTAATGTGAAATATAATTATAATGTACATTATTATACATTATATATATATATATATATATATATATATATATATTTTATATATATATATATATTTTTTATATATATTGTGTATATTTCATCATTTATATTATATATATATATATATATATTTTATATATATTGTGTATATTTCATCATTTATATTATATATATATATATTTTATATATATTGTGTATATTTCATCATTTATATTATATATATATATTTTATATATATTGTGTATATTTCATCATTTATATTATATATATATATATATTTTATATATATTATATATATATTTCATTATAAATAAGCTGACATAATTCCGCACTTATAGCCACTGCATCGGCGTTACGTCGCGCCGCGCCGTATCCCGACGAACGACCGCACTAGTGGAAGAGCACCACTGGCGGCAACTCATGGTGGGCGAAGATATTTTGCTTTCTGGTTCGGTTAAAATGTCGATGTTGCAAATTTCAAAGGGGGGTTTCTCAAGATAAAAGTCTGCTCTATCGCGTGGTATAGTTCGATTTTCCGCTGGACCCTTATTTTTTGAGATAAATTGAAAAATATCCTCAAAAATTTGTGCAAAATTGGTGTCTCTCCGTCTTTAATGATCGTTTAAACATGTTTAAACAATCATAATGTATTAATATTGCATATCACTGTATTCGGGAAAGTCTACAGAATCTTATGCTGCAAAGAACAATTCAATATTTTTTATAATAACATCACAATATTTGTTTAAAGTTGAAAAATAGGTTTTTTTTTAAAAAGCCGTTTTCCTCAAAAACTGTGCGTGTAGAAGAAAAACTAAGGACAGATTCGGAATCAGCGCAGAAAACTCTATAAGAATCACCCATCAGTTATTGTGGAACATAAAAAAAGGTTGAAATTTGTTGGACAGTGTAATTACTCCTGACGATTATTTTATTATCATTCTTTTCAACTTTGAACTCATTACACAGGGATGGTTCGCACGCGTCCATTCTCTGGTCCGCAAACGAAGGTTTATTAAGAAGCGATGTTACTGGCGAAAACATCGACACCCTGATCTATAAGGCGAGTCTGAAAGAAGCGGAAACCGACTACCACATCGTTGATGTGAGTTGGTATAACGATGTTCTCTACATTGTGGGGAATAACTCCGCGCTGTATCGATACAACATCACCAGTCATCAGAAAACAAAGATGAACATTCACTCTGTTGGAAGTGTCGCCGTTGACTGGATATCAAAGAAATTGTATTGGGCCAATCCTAAACAACAAATTGTAAATAATATGATCATTTCAGTGTTCGATCGAAGATCTGTTGAATTCATCGCTTTACTTACAATTGCTTTTGATACTTTTCTAGATAACAAGAGCAAACTTAAACGGATCGCACCAAGAACCAATGTCGATCCTAGCTATCGTTAAGGAACTAACGATCGACTCATTGGAGGCGTATTTGTACTGGTCTACGGGCCATGCCGTAGAAGTTGCTCGTCTAAACGGTCAGGACAGACGGTACTACCATTCGGATGAGATATTTAATGGTAAACAAGTAATGGGTTTAACGCTGGATACCGAGAACAGATACGTTTATTGGATCGTTCGAAGTTACGAGAGTGGGTCAATCGTATACCGTGCACCTACGTCGGAGAGGATTCCTATGAGCCATAAAATAGTGCCTGAGAAGGTTTTTATCGACATTCAAACTTTCTTTCAAATAATTGAAATTCTTATTTAAATATAAGCTTGGTTTTAATACCGACATTATTAACAATTGTGCTGACAGGTCTCGGCTCTACAACATCCAAATATGCAAGGACCACTGTGTTATTTCTCAGAGCATCTCCTGTGGCTTCAGGATGATCGAAACGCAGTGATAGGCGATTTGTCGGGTCAAAATACCGCCGTAATAAACGGCATTACCTTATCAGGACTCCATATGGTAGCAGTCATGGATCCGGCGCTTCATCGTTATCCGAATAATCTTGTATCAGAAACAGTGGTGGTTCTACCAAAAGCAGTCAATTATGACAGTATTAAAGTAAAAGGAACCTGGAGGGACTTCAATATATCTTGGGACCCCGTGGATAATATCAACTACGGAACTGTATTTTACGAAGTGAAGTTCACAGATTACGTCAACACGAATTCGAATCCGGAGATCACTACGGAGACCTCAATGCCGTATAACAATTCTGAACAAATTCTGCCTTATTCCATTCTGGAGGTAACTGTTAAAGCGTTTACGTACTGGGAGACAGCACACTATACGAGGAGGACATTGCGATCGCCACAAAGCGTACCAAGCGAACCAACGAATCCGAGAGTGTTTATAGAATTCCATAAAGAGCCTCTTAATAAAAACGTCGATATATTTGCAATATTCAGGTGAGAATCTACTTACCTACTATTATATTTAGAATCCATTCTAGCCTTAGGTGATAGCTTGTTCAATCTGTTCTGCCATTACAGATGGAATGAACCAGAGTTCGCAAACGGCTTGATCGTCGGGTACACTGTCCAATGTTGGCATCATCGAGAGATCCAACTCTGCGATCAATCACTTATTTTTGATAAATTAGAGCACGCGATACACGATCTACTACCGAACACAACGTACTATTTTCAAGTCCGAGCCCACACGAAAATCGGCCCAGGACCATACTCCAATGTGATCAACGTGTCGACGGTGTACGAAAATCCAGTGCCGCAGTTGCTAGTCGCTACTATGGACGCGGTGAGAATCTCCGATTTGGATCAAGAAAGAAATGACACACTTACGCAAAATGTCGCGGTCGAGCTAGCATATTTAGCAGCAGATAGTAAGATCTATTGGATAAATGACATGCCAGAGTTGGTGATGGCCGATCTAAATGGTGCAAATGCTACCAAGATCTTAACGTTGAACAACAGTGTGCTCAGTTTGACCATTGATTGGGTAGCGAGGAACTTGTACTGGTCAGAGTCAGGCTACAACGAAAACGGCGATCAAATTGTTAAGTTGGACTTAACCATGTGGCAAGCAGGGATTCTTAAGTTCGACATCATTTATGTATCGAATAGACGTATCCTGAATCTCGACATTCTACCATCCACAGGGTAACTATACATTCCTAATTATTGCACTTGTGGCGACTACTTCCTATGCTCGTCAACAGATGGACATTACGACAACACCTTTCCCGCTACTACCTGAATCTTCCTCTGTTTGTATATATATACTAGAGATCCCTATATCACGTGTATCTAAATACACGGGGTACGTGAACCGTGTAGTGCGAATTTAAGGATCCGTGTACACGGATCTGCTACTACGAATCCATGTACAGTATACACGGATCTGCGAATACGGATCCGTTCGGCACGGTCGAGTCCGACAACTGAAGCGTTATTGTTTTTCGATAGAATTCTTTTCGACTGTTAATGTTAGAAGCAGGGACTGAAACGGTTCTGAAAATAACTGTTTCAAACTGTTATATATCGGTTCTGATCGAAACAGTTATGAAGAACCGAAACGATGTTATAACTGTTACGAGAATATCGGTTCTGGCTTATATCGGTTACGGTTACGGTTCTCGAGAACCGATATTATTTCGGATCTAAAACAGTTATTTTTCGGTTCTGGGTTTCGGTTCCAGTTTCGGTTCTATCTTCTGTCATTCTGTATTCTATTGTGTGCTGTGTTCGGTCTGCTATTACCTGAATCTTCCTCTGTTTGTATATGTACCGTCCTAAACTGTCCTTACGACATCCCGCGTCTAAGGCACGGGTCCGCTAGATAGCCTTACCGATGAGTCCTCTAGCGGACCTAGGACGAAACGCCTCCTTCTCCTTTTTCCTCCTCTCACCCACTTTTCAGCCGCCATACACTTTAACTTATTATTGTTATTAAGTCGAGTTTCAATGTTTGAAATGTTTGTTAATTTGATAATTGTATATTTATCGTTACAGATCCTTATACTGGGTTGAGCTGACGAAAAACAATAGAGGCGTGATAATGCAGTCAGACTTAAATGGGAAAGTGGATCAACCCTTCTTCAATCACATGGAAGACTGCTCCTGTCCATACAGACCATCGGTCATTCCTGTGATGACAATCGATAGTACCACGTTCCAAAAACCAGTCATGTATTGGATCTCATTAGAAGGACACTTAAACATCGCTGATATCAACGGTTGTACATGTAGCATAATAGTGAGCGCTGACTTCAACAAGGGACTACCACCCGCATCTCTGACCGTAGACAAAAAGAACATATACTGGTCCAATTTGGAAGAGGGACAAATTTATTTTATGAACAAGGAATATCCTGATGACGGAAACATTTCGCACAATTTCCTGCCAGCCGTAAGGAGTATCAAGGCATTAGGGAAATCTTTACAACCGTATCCAACCACGAACTGTCTAATACCCCGCCAGGTGTCCTACAACGTGAAAGAAATCAATAAAACGGGAAATACCATTACCGTAAGACTTCCTCAGCCAGTTCCTCACATTGGTTGCGAAAAATACAATCTACCAACAACTTTGTACACGATATACGTGTCCCAATGTCTGGAAAATGACCCAACAAACTGCGAAGATAGTGACAAAACGAAGCTGCAGACTTACGAGAAAGAATACACCATAAATGATCTGAAGCCTTTCACGAAATATAGATTGACTTTAGCATTAAGCAACTACTATGCTGATTTCGAATCGACGGGCATGGAGTTTGGTTCCGGCATAGTCTTAAGAACTGGAGCCGGCACTCCTTCGGCTCCTGAGAATGTAACGATTCAAGCTCTGACCCCGACCTTGGCTATTGTTTATTGGATGCCACCAAAAATACTAAACGCCGAGGCAGTTCGATACGAGGTACACTGGCGATTAGTCCGATTGATAAACGGAGCACGGCAAAAGGGAGAGCAATTGATAAAGAATCCCGAAAGTACAGCTGACGGTAGGTTCTTCACAATGTTGGAACCGTGGTTGCCGGGTCAGGAATATTTGGTGTTTGTTCGCGCATATCCTGTCCATTTGGGTTTAAGTCCCGATGTTTATAGTCAGAGTCCAGACAAAGAAGTCAAAATGTTCCCAGAACCTAATAACTTGACGTTGATCGAAGCCAGTGTAAATAGTATGAATGTATCATGGTCACCTACCGTCAACTTGACGATCAAATACACTATAGAATATAAAGACGTTGCTGTAGAGAACTGGCAGATTGCAAACAATTCTAAAGTGGATAAAGACAAAGTGATATATTTCATTGACAAGTTGCAACCTCGTACAACCTACAAGTTCCGCTTGCTTTTGAGGTATCCAAGTTATAAAAAGGACTTTGTATGGCCAACTGATGGAAAATTCACGTTTAAAACATCAGGTATTATTGATTTTAATTTCTTTTTCATAACACCACTCAACACATACTTAGACTTTTAACTTTCTACAATATTTCTTGAACGAATCTGAAAACTCTTCTCTTATCTTATTTGTTGTAAAAAAAAATATAAATTTTCAATTTTAAAGATGCTTCATGGTTTGATAGGAATAATTATGCAGTTATATTTTACGTAACATTTTACTAAACAAAATGATATAAATACAGATACGTGTTTGAACGAGGATTAAAATGAAAGCGACATATAAAACACGCCAATTATTCTAATACTCTTAGATTTATTTAAAAAGTTATGAATTTTGGGGGGAATTTAATTAGTCTGTACAATACAGTAAATTTTTGTCCTACACAAGTTATCAGCAGAGATTATAAACCATGCTCTACTTTTAATACAGGCCAAAAAGAGTAACAATGATACTCAACGTTAATGCAGCGATCATCTCCCGATTCAGTATAACTACGGTCGAATGCTCCGAATATTCTTACTTTATCGTTGTTTAATCCACCAACAGACGACCGTAAAGTATTATAGGACTAGTATTCAGGCAGGGATCTAAATAAATAGTTATTTTTCATTTAAAAATTCTATTCAAACTTATATGCTTAATTTTAAAGAGATATATATATATGCTTGTGGTACTTTTATGGAGGAAAACATTACGCTTAGAACCTTCTTCAAATAATGTTCTTACGAAACAGATAGTCTAGAATCTGCTTATTATCTTAAAACAGTTATTAGAAAGAGTATTTGTTACAACGATCGATCAACAAAATCTGTTCCTGTAATAAAAAAATTTTTATTTTTCTATCTTATAAGTTCTATTCAAATAAAAACTTATACTTCGCAGAATTTGTCTTCATCTGTTCCAATCGGAACTTATAACATTCTCGGATAGCCAAATCTGACATGGCAGAGATCCAGCAGAGTCTGCTGGCAATCTGCCGCCTGCATTTGCCAGCAGACTCTGAACAAAATCGCTCATCAAAGACTGTTACGCCATCTACCGACCATTTTAGTGACTCTATGATAGAGGGCGCACATATAGAATTATACCTTTAAATGAGCTCTTTAACAATATGTTTAAACTTTAAAGAGCACTAATGTACTAACTTAAAGTAATAACTAAATGTTACAAAAATGCAACACAAAAAGAGAATGTAGTGTTTTCTAAAAAAATCAATCATAAATTAATATTTTTGCATATGATACTTCGTTTCTAAGAAAATGAACTACCGATCAAAATAAAATACAGCATTGAAAAATTGATTAAATATATCTATCTATTCGTAATAATTACGTCATTTTAGTCGAAAGAATGCACAGAGTGACTTTATGTTAAAAGTAAATACATAATTATTAATATCAAAATACAGAACTTCTTTCAAATTAAACATTTATAATTTTTGGAAAACTAAAAAAATTGTAACGAAAAAAGATTTACCGGTGTGTACTCGGCGGATAATATTTCACAACGAACGTTTACTAGAAGTTAGAATTCTGGAAGTGTCTTCAAATTGATTGAACAGTGTAATTACTGTAATTTTGTTAGTATGATTTTTACATTGTTTGTTAAACAGGTGATGTACCGAGTGCTCCTGGTATGCCTACGGTGACGAAACTTCGTAATTCCGTCTATCAATTGAACTGGGAGCCCGCACAAGCTCATGGTTCCCAAATCACCGAGTATAGTGTCGAGGGTATGAAAGTAAACGAAATCAACGAGCAAATCGAACCGAACGAAAACGCCAGCTGGAAGCTGTATTATAATGGAACGGACAATTACTGGATAATCACGGGCGATATGGATGATAAATATCGGTTTCGGATTCAGGCCAGAAACGCGTACGGATACGGTGCATGGAGTAGATCCAGCCCGATCATTGATTTAACAGAAACCAACGGCGGTATACTGGCCGCGCAACAACATCTGGGATTAGTATTGGGGCTCAGCGTCCCCGTAATTACTATAATGCTAATTTGCTTCTGTTATTTCCTTTGCCGTAAGTGTCTGATTAAGAAATGAATACATTTTGGTAAACTGTGACAAGTTAGTCTTGAAACTTTGTTAAAGTTGGAAATGTAGAAAACAAATTTTGCAATTCAGCAGTGTATCGGCAACGCAAGGAAGATAAGAAAGCAGTTTTACCCCCTTTAGTGAGCGACGTGGAGCTAGCCACCCTACGAGAAATACCTCGCGGAAACTTCGTTCAATCCAACGCTCTTTACGCATCCACCTTGCAAAACGATCCGGATGACTCTACCCTTCCTAAAATTAGAAGAGAACAAATTACATTGGCTAAATTCCTAGGAAGTGGAGCCTTTGGTGAGGTATGTAAAATGAATATTAAATCAAATACTGCGGTTATCGTTGTATTAATACCAGGAACAATCTCGTAGGTGTTTCAAGGTAACGCGAAAGACTTGGAAAGACCAGGAATCACTCCGGTCGCGATCAAAACACTCCGAAAGGGAGCATCGGCGCAGGAAAAAACAGAATTTCTTCAAGAAGCGAGACTGATGAGCCATTTTCGTCACAAACATGTACTCCGACTCCTTGGAGTATGTTTGGACACAGATCCACCGCTACTAGTATTGGAGCTAATGGAAGCCGGAGATTTATTAAGTTATTTAAGAGCAAGTCGATCGTTACAACCCACAGACTCGCACGCTTTGCGTCTGCAAGATTTGTTAGCCATGTGTGAGGACGTTGCAAGAGGTTGCCGTTATCTCGAGGAACTTCATTTTGTACATAGGGATCTTGCATGCAGAAACTGTTTGGTCTCCGCCAGGGATAGGGAAAACCGAGTAGTCAAAATTGGTGATTTCGGACTTGCAAGAGATATTTATAAAAACGATTATTACAGAAAAGTATGTATATATTTATAAGCAATTACAAAACGTGTTATAAAGGTGCAATCGAACCTGAACACGCAAATTGTAACAAAATTTATATAACAATATTGAATAGGTTCAATAACAATATTGTTTTAATATCTATGTGTTTTATATATATTGAGAACTAGAGGGTGTAGAAAAAATCTCATTTTTTTAAATTTAATTAATTCGAATCAAATTTCCAGTCACATGTAACTGGATTAAAAAATAAAATCATTTGCTTGTGTAATATTGTATCAAATTTTGAGCTCACTGGTAACTGCTCTCGTAAAAATGTTCAATTACTTTTGCGATTTGTAAGATACAGTAGAGGATACCAGTTTTGGGAATTTAGTTTCCTTTTAATTATTTCAGGATAATTATTAGATATTTGTTTTCCCCTATTTTATGCAGAAAGAAAGATTACAGTATTATCTCCCTGAGTGTCGAAAAGGTCTATGCCGTGAATGTCGAAGTTTTATTCCCACCACTGGGAGTCCCCCCTTGGAACCAGTCAAGCGGTAAACACGCTCTACAACCGAACCAGTAGGGGGTCGAGTATCAGTGAGACTCGCACTAATGCAAGCGACACAAAAGATTGCAACTTTTATAATTTTTCCATTTTTTATGAAACTTTATGTACGGACGTACATTGGACGTCCGAGTGCTATCTGGGGTTTGGGGTCATTTAATTTGAAAAAACGAGACGAATGCCGATGGCAGAAGTTTAACTGACGGAAAACCAAAAATCCAGAATTTTTTTTCTTGAATTTAAAAGGCTGAGCTGACACGAGTCCATTGATGTTTGCCGAACGCCCGAACCTCAGTCCATCTTTATTTTTCAATCGCTATGCTTCTCTACGTTCGGCACACTACAAAGAAGTACAAATGTAGTCCCTATTCTATGAATGTCGCGCGGCAGTCCCGTAGCTATGACTCTTACGGAGAAAATACTGTATAGCACATACCCAGTAAGCAATTTGCTCTTGATTTCTTATGAATTTGGCGTCAAATACCGACCATCTGTTTACGCATTAGGCTCGGTATTTGACTGCAAAGTTTGCTGAAGTTGTTCCATGCCAATTATATGCCAAACATTCCACTTGCTTAAGAGGACAGGTCGGTCGTACTAAGAGTTGACCTAACCTTGCGATAAGACGAAATATCGGACAAAATCGGAGAAAACCTTGCTGTAGGAGAGAAAAAGAGGAAGAAAATAATTAAAAATAAATTATATAATTTAGAGGCTTAAATAAAATTCTGTTTTCTCTCTTAGAACATCGTTGACTCGGAGTTTGCCCTAGATTTTCTCTCTGAGATCTCTCGTATTGTTAGTGCGATTAACCTGCCCTCTTAAATAAGTGCAAGGTCTGACATGGATTTAGCATGAGGAGTATGATAAACTTTTACAATGTTTTATAAAATTGTTTTGCACCATATATGTGTTTTTATTATCCAGAAGAAGCATCATAGGTACAATTTTTATCACTTCTCACCTGTTTAAACAAATTTCATTCAACCAGCCCCTAGTTATCAACATATTAAAAAGAAATAATTTTAAATCGCAACTTTGAGAATACTTTATATCTCTTTGATATGGGCGATTGTCAATAAAACATATATCTACGTCCCTTATAAATTTAATGAAAATCTGCATGGACAGGTTCGACCATATATTATTCCTTTGAAATATTTAATTAGAATCCTATTGTACTTGTTTTAACTTACATTGAATGATTTTCTAGGAAGGGGAGGGGTTGTTACCTGTTCGTTGGATGGCTCCTGAATCTTTAGTGGATGGAGTATTCACATCTCAAAGCGATGTATGGGCATTTGGTGTATTAATGTGGGAAATTACATCCTTAGGGCAACAGCCATATCCTGCCAGAACAAACCTTGAAGTGTTGCATCATGTGCGTGCAGGTGGTAGATTGCCTAAACCTTTGAACTGCCCACCTGCTTTGCATCAGTTAATGTTGCATTGTTGGAGTGCTGCAGATGCTAGACCAAGTTTTAAAGTTTGCCTTGAAAACATAGTTAGACATCGAAGTACTATAGAGGATGCGCCATTGATTCCTGTACATGCTGGCCATTATTTGGCAAGAAGAGGTAAGTCTAGATTATATGTATGTACAATACACTTACATTACATAAACTTATTGGCATGAATTGTAAATTGTTTAAAGTACAATTACATATTGCTGTTAAATAATATATATATAAATTTTTTTTGTTTGTGAATCATATCTTTAATAAGAATTCAATTTTCAAACCTGCAAATGAACATGAGTTGCCTCATCATGCAATACTACAATCATAGTCACAGATATCTCTGTTCAAGTTTCAACTTATATATTAAATATTATTTGTTTTCATATATCATGAGATAAGCATGTGCTTTACCAAATATATATCTAGTAAACAATCTGCTGGTAGATTGGTGTCAGATTGGCAGCAAACATTGAGCAAAATCTGCCATCAAAAACTGACGCCATTTAGCATTTGGTTAATAATTCCTCGTGGATAGCGAATTACTTTCATTATTGCTTTTAGGGAAAATAATTTAAATTAATAACAAATAAATCTATGAGGAATTATTCAATAAATTCTAGATGACGTAACACTCTTTGATGGCAGATTTTGCTCAATTATCTGTCACCAATCTGCCAGTAGACTCTGCTGGTCTTCTACTATGGAAGATTTGGCTATCTGGGTACTAGATACAGGAATGAATTCTTTCCGATTTTAGAGTAAAACAAACATGTCATAGAAAAATAATAAAAGTGCTCAATCATCAATATATTCCATTATTAGTACTGGCCTTACTTATGAACGCTGAACAGCTTATATCAGGCATGTCCAGAAGTAGCTCACTTGGACGCAAATTCGAGGGAGACGCCTACTTCTCCCGCCCGCGCGTCTCGCTCCCCGTGGCGGCCGTAGTCCTCCGAGCTCCTCAGACCCGTGCCTACCGTTTGCGGCACGTACTGCGTGTGGAGCATTGCGGCGAGTTTCGGACCCACAGTAGGCACGGGTCTGAGGAGCTCGGAGGACTACGGTCGCCACGGGAAGCGAGACGCGCGGGCGGGAGAAGTAGGCGTCTCCCTCGAATTTACGTCCAAGTGAGCTACTTCTGGACATGCCTGGCTTAGATTAATAAATTTGTTGACATTTTCTGACACCATCAATTGATGAAATGCGTGTATGTGTAAAACGATGTTATTACAATCTAAACAATCCGTCGTACACAGTACAAACCATTTGGATGATTTTAGACAAAAAATTTTATAAAATTGAATGAAAGTAGCAGGTATTGTCTAACATGTAGTTTATTAGTTACTAGCTGTAGTGATTGTGAAGTCAATCGGAGAGAACTCATACCAAATACATTCATAGTTTTCCTATCTGCCACAATGCATCATCATCAAAATATGTTGAATACACAAATTCAACAATTTGCTTGAATACATATTTATCATTGCATGGCTCATGCTTGCAGGCGTGTCTAACATGGCTTACTTTGCTGACGAGAATCAAAATCATAATAATTCAGGTAGGTTCTTTGTGAAGGTCATCTACCTATGCTGCTTTTTCTTTTTCAATTTCATGACATCTCACAAATAAAAACATTTTTTATATGAATATATAAATAACGTAATCATCAATTTCTTCAGGAAACTCATGGAAGTCCAGTAGTTCAGAAGGCAGTCGAGATATGCAGCCATTTCTACAGAATTCTCATAATGGAACTCAATCAGGAGAAATACCAAAATACTTAGAACTACTAGCAGACAATGAAGACATTATCTTAAGAGAAAATTCAACCAGTGGGTACGAAGTGCCTAGATCAATTCATATTTCTGATCAAAATTTGGGTAATGTGAATAAAGCTAACACAAATACAGATTTAAAGGATAATTTACATTCGGACACTTTACAAGAGCAAAAAGAATCGTTGACTGAAGATAAAGAGCAATCAGCAAAAAGGTGCGATAAGAGGTCTTCAGTGTCAAGTTTAAACTTATCAGAACGTAAGAGAGGATCAGTCACAAGTATGACTGAAAAATGTAATACTTTAGATAGTTCAAAATTAACTAATCCCACTATTAAAGCAATTTTGAAAAGGGATTCCTTTACCTCTTTAACTGACCACAGAAGAAATACAAGGAGTAGGACTGAACGACGAGGCTCAGAAATAAGTTTGGAGGGTAGAAGTTCCAGTTCATTAAGTTCAAATATCAGTTTAGCCCCTCCTACACGACCCAGTTCGTCGTTAATTAGCTCACACAATGTTCTTCCATTAAAAAACAGTGTTATGGGTGGTAACGGAGAATCTGCGTTAAATGATAGTAGCATTACAAAAAATACATTACCAAAAATTCAAAGGACTCATTCTAATTTACCGAACGGTAAAGCTAATATTCCGTTGGTGATAAATAGTGCATTGTTGAATTTATTAAAACAAACTCCGGTAGAAGACAGTAATAATACTGTTACATACACAAATATCAATACAGATACTGTTAGGATAAATGGGTCATGTAGCTCTTGTTAAAAAATAATAGAGATAGGATATTTTGATAATCGTGTCTTTAGCTACATAAAAACTGAAAACGTGTGTGAAGTTCCATAGCTTTAAACTGCCATAATAACGTGTGTACATATTTAAATTTTAATACTTGTAAACCCATTTTATGAAAATCATGGCAGAAAATATTTTACTATAAGTACATTAATTAATTACCATAGACTTGTTGTTTACCATCTAAGAAATAAGAATAGTTATAGAGTATTATATGAGGATTGAAATAATCCCACATAACTTTAAATTTGTTATTGAAGATATAATGTATTTATTTAATGATTTAAAAATATGATTAAAGTCTCACTGTTCATTGTACAAATTTCATATTTGGTGATAATATATTATAAAATATAACACTGAAATTGATATTCATGTTATATAACAGTTCGTTAAGTTTTATATGTAAATCAAGTAATACTTATCAATACAGTACAATTAAGGATAAAAGTCTTCAATTATATTGAACTTTGTATGAATGGACTGATAATGTTTAAAATTGATACAGTCAAGTTCAAACGTTAATATATTACAAGCGAAAAAGTTTGGAAGATATTGTACATATTTTATTAATATAAAATTGATATTTTTTTTACTGTATTCGTAATATGTTTTCCACAAAAGTATTAAAATGATATTATAAGTATCTAAATCCATAGAATTAATAGTCCAAAGTAGTAGTAAAAGTGGTAGTACACCTGAATACATAATTATTGAAAACATTTTGATGATAATATGTTACAAAAAAATTACATCAGAATTTTTTATGTATTTGAGAAATATACGACTTTGGACGATGTCTGATATTATATTATAAAGTGGTAAGATAATTTGACAAATATTTTATAGTCTTCCTATGTAAAGGTATATTTGCTATACAATCTGCGTATTGTTAGCTCCTTTAAAATTTTGTAATTTTTTAACCATACTCTAAACCTTGTAAATATATTTTGTTATATTAAGAATTTATTACTGCGACGACAAACATTGTGAAGATATTTTGTATATTTGATATGCGTAAATTAATATAGATATGCAAATACCTATCAGCTCACATGAATCTACATATGACATGACATTTTCTATCTAAGTATGGAGTAAATAAAATTTCAAATGTAAATAAATAAACTGCAGTGTATTTCATTAGAAGTTGTTTATTACAATCAATTTTGTCACTAATATTCACAAATGTGAAACTTAAACTGTGGAAATTTGTTCTGCAATAATATGAACCTTTACTGTGATAAAATGTGTATTATAATCAATGCTATATTCAAGGATGGCTATAATTTCTCATATTATATAATTTTAATGAAATTATAGGAAAGTTTTATATTCTGTCCTAAATGGTAACATTAATACTTAACGTATTTAAAATATTACTTGTAGATAACTTAATTATTAATCTTAATTTTTAAGTTTATTATTTTACAAGAAACAGGCCCTAAAACAAAAAATATGTTTATGTAATATTTCAAATAGTGTACAAGTTAGTAATTATTTTTAAGTCATAAAGCACATTACCTATGTTGTAGTAATTGTAGTAGTAATATTAGCAGATGTAACAGCTGTATTAAGGGGAACATCATCGTCTAAAGAATCATCTTTGCTATGTTCATGTAATAAGACATATTCTCTTGAACTAAATCCAAAACGCAACACATCTCTCTCTAATAGTTCATGGTAGCGTCTTGGTTCTAACTTTACATTATTTACAAATGTACCATTGGCAGATTCTAAATCTATGAGATATGGGCGAATTCTTCTTCCTTCACCACCTCCCTCTTTTTGGAAAGATACTAGACGATATTGTAACACTGCATGTTGCTTTGAACACGAAGGATGATCTAAAGGAATATCTGCGATTTTACGATCTCTACCCATAAGATATGCTGATTGTCTGTGAACATACAATGTGGGTAATGCTTTTTCTCCCTTAAAGGGATATAGTCTCCAACGACGTTTAGGTTTTCTCGCATCCGCTGGTTCAGAATATTTAATCACTACCCCATTCACAGTATTTGTATCTTCAGTGAGTTTACCCGACAGTTCAAAATTTGGTTTATCCTTTTCCTGTGACTTTGGTTTAGATTCTGCTTTTACTGTAGATTTACCCCATTCTGGTGAGGGTTCTTTCTTAACTTTCACCTCCTCGAAATTACTTTTTCTTTCTCTACTTGTCTCGTCATGCCTTCTGTTATACTCATTTGTATCTCTATACTTTTTCACCTTCTCTTCGAAATCTCTGTGCCTCGTGCGAGGTTCTTCTCTTCTTATAGGCGATCTTTCATACCGTCTCTTACCATTTTGCCTGTCATCGTCTCTCCTTGGGTGATCATGTCGACTATCCCTATATTCCCTATCCCGTTCACGTTGCGATCTATCACGATGCATATCATTATTGTCTCTTCTTACTTCTCTGTTAAATTTGTGAACGTCCCTACCTTCTCTGCCACTTCTATAATTTTTACTCTTGCTGTTCAATTCCTTTCTCCCTGATCGTCGCTCTTGAGACATGTTTTATTCTTTCATCGATAAATTCTGTAGAAACGCCAACAAGATTATATTTTCAACATTTCGATGCGACGTGATGCCAATACACCATAACCTATACTAACAATAAAATAGCTTGCTTTAAACACAAGTACGAAATATCTAAAATGTATTAATGTAACGAAAGTAGGAAAGTATGTATTTAATGCTTACGTCAATTAATAGTTATTACCGTGCCTGTTTATACGTCAAACTTTCTTTCAAACATTAAACACTTCACTTGTGCGCGTCATACAAACACGAGCGCTGCTGAAACTGCTGCTGAATAAAAGGCAATGGAAGACATACATATGTATGCAAATTCTTTAATTAAATATGGAACTATGTATGTATGTCTTTGAATCGGTAATTATGGGTAGAATCATTATTAGATTGCGGATCTTCATGCAAAATAAAAATTTTTTGTATTAAGTTTTGTATTCATTGCAAGAAATGGGTGCAAATATAAATTTCTTTTTTAGATAAACCGACACTAATGTATCAGTATACTTAAATTATTTTTCTTTGCACTGCTTTAAATTTCACTTATTTATATAAATGTGTAAAATATACACTCTATATGTAGTCATTATAATAATTAATAACTTGTAACTTGTAATTAATACCATATGTATGTACATGTAAAAATGAAATTAAAGCCTACTTTAATCCTATACATACATATACGTATATAAAATAAGCAACGTTCAAGAGTTCAGTTTAAAGTCAATTAAATTTTTTACCGAATGTTGAGTGTATAAATGAAGTTGAATTACATCGAGTTACAACAACTTTAGTACATTTAAAACAGTTTGTTGAGCAATAGATTTTAGGAAAGAAAATTGCAAGCACAAAGTATAATTGTTTTTATTGTAAATCTTGTTTACAAGAAAATTGAAAGTTTGTCGAATACACGTGCACTTAAATATTACCGATTGTAGGTTACAAAAGGAGCAAACGAAATAGTGCAGGAAAGTACAACCGGAAGTTAATGTACACATGGAAGTAAAGGAAAACAGTAGAAAATATTTTGTATGGAACTTTGTTTCTAGGAAAATTCACTTTGAGAATTGAACGAATACTTTTATACTTAGCCAAATCTCATTAAAATATAATTACATTTTTTTTTAAATTGTAGCCACGAAAAAAATATTACTTTGCGCGTTTGAATCATTTTCTTGTAAAGAGTAATTTCTAGTTGTACTTGCTAGTTGTACACCTATAATTGGGAAAGAGTTATCTAAGCGCACGCGTTCTCAACAAATAAATAAATCTAATTTTTCGGAAACGAGATCTCAATAAGAAAATAATTTATTCTATATTTTTAATTTATTTCTTTAGATACACCTTGTACCATGGTTTTGATATACTTTGTACATAGCAAGGTTTTAGAACGATTCACCCTGGGTATCAAAGGAAATCAATTAATCGTACAAACGGATTGCATGTATTTTGTATAAAAAGAAATGTAGAAAATCGATATATACATAATAATACATAATTAAAATATCTACAAAGGGTAGAGTTTTGTTTTTATGTCCTTTACCTCTCTTAAACCTTTTTCGCGTTCGTTGTAATCTTAGGGTATCATGTAGGATGACAAAACGATTCATATTCTATATCCAGGCTTGGCACGGTAAAGATGTATTCATCATTTGTTAAGAGTATGTAACTGTCCACTATGGTGTACCATAGCGATAGGGCTCGTTCGTAGAGTGCAACTCAGTGCGATGTGAAATTCGATTCGTCGAAGTTACTGTCAGAATTGCTTTCAGCAGCGTCCACGAAAGCTGTAGACAAATCTCCGGACAATTTGCTGACAGATTGCGAGACGACGTCGTACATGAAGATCTCCTTCTCGCCTTGGTCAACGTCTTTCGGCCTGCAACATTGACAGGACATTGTCGCTTAAGACTAGTTGAAGAAAGTAAAGTTTATCGATCCCGTTGATTACCATAAACAACCACATGCGGAAGCTGATTAAAGCGTCGAGGAGTATCGCGATAGAATATACGGCTCATTAAAGAATGATTGCACATACCATTTAGAGGGAACGGAGGTAAACGAGCAGGTAAGGGTAATTAGTTATGGCATAGCGACCACCACTTACATGGTTACCAGGAGAACCACCGACTGCTTCTGCGGCTCCGTACGACTCTCTTGTTCCAACCACTTCTTATAATTCTCCGCGGTTGGCTTTTTCACCAATTGCTTCAAAGTCTCACCAGCGAGAAACTTGACTGCTTGCACGTCGCTGGACCGTCTACCTTGCCTCGACTCAATCTCCTTCTCTTCTTGAAAGTTGTAATCGACGGGCGCCAATACGACCACGCTGGAAATTTTCCGACCGTTCAGTTGAGGTACATCAGGGATAGGGAAAGACGCGCCACTCACTTTGAGCGGTAGATAACGATTATATTGAGCCTCGTCTCTAGCTCCTACGGTTACTGGATTCAACCTAGTAGCATCATCGCGTATATGCTCATCCGCGAGCGCCTGGCCTTGCTCCGTATTCGGATCGAAGCGTACTACTTTCATCTCCACGCCTCCCGGGCGCAAAGTGGCCTGCTCGAACTTAGATGAGCTGCTGGTAGCCGTCTTCTTCGCCAAAACGGTTGAAGAGACGAACGAGGAGGAGGTCGCGGAAGAGTCGGACGAGTCTGCCATTTTGGGTTTCTTGATGATCGCCGGTACCGGTTCACTGGCAGCCACCGCGGAAGCCCCTCCGGCGCCGTAGAAATTCGCCAAAGCCTCTGGCGGTAGTTTCTCGATCGGTATGTCGCCGACCTTGTCATAATCCAGTATTTGTATGTCGGCGTTACTCAAAATACCAGAACTCAACAACTGCTCTCTTATATCGTCTGGCACCTCATCCGGCAAATTTGCGATGTTCTCCCTAATTTTAGCTTCACTCTTTGGAGAAATGGTAGTTGTCGTTGGTGCTTCGGTCGTCGTGGTCGTAGTAGTAGTAGTAGTAGTAGTAGCAGGCGTTGTACTCGAGATGAATGGTCTGATTGTAGATATCGCGTTAAAATCTTCCGTATTGGTTACCGGTGTTGCGTAAATCTTTTGAGAAGGATTTAATGAAAAGGATGGTCGTGCCCAGATTGAAGATCTCTGAGATGACGATGGGAATCGTTGTTGCTGTGGTTGCGCCTGTTGCTGTTGTTGTTGTGAATTTTGTAAATTTTGCGAGAAAAATCCTTGCTGTTGATTTTGGAAGATTTGTTGTTTCGTATTCAAATGTTGTTGTTGGTCATTTATAAATTGATGTTGTGGATTTCTTATTAAAGGTTGATTTTCTGGTGACGGACTCGGCGATTGAAGAGAGCCATATTGGTTCTGCGATGGTTCCGGGAATCCCGTTGGCTGGATTATAGGATTAGGAGGGAAGGGGCCAGGATGTAGCGGATTCTCTCGAATCGCATAATGTTGCTCTAATTTTGGCACAGCTTTGAATATTTCTCCACCAGGTTTCTGAGTTTGAGGCTGAACCGCTATTTGTGGTATACCTGGTACCGGTTGCGGTTGATTGTACTTCAACTGTGCGCGGTACTGTTGCTCTTGCAATAGTTTCTGTTCTTGTTCTTGCTTTCTTCTACGTTGTTCTTGCAATCTTTGTTGCTCCTGTAATCTTTGTTGTTCTTGTAACCTTTGTTGCTCTTGTATTCTCTGTTGCTCCTGTATCCTTTGCTGTTCTTGTATCCTTTGTTGCTCCTGTATTCTCTGCTGTTCCTGCAACCTCTGATGATCTTGTTGTCTTAGTTGCTCTTGATGCCTTTGTTGCTCTAGCAATCTTTGTTGCTCTATTTGTCTATGCTGATCAACGTGCCTTTGTTGTTCCGTTTGCCTCTGTTGTTCCAAAAATCTCTGATGCTCTTGAAGCCTTTGCTGTTCGTGTTGCCTTTGATGTTCACGATGCTTCAGTAGCTCTTGCTGACGACGTTGCTCATGATATCTTTGTTTCTCTAATTCTTGTTGTTTGTAAATAGTTAAGGGCTGTTGCTGTTGTTGTTGTTGTTGTTGTTGTTGTTGCTGCTGCTGTGCAGGTTGTTGCTGATCCACGTTGAAGTGATTGCCCTGGTTTATTGGTATCGGTTGATTTTGTATATGTACACTCTGATGGGAAACCGAGAGAGTAGGAGGAAATCCTGGTTGCTGCGGATGATTGATACTCACACGATGAGGCGGCCCATTGAAGCCACTGAACGGTGCACGCTGCTTCACTTCCGGCAAGCCTTGTATCGTAATAGGCAGCCGTTGGGGTCTTGGCAACGGGTTTCTCGTCTGCGGCGGCGGAGGTGGGAACGAAGGCTGTTGTTGCAAAAAGTTCAGAGGTGGTTGCTGAGGTGGCTGATGCAGTGTTTGTTGAGGGAACGAATTAGCAATCCTTTGTTGTGGAAATGCAGACGGCACTCTTTGATGCACTGGTTGAATCGGTTGGTAGGGACCATGTTGCCTTTTCGGAGAACCGGGAGGAGTAGCAGCTGGTTTGGAATGTTGAGTAGGAGGTGTTTCTAAATCGCTGCGTTTATTATGATTGTTTGGCGGTACCTGATCCGTGCCGAAGGTGACGCGGATCCCGCTAGAACCGGAATGGTACACTTCACTATCCGGCCGAATAATTGCTCTTAGAGTTGTAGACGGTTCTGACGGTGTCGGTGTTGCTGTGTGAACAGGTTCTTCCGAGTAAGGCGCCGGGTTATCAGGCTTGATCTCCTCGTGTTCCTCAACAGGTGTCAGCGCGGGTACGGGCGGGTCGTAAACGACTCGAGTCTTGTCCCCGTAACCCTTCTTTTTTTCATATTTCACGTAAAATACCTGTATAGGTTCTTTAGTAGGTCTCGGGGTCGGAGGCGGAGGAGGTGGTGCAGGCGTAGGCAACGACTCGTTCGATTCTTTGATGATAATTTCAATAATCGGTTCTGGTTCTGTAGGGTAATAGTTTAACGGGCCCTCTTCGTAAAGATCGTCGCTCTTCGAGCTCGCCAAGGGATTATAGAGTGGATCTCTTTGAGAATATTGAACGATCGGCTCCATTTGCACCGCATAAGGTGGTGGCCTGGCTCCTCGTCTTGGATAAAATGCAACTTGTTGTCTCTTATCCCGGCTTTTCGAAGAGTCATCTTTGGCAATGGTTGCGACAACCAAGGTCGCTACGATAATCTGAAATGGTGAAACTGCATCGAAGTTTCGCGCGAGGCTAAATTAACTAATTATGAGGGGGAGATGGTTCTGCGTACGGGCGTAAAACGCATTCGTAGAAAGATCTGTTGCGCGTGGGTAACCGAGTGACCCGATTAATAACGAGAAGAAACATCCTGCAAGGCCTTAAGCGGCCAAATCGATTGGTATTCTAGCGTCGCCGAATGGACAGTTACTGCTACCCTGATAAGCGATTCCCAGCAGCGATCGTGTTCCCGATATGGCGAGACCGAGTTACGGATGACACGCATCGGATATCGGATGTTTTTCGCGTGTAAATTGAGGGAACAGAACAGAAATTTCTAGCTTGTCGGTTCGCATAGTGGCGGAGGAAGAGAACGAGAGAAAATTTAGGTTTTAGATTCACGGCGTGTGCGTTTCACCTCGAGAATTCGGTGACTCTCCTAAAGCGGGAACTTCTTAATATTCCTTGAACAAAAAGAAAACTCGTCTCCAGCGAACGCAATCGCTAAAAAGTTTATTTACGTGATCTTAATATTAAATACGGGCAAACTATACGGTCCGTGTTGCCGCGATCTCGCGTAAGTTACATTTTTCAAATTCGTACGATTTGACTAATGTGCTAAACGTATATAAACGCATCGTTAATCTGATATACTTTCCCTCGCTAAGTAGTCGAGGGCGATACGCTGGCTGATTACAAATGATAGAACCGCGTCGA
The DNA here is from genome assembly GCA_913789915.3 of Sphecodes monilicornis. NCBI lineage: Eukaryota > Metazoa > Arthropoda > Insecta > Hymenoptera > Halictidae > Sphecodes > Sphecodes monilicornis. The sequence goes on from OU565285.1 coordinate 33,295,327, forward strand.
ATATTTTCCGTAACTATAAAACGAGTCGAGACGAGACGAGACGCGCTTATTACGATGAAAGTATAAGCGAGCGCGTTCTCCTAAATGGACTACTCATTTTTATTAACGCGACACTACCGAGAGTTTCACCGACCACAAGGAACGACACCGGACTTGCAGTCTTTCTTCTTTTCTTTTTCTCATTATAATTACCAGTTCAAGGAAACGCATGGTGTGTGTCTTGATTCGTCGCTCGGACAGCCTCCTTTCTTCGCGGATCTTTATAGTCACACTACACCGATTTCACGTGTTAGCTCTGCCGAAAGGGTGGTTAACTCGCGGTAAGCAGCATGATATCCACAGGGCCGGGCATATACTGAACGATATTGAATGGAGCTTCGCACGGGAACTGAGGACAGATTGGGCCCAGAGACCCGTTTCTCCCTACTTGACGCCACCACCACCGGACTCTTCAAGAAGCTCCTCTCTAATATCGAATGCGGTGGGGCACCTTTCTCTGGCTAGTGGCTACGTACACTTCGCGGCTAGTGTAAACCAACGTTTAAACCTGCAACGTACAGGACATACAGAGACGTGGTTGTACCAAACAAAAAAACGACAAGGTTTGAGCACGAAGAGACACAAGCGGGAAGGGGAAACGAGCGAAGTCGTCGGCGACTTTCTTTAAATCGGACTCCCGATCGAAAGGAAAGGAAGATGATTATATTAACGTAACGTTACTTTTTCATTGACCTCCAACGTCTATCGAAACCGAAACCTACCTTTCATCTACGAGAAGGCCGTGTCCCCTACTGACGAATGCGCCCACTGAATTATTCGGTGAAACACTACCGCTTTACACTTAACAACGTAGATAGGTGATCGAGACCGCGATCGCACACGCGCGAACAAACGTGCAAGCGCGCCAATGCACTTATCATTACTTTCGCTAAAGCCTCGCAGCGCGGCGGTTCCGAGCGAATGATTTCTTACGAACGAATCATTTCCTGCGTTCATAATGACCTTTCTTCCACGGCGATAAGCAAATTCTTGCAATCACCGATATCGGTACCTTATTACACGCATTTCTGCTAAATCGTTACTTTATATCGTCGATTTTACCGCGATACATACATATAGATCATATATTTAACTTCACAGCGAATCACTGATAATAATCTACATGCATAATTGAATTGTTTCTTCAAATGCTTTTGCTAGTAGCATTTATGGTTGGCATTTCGTTGGGCCTACGTTGCAGTATTCGTTGGCCAACCGTTAGAAATGTCGCTATTTTTTTCGTTGGGCCAACGTAGGGCCAACGATCATATCCAACGTGGAGCCTACGTCGCTATAATACGTTTGTTCTGATCTTTTCTTTTACGGTTGTTTTCACAGAATATAATAAATAATATTTAAACAATGTATCTCCACGGTAAAACTTGGAACAAAGAAAAAAAATTTCGTACCCTCGTCGGACTTGAACCTGGATCCTTTGCGTAGTAAGTTGATACGCTACCGCCGTAACTATAGACATTTCGAGGTTGCATATGCTATGATTTGGGCTACTAGATTCGACAAATGTAAATCATAATACATAAAGGGTTTCGTTACGGTACACGAGCACTAAGACCTCCGCATACTGTCGTTCTAAAAGCGAATGCAACACCCGTACCTTCCCCTTGTCAAATGAAGAAACTTAAAGAAATAAATAAACTCCAAGGCAGCACGCAATAAAACTTTGGTGCATCAACTATCGCGCAAAATAACAAATTGTGAGTATATTTAGAAATATGAAAAAAAATGAATTTGGAATATAACATGTTTTTGGTTGCAGCAACATTACATTTCTGATGTCTGTTAGACGATATATTTAAATGTTGGCAGATTTTCGTTGGGCCAATGTAGTATCACCGTCGTAAATTTCACGTTATTTAACCGACCATAGTATCTGTAGGCCCAACGTTGGATATTCGTTGGCAAATTCACATCATTTTTCGTCGTCGGCCCTACGTTGCGGATCTGTAGGCAAAACTACTAACCATATCCCAACTAATTCCCAACCGTTGGCCACCGTTGGCCAACCATAAATGCTACTAGGGTTTGCTAGCTTTCATTCGTTGATAAACAACTATGTCGCAAATTCTCTCTCCACGTAACGAAAATAGACTTTTCTAGCAAGTTCATGCATCGTGAAAAGATCGCGTGAACTATTTTCCTTAAATCGTGCTCGGTCGTTGTGAAAGGCAAGAATCTAGAATACCTGTTAAATGAGGATGACCTGGTAAAACCCTTGATTGCAAAATCTTATCGTGATGTAAAGTTCTCATATTTGCGTAACACGTATTCTAGGCTGATCTATCGCGCAGCTAGACGGATTCGTTGTAACGATGTCTTACAGACTTCCTAATCCTTGCCGAGAGTCACTTTTGAACTTTAGCGCCCAGCCACCGGATACAAAAGAAATCGTGATCGGCGTTTTCTCTTTGCGTCGCGAAAGTCCCGGTTCGTCGGTTTTGAAATTAGAAGTGAAGTGCATTGACATTTATGAAATTCGATGGACCATAGTGACCAATGGTGACGAGCACTTGGCGAATATTCTCGCTACGTGGAGATTCGACGTTGCTCGTCCTACTTGGAAACTTTCACTTACGTTCGCGTAAGAGGTCCAAATAACCGCCGAGAGATTCGAATGGGATGAGTAAAGAATCTGGTCGAACGGTTAGTGGTTTCGAATTGTGGGGCATCTTCGAAAGAAGAAAGAAAAAAATATATCTAGCTCTTCCGAAATTAGTTATCAAATTTTCATCGAAGAAACTTGGAAAACTAATGTCGATGCTTTCATACATGGCAATACGATATTTCAGTTCAAAAACAAAATAACTGCTTGCATATTCAGAGTTTATGATTAATCCATACTATGATCACGGCTGATGAATATACATGTAAAGTAAATGTTAAAAGTTAGTTTTATCACGGCGTTTAGCAACAATTGCGAAAGTAGACTGCGAAACAAACGCTTTAGAACGGATTGCACGAATTTCAATCACCCAGTTCTCATGAAAGTCCAAGACGTAGAGTGGCAGATGATATGGTTCTCCTTCTACGGGCTCACAGTTTGTAGGTATATAGTTCTCTGAGAGCAGTGCGCTCATGAGCAATAACGTAACTGTTGAAGAGTGAAAGTGCCGTAAAGTGGGACACGCCGAGGATAGCACTCGATTTTTTAATTAATAAATAAAGTAAGCGGACGTTCCTGAATTTCCCTTGTCTTTTGTGTTGAAACACCGGAAGATCTCCATTTCATACGACCTTGGCTAGTGTATTAGAGATTCGAGATTCTTCGTGGAAAAATATTATCTGATCGTCCCGATTGTTCTCTTTATTCGGTAGGCCTTAAAACATTCCATGTTAAAAAATCGTATCCATAACACGGTAGGATTTTTTAACTGGCAATTCGATGTTTTCTACACTTCGATGTTAACTTTCCTTCGTGGCGAACTTTATTATATTGACATATGCACATAACCGCGTTATATAATTGGATAGTATGCACAGTGTTAAACAAAAAGTATCTTTAATCGATGTTATGTCCGCTGCACTTTCTATTTCTGTCGTAGAGAGTGCATTTTGAAATCTCGTTTGGCTGGGTATCCGAACACTATTATGCCATACACATTTTGCTTATAACAATATCAAAATGACACGAGCGAGAAATTACATATTGCGATTTCTGTAATTTAATAAGAGGATGATAACTGATAACCACGTGGATAGGTAAGTTCAATTTCCGCGGTCATTTCGTAGCAATGATGGCCGCACTCGCAGACATACGGTGTTCCTGTAACGCTTGCACGAAAATTCGTCTATCCATCGACCAGATATTTTGCGTTTTAGACGTATATGATTGGCTATTAAATTCTTATGTCGTGGTATGTAACATTAAATAAATATTACAGATATGTTTCATAATCATTATACCGCACTCGTTCATAATATTTCGAATCGTCCTTAGATATGTACTTTTTCACACACGATCAATGTTGGTCGTTTTCGTAATCAGGAATTTAGAAAAAATGACGAAATTCATTTTATTTAACCTAGGACTTTTTTCAAGAGGAGTTATGGTACAAATTGCCCGAAAGTTGGAGATTTGCTTTGCAAGATACAACTCCTGAAGAGTTCGGAAAGTGGTTGTCAGGAGACATCTCGTGGTGAGTGACGGTACTCGTGTCATTATATATTTTTAATCTCATCTTTTTTACATTATAGTTTGAATTATGTTATAGCACACGAGTGTGGCCTTTGTCGTTATTAGCACTTCGTCAAGTAACTAACAATTTACAAATTAATAGAAATCATGAGGATCCAGAGAGCGTTATATCTTGCAAATTGGATAATACAAGAAAGGATGTTGATAAAAAAGAATTTGATGAAGACAAAGTGGATATATCGAACGAATCTAGTTCCTTAGATACTAAATTGAATAAACTATTCTCAAAGCATATAAAAAAGAAAAAGAATTATGAGATACAAGAAATAGCTCAAGTAATTTGTTTCTTTTTTATAAGTAACGTATTTTATACATATAAGTAATTATATTTGACTGCATTATGGCTATTTGTAGGTTTGTGCAAACTGTGCATACGCTTCTAACTGTAAATGTATCGTCGATATCGGAGCTGGAATGGGTCACTTGGCTCGTATCTTGGCATTTCGGCATGGATTGTGTGTAACCTGCATCGAACAAGATTGTATGCTATTGCAGCAAGCTAGGTAACACGTTTAACATATATGATTAACAATGTACTTGATATGTAACGTTATGCTGATCGTAGGAAATGGGATGAAGAATTGCTGGTATCTGTAAGAAAGCATTTACCTAATTTCTGTGAAAGAAGACCACAGCATTATCCAGCCAAATTGGAATTATCAAATTTAGTTGAATCAGAATTGATTAGTCATTTACAAGATTTATTTGAAAATGGGTTTAACTTAACCAAAATGAATACTACGTTTGGTCTTGTGGGACTTCATCCTTGCGGCGATTTAGCCCCTTTATTATTAAGATTTTATTCTTCCAGAAACGAAGCCAAATTTATTTGTATTGTAGGATGTTGTTACATGAAATTAACTCTAAAGTTTGTACAATTAATACGTAAATTATTGCTAACAACATAATTGTTCTATATTTGGTGATTTAATTTCAGATCAGATATAGGTGAATTAAAGGGTTATCCGCTTAGTCAGTACCTGATATCGCGTAAAAATCATGAGTTGTGTTACACGTCGCTAGAAGTGGCATGCCATGCCATTGAAAAATACTGCGACAAATTGAAGACTGGAAATTATGAAGATTTAATAGTTAAGATTTAATTATTAATTAATAATAATAAATTTATACTTCCATGAATTATTAAACTTATTATGTTTTAGGTACACACTTACAGAGCAGCCTTAGAAACTATTTTAATAAAGAAAAGTGAAAAATTGCGACATAGTCAATTGAAAAATGTGAAAGTAACAAAAGGCATGACATTTCAACAGTTGAGTACTTTCTATTATAAAATGAAAATTTGAATTCGACAGTTATAAAATAAAAAAATACAAGTAAACGTATGTTAATTATTTAGGTATTGTACTGCAGCAACATCGCATTTCGAGACTTACTTACAACCAGAAGACTGCGATATCAATAATTCAGAGATTGCCAGCCATTTAAATCGCTGGCAGGAGGTTCTAGTATTTGGATCATTACGAATAATGTTGGCGCCATTAGTGGAGACAGTTGTACTGCTCGACAGATTCTTATTTTTATCTGAAAAGAGTCTATCCCCGACATTAAAACCTATATTCGACAGTAGATTATCACCACGGAACTTAGTGTTAATGTCTACGAAAAATAGTTAGTCAATGAATCAGTTCGAAATCGACGACCAACATTTGATCGGAGTTTTGAACTTAATCGATTCGCTGCAACGGAAAACACTTCCGCAATCGCAGTTTTCGCGGCCACGAATCAAAGTTGGACCAGCTTACAATGTGTCTTTGATTGGACTTAATTACAATTTTCGATGAACAATGCATTTCAATTTACTTCCTTTCACACGTTCGCCACGACTTCCGAAAATCTGATCGAAACGGCACGATACAAACGATATCGAAACCATTACGAGTCATTGTATGTATACAGGGTGTCCCACAAATGTCACGGTTCCTTCAAAGGGGAGGTTCCTGAGGCCATTTGAAGCGACATTTTCCTTTGCAAAAATGGCAGTTTCGGCTTTGTTAAGGAGTTATTAGTGAAAAACAAGGACCAATCAGAGCGCGACCTGGAGGCGTATTGGCAGAGACGGCCGCGCGCGACAGTAGCCGAGCGATGGTGATACACCGCGGATGAAAGCAAGTAACAAACAAGAGAAGAAAATTTTTCGAGTCCTATATCGGATAGTTCAAATTTGTATGTGTTGTAGTCTTTAGTAACCTATTAACGAATCTCGAAGGATTTTTCGAAATCTTAAAAAGTGTTGGTTTTCCAGACGTGTAAAGAAAAGTGTCAACTTTTTTTCATTAAATTATAACACTAGAACTAACGTTCAACCGAGGAAAATGAATTTTTAGGAGCTTATAGTGAACATATAAGAGAATCTATTCAAAATATTTCGATTTGGAAAAAATGGTTTTTTCACCATTTGTTTTGCAAATGTTTAAAACAAATGCAATTTTATTATAGCCGGGACTTTGTTAAAAATTCGAAAAAATGAGGTGACAGCTCCAAGTCTCCTCTTTACGGTCTTCTTTTTGAAAAGGCAGACACTTTAAAATTGACGGAATTAAAATCATTTAAAGCCAACGCTGCACCGCGAGATTACAGTCGCGAACGGCCCCGAAGGCGCGCGGCGCGAACAGCTGTTAGATACGCGACCACCTTATATTCACAAATTATTCAGTGTACAACATTGAACCTGCCTACTCGTAAAATTCACAAGAGCATTTTAATTATTCGCTCTATGAAATTATCGAGCAGAAGGGGTCAATTCACTGCACAATCCGGCCCACATTATTAATTTATTCACAAATATCCATTGGGTCCACAAACGTTGAATGAAATCCACACAAGTGATTCACAGAAATCCACATATGCATAGGGCACGAAAAATCGTCCGTCCATGTTCGCGACCGTAGGAAGACTAGTTCAGAACAGCTGACGAGGTTAACGGCCTCTCAACAGCACACTGCCGATTTTCATTTCAGCAACTGTTCGATGGAACAGTGTTTTCAAATGGAATGGAAAGAGTAAATGACCGCCCCCAAACCGGGAGTCACTCGCAGGTACGCTTGTATTCCCGAGCAGGCAATCCGCGTGTCCCAAGAGGGTACCGTAGCCATAAACCAGAAGAGCGCCTTGACTTGAACAAAGCAGGCGGAAATTAAGAACTCGACGATGGCTCGACTTCTGGTTACCACATGTGTACAATAGGTCAATAAAATGCTAAAAGTTTTAACGAAGAGTAACAGCTTTTTGGGAATATTGCTACTACCCATTCTTACACTCGTATACCGAATACCGGTATTTCGTGCTAATTTGCAATTTCGTGAAACCTGTATTTGCTAAGGTAAAATACCAGTATTTTCGGTATTAGCTATATATAATAAATATTTTTTGAAAATAATAAATAACTCTTATTTGAAATTTACAAATTAATTTGTGAATACAAAAATCATTTTCACCTCGCTGTGGCTCTACATGAGAACCAAGATAAGCAAGGCTTTCTCAGTATTGACGGTGTTAGAGTGTGCGGTGGTCGCGTATTTAACAGCTGTTCGCGCCGCGCGCCTTCGGGGCTGTTCGTGACTGTAATCTCGCGGTGCAACATTCGCTTTAAATGATTTTAATTCCGTCAATTCTAAAGTGTCTGCCTTTTCAAAAAGAGGCCCGTAAAGAGGAGACTTGGAGCTGTCACCTCATTTTTTCGAATTTTTAACAAAGTCCCGGCTATAATAAAATTGCATTTGTTTTAAACATTTGCAAAACAAATGGTGAAAAAACCATTTTTTCCAATTCGAAATATTTTCAATAGATTCTCTTATATGTTCACTATAAGCTCCTAACAATTCATTTTCCTCGGTACGTTAGTTCTAGTGTTATAATTTAATGAAAAAAAGTTGACACTTTTCTTTACACGTCTGTAAAACCAACATTTTTTAAGATTTCGAAAAATCCTTCGAGATTCGTTCATAGATTACTAAAGACTACAACATATTTAAATTTGAACTATCCGACATAGGACTCGAAAAATTTTCTTCTCTTGTTTGTTACTTGCTTTCATCCGCGGTGTATCACCATCGCTCGGCTACTGTCGCGCGCGGCCGTCTCTGCCAATACGCCTCCAGGTCGCGCTCTGATTGGTCCTTGTTTTTCACTAATAACTCCTTAACAAAGCCGAAACTGCCATTTTTGCAAAGGAAAATGTCACTTCAAATGGCCTCAGGAACCTCCCCTTTGAAGGAACCGTGACATTTGTGGGACACCCTGTATAAGTAAAAATACAATGTTGGTCACGCGACTCGTGCGGATCGCGTAAAGAGTAGGTTACGAACCAATCGGAGCATGGATCGTCGAATGGAGGCGCGTGCGCGCGATACCGCCCTAAGGATTCGTCGGTATTCAAGCGGTGGCGTCGTTAGATAGCGCTGTGGTAGCCGGCTACTTCACTAGAGGCAGAGACGTTCCTCTCCAGCAACATCGAGATCCAGTTTCCCTTAAGCCGCTCTCGCGTGTTTGTCTGTCTCGTCGCGTTCGCGTCGTGTCCTACCGATTATTTTCTCCTTCCTCCCCCCCTCCCCCGCCCGCGCACGAGATCGTCGACACGGTAGAGAGCCGCGCGGTATACACACGGACGTGTCGTTGTAGCACCGAGTGTCTCGCTTTAAAAGTAATTGCCCGGTGCCGAGCCCCAGGATGGCGTTCAACGGAGACGGACCACACTCCAAAAGGCAGCGACTCGAAGAATCTGGTCACAGGGTGAGTAGCATAGCAGAGGCAGCGTTCGCGGTACATAAATCCCGGTGCATGTGTGTGTATTGCGTGTGTGCGCGTGTGTTACTTGCGAGAAAATTGAACGATCGGAGCCCACGGCGAAAGCAGCCTCGTACAGGTACACTGTTCGGTCGGTACGATTTTTACCATGTATATATTTTTCTTTCTCCCTCCCTCCCTCTCTTGTAAGTGTACGGGTACGCGGGTCAGAGGCGAAGGAACGCGTGCGTTTCGGTGTGTCGCGGGAGAGATTTACAACCCAACGAGGCGGTCGTGACACCGGAGGGGGGAAAGTCGCCATTTATTCGGTCGCTTTTACCCGTATCACCGCCACCGCGTCGAAACAATGGGCGATGCGCGCGCTCTCCAAGGAGGATTATCTCGTGTGGCGGTGCCGTGTCTCTGTCGTATAATACGTGTACGAAACGCACGCTAGACTCCGATACGTGACTCTCTTGTGTTTCGGCAGCAACCTGTTATCTCTCTCTCTCTCTCTCTCGATATACGTGTGTGCGCGTGTGTGGGCCAGCCCCATAAGCGTACGTCCGTCGTTGTTTCATCAACGATCCGGGATCGTCGACGACGCCGCCGTCGCCACCGTCGTCCGTTGAAAAGACCACCGTGGTTCCATCGTCGTTATTGGCGACGGCCGTGCGCGAAGATGCATGTTCAAAACAAACCCCCGTCGACGTGAGCCGGGGTCGATAATTTCCATCGCGTTATCAACGCGTCGCGACGCTGCACGAGACGAGGCGTTGTCGCGATGCCCCTCGACGTCTATGCGATTATCCTCGTCGACCAGTTTCGTCTTTATACCGTGACCCACGAATTATACAGATAGGGGAACGGAGTCGGACAATAGCAGCAACCGAGCACTACGCTGCGCTTCGGTTCGGTTCGGTTCGGTTCGGTTCACCATATTCGCGGGCCTCTAGACGCGAACACCAATCCACAGCCGCCGGCACCAATGCTCTCTTATCAAACAGTTTGTTTCGAGCGACGTTTTCGTGCTGAAATCGATCCCTGGGCATTTCGTTAAACTTGTTTTAACCGAATGTATTCGTCGAGGGTTTCGAAGGTACGAGATACCGTAATGGTGCTTGTATATGTATATGTAATTGATTATTGTTTTCTTTTATTTTATGTTTCAAAGCACAATTACAGTACTCCTTTATACGACGTAGTTCGTACGATGCACGCTATTTTATCTGCAGGTTATAGTGCTTCTTGTGAGAAAATTTATGTGGAGCGTTTACGATTTTTTTTCTTTTTTGTGAATAGATATTGTAGTGTATTGTCGTGTTGATAAACAGTGTATGGAATCGTGTCGTAGGAACCACCATCAATGAGTAATCGACGAAATATAGTTAGCGAATTATGACAGAGCAGCAATGCAATCGATCGACACGCATTTATGAATCAAATTTATCGAATGCATTCAGCGTGTGTCATCGAGGACGCTTCCTACGCTATTATGATCATGCGATGCGGACAATCGCTTGTTATCATTGTAAACAATCCGCGAAATTGTTACGGAGTAAAAGTCCCTGCTCGACGAGTACGGCAAAGGTCATTGTCGCGACAACTACTTGGTGACCTTCGTTCCACGATTGCTAGCACTGCATACTGCTGAGAACACATGCCACAAATGTTGTAACAGTAGGCGCAATGTGTTACATATGCATGTATGCCAATCATATTTACACACGATGCGCGCCGACACGCTTTAATCGGTTATTGGCCCTCTGTTATTTTTTTCCTTGTAATTAAGCGTCGTGCTCGTTCTTTTGTGTACACTGTTCGTAAAGGGTCAACAGGTTTCAGGTTCTAACGACACGGTGATGCAAGGATTTGTTTTATTTATTATTGTGATTGCGTGCGAGTTGTTTAGTGTCAGTGACTACAAAACCTTGTTCGTTAAATCTAGATTATAGACGAGACGTAATTAAATATTATGTAGAACTAATATCGTTTTTTATTTAATTTTTGGCCCTAAAAAACGTTAACGCTTTAAAATCTGTATACGCAAGGAATAATCTTTTATTAAATTTCACTCTGTTAATTAGTCCAAAAAAGTTTTATTTCACACAAAAACGCGCAATATAATTACAATGTAGCATCTATTCGTTTTAATACGCATTGTAATATTTATATTCAGGGATAATTCGGTCCAGTCCATCCACATTAGTTTAAAAACGATATCATGATGATTTTTGTTGTTGAATAAAAAGTCTTTCTTAATTGAAGTAACACAACTGATAATGCAAAACTAAGTAAAAACTGTTATTAGCAATATTAATCTTGACTAGAAATAAAATAAATAATAGTAATAATTACGGTGAATGAACTGAATTCATATGACAAACATTGTAAACAAGAAAACTGTAAACCAAGTTCCAGAAATATGTGCAAAGATAATATAAAATTAATTTATTCAGTTTTTATGGGGTATGTATATTTACAAAATACATATATGTGTATTGATTCCCTAGCGAAAGTGATAAAAAATGATGTAGAGGAAGAGTGAGTGCGTAATCGAGTGTCATTGTCAGTGGCAGAGATATTGTAAAGTATTTATTGGAGCATTCCGATTTCATTGATAAAAACTGTTAATTGCAGCATTTTAATATTTCTTATGAAAGTTTCTTTTTCACATAGCTGTGTTATTTTTCTATAACAATAATAACGAAGCAATGCTTGTAATAAGCATTACAATTCACAAGCGTGCATAGCATATTCATTACCTAGACCTAGACAATCTACGTAATGTTTCATGCGAAGAACGAAGAAAAGAGACTAACTGTCAGAGTTTTTTGCTGAATAAACATGAGAATTGTAAATGTAAATTAGCTAGCTATTGATATATATGAGTCACTTTTCCAGACATTCTGTCTTTTGCATTTTCCTCCATGTCATCCATTCTCCCTTCCACATCGCATCCGAAATTCTCCCTATACGTATACAGTCACTCCCATTAACACTAGGTTTACGGAGCACTAAAATTGATTATTTTACATTGCTTTATAAAAATAATAATATTGTATTTACTTAGATCTTCAGCGATTTTTATTGTAATATGTACAGAAAAAAATAAATCCATGTAATAATTCCTCACGAATGCCTCCTTACAATCTTAATAATTGTAAATTAAAAATTTTTGAATCCGTCATTTTGACGGGCCCCGTAAATCTAGTGTTAATATTCGTACACTCTAAAAGGCGATTACGTTTTTAATATTGGATCATGTGACTTGGATTTTTTTTTAGAAGTTGGAACAATTAGTTTACGACACGTTGAAAAACAGAAATTTTGAAAAAATTGTAATTGGTCGGAATTACAAAGAAAATACTGAAAGTTGTTATTTATAACTGTTTTATGTGGGTCCATATTGAAAATTCAACAAATACGTTTTGTAGATTTGTGTCAACTGTTTACACTCTGAATATTTCACCAAAATCGGCAAACGATGCAATGAGCTACAACTGTTTGAAGATTGTAAAAATTGCAGCTTATCATAATTTTCGGCCTTAAACAAATCGAAGGATTCTTACGTCATTCGATGCTTGTCGCTGTTTTCCACGTAATCCAAATTGGATGAAAATTTGAAAATGTATACAATCGATACAGATCTACAAAATGGATGTTATAAATTTTCAATATAAGCCACATAAAAAAATCGTAAAACACAACTTTTAGTATTTTCTCTACAATACCGATCAATTGCAATTGTTTTAAAATTTCTTTTTCACGTCACGTGGTAAACTAATTATTCTAACTTCTCAAAAAAGTCCAAGTCGTACGGTCCAATATTAAACAAGTTATCGTCTTTTTAAGAGTGTACGAATATTAATGGGAGTGACCGTATGCACCCGCATGCCGAAAATCCAAAGCAACAGACGGAGGTAGAGACTCTTCCGCACTCTTGCACCAGACGATCGTCAGTATGGACAAGTTTGTAAAACTCGTAGTTGATTAAATCTCTAGATTTTACATACACGTGTTGTACTCGTTTCGGCAACCCAGAATCCAACGCTATTAGTAGGTATTAGCTATTACTATTTATATTGATATGCAGGTCTTTGAACAACTTTTCTAACGTATTAGTAATAAAACAATATTTGTTTGTATAATTATTTTTCACTATTTGTTACTATTATTATTAAATAATAGTTTCATAAAACATCATAAGAAGAACCATTAGCCGCATCGTTCGCGTTATGTTTACTACTGACATAAGAATGAATAAAAACAAAATTTTGTGGGGGTATTCTCATATTTTAAGACCTCAAAAAGTGATTTGTTAAAAGATAAAAAACATTGTATCATCCTTTTGCGATGTTACATATTTACTAAAATATAATTATGCGAAATCTGGCGGAAAATAAATTAATACATTAGAAGTAATTCTGGAATCTTATTACCGATGAGGTGAGCATGATTCTACTTTTCTGTTCGTTTAAAATAAAAAATAAAATTATGTTTATATTGTAAAAGGTTTTAATTATTGTCCCCGAACCATAAGAACATATAGCAATGCAGGTAAAACTAGTTTTAGTTTATCCTAAATTCGTTTATACATTTAATGTAGTTTATTTCATTCGAATTGAACTATTAGACTTCGAGACATCATGCTCATAGCCCGAGAATTGTCGAGTTGGTTTTGTTCTGGCGATAACAATATCTTGGAACACGTTCTCTCAACAAATGGCGGCGCATAAAGCGATTCAATGCACTTTTTCTCGACTGCCTCGTCCTGTTTTGATATTTCGAATTTTTTTGAAAGCACTGTCTCTTTCAGAAATATCCGATGCTAGGTGCTCAGACCGGTTGATCCGCTCTTTGCCTCTTCGCACAATGTATGGATGGGATCTCCATCCAATTGTTATGCCCATAATTCTCAACGAGTTTAAAAGAGGTCGACATCCTTCTTTAAAAATAAAAATTGCCCCCTGGATGTAAGTTCTAAAAAACGTAATAATTACTGCAGCATGTGCTTCAATTACGTCTCAGGAAATCGACAATACCTACAGATCATTTAATGCAAGATTGCAATATTGCATAAACGAGGATGGTTAACATTTCGAACATTTATTATGATATGTAAAGATCAACCCGCCGTAAACAACGCGTAATCTTTGCTGAAACACATAAGTTTTAAACTTCCACATTTTATCCGCTCCAACATGATTATTCTTGCACAAGGTCATTTCAAGGTCGAAAAGGTGGTATCCACTATATTTAGTTTTTTATTGTCTATCATGCTATCGTAAAAAATATATACTATTCCATTTGAAAAAACATCGGTGACCTTGAAATGTCATTAAAAAACACGACATAAAAAAATTTTTTCTTCATCATTATATTTGCCCCCTGCAATAGTGTCACTTTGGACTCTGAAGTTTTCTGATAGGACTGTAAATACGACAGATATTTAGGTGTTCCCATTTATGTGGGACACCCTGTATAGCATTTTATCAACGAATTATCGAAGGATATATCCTTGTGTTTAATGCCTTGAAATTTCGAATTAAAATTTAAGAAGTTCTGACATCGGGTGAATTTCCAATCGATTAGAATTTATCATTCTTACAATTTTGAAATGTCTGTGGAATCAGTCTCGGATAAAAATCGCGAAACTTAACGAAAATGAGCGTGACGATACGCCGGCAGACCGGAGCACGGCTGTAAGGGCGAATACATATTATGAACTTTTTTTAAACTTTTGAAGGGTATACGTTTCACATCAGGTTCGCGTCAGGACCATCCAATGGATAAAACCATCGACACGACCTGTGAATTTTTCATACACTTTCTCTAGAAGAATTCGTAGGAGAACTCGTCTGTCTTTAAAGGGATATTCTCATGTTTTCCTATATTAATTTTCTATAGACGAGTTAAATAACTATTCAAGAAAACATTGTACAAGATAGTTATTCTAAACTTCTCACACTGTAATTGGGCTACAGAGTGCATTATTATTGTTGCGATGGTGTCCCTCGCTACAAATGGAAGGAGTCGCAAGTTCTTTTCACTAGGTTGTAGATTGAATTAACCTGACTATCGGTTGGATTTCAACTTGGGTATCGTACTCTGAATTTTAATGCACAAAGTGTCCCTTTTTGTTTCTTGTTGTTCAGATATTGAAATAACAAAACATTAATACTTACATTTACTTTTGTCGTATTTGAAGTTGATACGTACAAAGTTTTATAAAGAGATTCTATTCTAAACTAAATATTAATACTTGATATCTTCTGGATCTTCAGCTCACTAAAACAAGCTACATCAACCATCAGCTTGTTAAAAAACGTTTGTCCAGTACTCTATTGTTTTGTACATGTGTATACAGTATTTCATTGGTAATTGTCCCAAATGTCTCCGACATAATTGTCCCTGATATATCCCCACTAGTGCGGGGTGTACCCCCTTGAGGGGCCCTGAAGCTCGAGAGGCCTCGGTCGCCGAGAAATATGACACCATGCGGCTCGGGTATATCGGTGTGACCACACTAATCCGAATTTCCAACTTCTTTATTATTCATTATTTTTTTATGGGACTTCGATGACCATATTTGTCGCCTTTTTTTAATAAAAATGATACCAAATATGATATAATTCCGATGATATTTACTTGTGTAATAGACAATTAAAGTTTCGGGCGCGAGGAAGGCCGCCGACTGCGACTCTCCGCGTCTCTTTCTTTCCCATACGCTATCCTTCCTCGCGCCCGAAACTTTAATTTTCGATTACACAAGTAAATATCATCGGAATTATATCATATTTGGTATGATTTTTATTAGAAAAATGCCACAGATATGGTCATCGATGTGCCATAAAAAATAATTATTAATAAAGAAGTTGGAAATTCGGATTAGGTATGTTTACATTTCTCGGTGACCGAGGCCTCTCGTGCTCGGCTGTCCTTCCCTACGTTCGGCAAATCTCAAACAATGGTATCCCTCGCGCATAATTGTCCCTCCGCAGACCCGTGTTGTGGACAATTATCGATGAAATACTGTATGTCTCTTACTCTAAGAGACACATATGTACTAACTGACAAAAGGAATTGTAATATTATTTTATAGATGTGAAATAGAAAATATTGGCACCTTTTATATCTTCATACAAGTAATCTGAAATATAATTTCAATAATTTGATACACAATAAAATAAAGGAAGCTAACATATGTTGTACAGTGTCGATAAGAATAAAGATGTTTAATATAAGGTAAAGGCACCAGTAGTTGACCAATTAAAAGAAGTTATCCACGCGAACAATAGTAACCACTTGCTCTGTCATCAAATAGCGAGAGTCGATACCTGAAGACACGTCTTCTAAAAAAAGTTTAGTTACACAAATTTAAAAAAACATATTTAAAAATTCAGTAATTGCTTCAGAAGTTGACCACTCTTAAAAATGAAAAACCTAGTAATAGCCCTTCTGTTCGTTAGTAGTTGACCACTTATACTAGAAAGAAGGTTAAAGCAATAATGTTAGAAATCATTTTAGTATCATTTAGCTTCAACAATTACCAGCACAAATTACAATAAAAGAATAAAATAAGAAATAAAACAAATCAATTGTATTATAAATTCAATTCAGGAACAGAGTAGACGTTGCGAGTCAATATTTGACCGTGGATGCAATCAATAGTTGACCATGTGGCCATCCTCTAAAACACAGTATGCTACAAAATTTAGAGTTATATTTTGTACTCCCAACAATCTTAGATGTAAAATGGACACATTGTAAATCGTAAACAAATTTAAATGAGTCACGTCAGTAATTGACGTTGATTTATCGAGGGGTCAACTTCTGAAAATTGTTCAAATAACAATATTCAGAATTTGACCCCCCAATAAACTATTGTTTTTGAGGTTAAAATAACAAAAACGATGCATTTATAACTTATAAACGCTGTGAGAATATAAAAAGTAAATAATTCAATCGCGAGAAGTTCACAACTTCTATATTCTGGTATATTCTAGTATATTCTGGTATATTCTAGTATATTCTAGTATATTCTAATATATTCTAGTATACTCTAGTATATTCTAGTATATTCTAGTATATTCTAGTATATTCTAGTATATTCTAGTATATTATAATATATTCTAGTATCTTCTTGTATATTGTAGTATATTATAATATATTCTAGTATATTCTAGTATATTCTGGTATATTCTAGTATATTCTGGTATATTCTAGTATATGCTAGTATATTCTAGTATATTCTAGTATATTCTGGTATATTCTAGTATATTCTAGTATATTATAATATATTCTAGTATATTCTGTATACTAGAGTATAAAACACAGTATGCTACAAAATTTAGAGTTATATCTAGTACTCCTAACAATCTTAGATGTAAAATGGACACATTGTAAATCGTAAACAAATTTAAATGAGTCACGTCAGTAATTGACGTTGATTTATCGAGGTGTCAACTTCTGAAAATTGTTCAAATAACAATATTCAGAATTTGACCCCCCAATATACTATTGTTTTTGAGGTTAAAATAACAAAAACGATGCATGTATCACTTATAAACGCTGTGAGAATTTAAAAAGTAAATAATTCAGTCGCGAAAAGTTCACAACGTATGGATTTTTTACCTGAACCGTACAGCTGCCCTTAACAGAAACGTTAAGGAAATAGAAATGTATCGGCATATTACTTGCCTTAATGAATTTAGACGTCCGTTGTTACTATGCATATTTCACTTCGCATGTAATTGTTTTAAAATTTAACCAACAGTTAGTGTGGCATTCGAGGTTTACTTTCATCGAAAGTGCACAACTTATAACAACCTTATTTTTTATGTTTTTCTAGAAACTGGTCAACTATTGGTGCATGGTCAACTACTGCTGCCTTTACCTTAATTGATTATATTTGATTATAACATGCCATGTAGGTAACAGCGACCATAAATCAAAACCTATAATTCTCAGATGTTTCTATAGTAACACTATTATTACCTTCTCATCCGTAACTTGTAAGACTAATCGTATTACACGTGACTAATTAGACTCGTAATGTTCGTTACATTCCGGGACAAGATGCAGTCGGAAGCGGCCGTGTACAACACATCGGTATGAACATCCGTTTGAACTTGTCTAACGCGAAGTCAGAGCTGTCTCTCAATGTTAGCGACGCTGTCGGTTCGGATCTTGGTGTCTTACACCGACCGAAATATCTTTTCCTCGGTATCCTTGCAACGTAACGCACACGTGCTCCTAGCTGGAACACCTCTCAAAGCAACTCTGTCACCTGTGATGATGTTCCCGTTATAAAAAGATCGATACTCCGCCGGCCGAGTGAATACATATATATACTTGAAAATCGTATCGGAGGATGAAGTTCATGAACATGTCTGCTGAAAACCGGTTATATTTTCAGCTGAGCACAACTGTTCAGCCGACAAGAGCCGACTGAATTGTTATTACATAGTTAAGCCTCACTCTCTTTTCATCCGTCACGCACGATAGCCAGTTAATTCGCCAAAAATTCCTTGCAGTAAAACAATTAACTTAAAACGTTATAACAGCTAATAAATCCAAGAAGCCATATTGCCATTAACCCATTGACTGCCAACTACGAGATATCTCGTAGTAAGCGTCTGTACCAAAACTGCCAGCTACGAGATATCTCGTAGTGGGTGCTGCAAGTTTAGATTGGTTACAAATGGCTATTTGAGTTAGGAATTATTAGAAAGGATGAATGAAAAATGTATATACAGGGTGGCCCACATAACTCTGAACAGCTCAATATCTCGAAAACTATGCCATCGATTTTAAAGTTCTTAGCCTTAAATTGCATGGAACTGAAGGGCCTTTCTGACTACATAAACGTGAAGTGGCCTCCCTTCCCCTTTAACGGCGGAGGGGAGGTACTTTTGTAATTTTAAATGCAACCCCCTATAAAATGTTACATATTTAGATTCTACAGGAAAAAACAAGTCAATTTTGTCTAAAACATTTTTTTATCAGATACTTCCATGATGAGATATAACAGTTTGAAGTTTCGAGTTGTAGGTACTTGAAGTGCTCGGAAATAGCGTTATGGAATTATACACGCTTGAGACCTTTGCTTATTCGTGAAGAAATAAAATGTATTTTAAATTAAATGTTCAAAATGTCCACCACGGGCTTGTAAACATTTATTTACTCGAAACATCAAAGTTGTTCTAACATTTTTTAACATTTCGGGAGTCACTGAAGCGCAAGCGTCACGTATTCTTTGTTTCATATCCTCTTTTGTCGTCGGTGGTTCAAACGTAACTTTGTCCTTTACATATCCCCATAAGAAAAAATCTAATGGTGTTAGATCGGGGGATCGAGGAGGCCATTGACGAGGTCCCCCACGACCTATCCATTTGTTCCCAAATTTTTCGTTCAAAAATTGCCTGGTGATGATTGCAAAATGTGGAGGAGCGCCGTCTTGTTGG
Organism: Sphecodes monilicornis; assembly: GCA_913789915.3. Classification (NCBI taxonomy): domain Eukaryota; kingdom Metazoa; phylum Arthropoda; class Insecta; order Hymenoptera; family Halictidae; genus Sphecodes; species Sphecodes monilicornis. Next base: position 33,314,794 of record OU565285.1, read on the forward strand.
AACCACATTTCTCTTCTAACGCGCAGTGGCGCATCTTCCAAAAGCGCAGGCAAATGATTTTTTAATAAATCACAATAACTTGCAGATGTTACAGTTTCTTGAAAAAAACAAGGTCCAATCACAAAATCTCCTATTAGGCCACACCAAACATTTAAAGACCATCGATGTTGAAAGGGAACACATCGCATCCAATTTGGGTTTTCCACGGCCCAATACTGCAGATTATGTCTATTTACATGCTCTGAATTTATAAAAGTGGCCTCATTGGAAAAAGGTATTTTGCACAAAAAGTCATTTTCCACAACACCCTGCAGCCACTCACAAAATCTTACGCGGTGATCGTAATCTGCTATCGAAAGCTCTTGTGATAAAACCATGTGATACGGATGATACTTTTGCCGTTTCAAAATTCGTTGAATCGATGAACGACTAATATGTGATGTTTGTGCAAGTGTACGTTGACTAATACGAGGATTTAATGTAATTGCGGCAAGAATACTGGCACTATTATTTTCATTACTGACAGCTTTAGGTTTATTGCGAGTTTTGTTACACAATTCACCGTGCTCGCGAAGCCGCTTTTCTAAATTATGAAATGTTGCATGACATTTTTTGATCCCATAACGTTCAAAAAACATCACTGTTGCACGCCGATAATTTTTTTGGTATTCACCTAACGTTAATAACATATTCACTTCTGTGTCAAAAGTAGCCGTAATCACAATGTTACTGCTTGAATAACAGCTCTAAACTGAAAACGTTTTCATAGATAAGTGAGTCAAACTCAAGAATTGTAAATATTATTGTTTGTGTTTCTTCATGAATAAGCAATGGACTCAAGCGCGTATAATTCCATAACGCTATTTCCGAGAGCTTCAAGTACCTACAACTCGAAACTTCAAACTGTTATATCTCATCATGGAAGTATCTGACAAAAAAATGTTTCAGACAAAATTGACTTGCTTTTTCTGGTAGAATCTAAATATGTAACGTTTTATAGGGGGTTCCATTTAAAATTACAAAGGTACCTCCCCTCCCCCGCTAAAGGGGAAGGGAGGCCACTTCACGTTTATGTAGTCAGAAAGGCCCTTCAGTTCCATGCAATTAAGTATAAGACTAAGTAATATAAGTAATACAAGACTAAGAACTTCAAAATCGATGGCATAGTTTTCGAGATATTGAGCTGTTCAGAGTTATGTGGGTCACCCTGTATATAATAACCAGTTATACATAATCATCGGATGTATCACATTTACCGAAACATACTCATTCTTCATCATTATATGTTTTGAAAAGTTCACGCGGTATAAAGATCGTTCGACAATCGCGCGATACATTTGTAGAAAAAGTTGACGAGCGGTCGCATCATGCTTACGCATACGCACGGCGCGAACGTGCACGTACAGGCAAAATTCAATGTAGTGGTAGCTGCAGTTTTTCGCAAATATCTGAAAAACTAAGGCTGAGCGACGGTTACATGTATAGGAAAAAGTTGTTCAGAATGTTGAGTTTTACAACGTATTTAAATTTTATCAAAATCGGTGAGGTGGGACCTTTTATGCACAATTACCCTCGTTAGTTATTAGGTTTAAGGCTAATGAAGGTCAATATTTTTTACTCAGAATTCGACATTCGCCTACATTTTGGTATAAAAATATAGTATTCCATTTAGAAAAACAAATCTCTGAAACGCATCCACCTATAAAAAGAATAAATACACTACATAATCTAACCCTCCAGATCGTGCAACTTCTGTATACAAAACTTTTTCGTGTAACGCATACTTTGGTAGATGTGTGTAAGTTGCGTGGACCACCCTGTATATCTTTTGTATCTGTTGATCTCAGGAACCTCTCATTTCCGGATGTTGAAGGAATTTTGAGACACCCTGCATAGCCGATACAGAACCAAAAAATATCAGTTGCAGAACTGCTAAACCGATATGAGACCGATACGGGGCATATTATAGGTTCTGAAGTCTGAAGAACCGAAACCGAAATCCAGAACCTAAAAACAACAGTTATAGAACCGCTATAACATCGGTTCTCAAGAACCGTAACCGTAACCGATATAAGCGAGAACCGATATTCTCATAACAGTTATAACATTTTTTCGGTTCTCGTAACTGTTTCAAGAAGCGGAATCGATATTATAATTGTTTTCCACCCCTGTTTGCACACCCACCGTATATTTCTGAGATTTCGAATCCATCGTAGCCCCCAACGAAACGTTATTCCCAGAATGGTAGTGTGGGCTCGTTCTTCGTCTGTTCCCTCCCTCGTTCAACCACTGCTCTCCCGTGCTTACGTCTCGAAATAACTCCTCCGAAATAAAGGCTTGTTCTCGTTAGCGTGGTATTTCTTTGAAGGGTGAAGCTGTCGAGCAATGATGTTACGAAACCAGCACCTGGGCATCGTAGCGAAGCGTTTCGATGATACACGCGGGATGACTCTTAATTGCGTGTCAATCCTCTGGTAGGTCGAGCGAGAGTATGGAAACAAAAACAAGAGTGTCTCTTCAGCTTGGAACGTCTAGGCTTTATTATTGTAGGTACGAAACTTCTTGGGGAGGAAATCGTGAGACAATGGGAGAAGATTTTTTCATCTAATTCGCTTTTTATCGGGATGTAATCGAATGAGTTTGCTATAACATAAAAACCAGTGAACGCACAAAACACGCTGTATCCTTCATCTTTAATGTATTGTTACATTAAGTAGTAACGCTATGCTAGGACCCACAGTTAGCACGTGTCATCCAGTTTTTTATTTATTCTTGTATACCTGAAATTAAAAATAGCGAAGCATTGTCTCTTCAAGTACCTTCGTACTATGCCTTCATCCGAGTTATTCACCATTTCAATATTTTCCTATTGCTATTCTAATATTTTCTCTATTAGTGCTTATATTAAGAGGTTTTAATCTTTGTAAAAATCAAGATCTAAATACATCGTAAAGAAATGCGATTTAAATCACCTAAATCATTGTGAATTTTAATTCTCCTTATTCGTATACTCGCCATTCTAAGTAGATACCTTGGCGTTTAAACACATCTATGGGTGCATTCTACAGCACAAAGTGGATTTTGCGGTTAAGTTCTCGTGCTCGGAAGATATTCCAATGTTCGTTAAAGGAAATTTCAATTCGAAGCACATTATCGATTAATGGCGGTCTTTATAACAGAGGTTCTACCGTCCCACAGTGGTCCGTTTTATTGATTTAGCTGGCCAAAATTATTTATAATATTTAATGGTTCCAGAAATGTTTTCAAATCATAAACGTTATAATATCATTTTTTATTTGTTTAAGTATTTTAAAAACATTTTTCAATACTTTTTGAATATCCTTTGGTACGTTTTTAAATAGAAAGCAATATATTGTTGAATTAAACAATAGAAATTAATAATAGGGTACTTACATCTGTTTTTGAAGCCTATAAAGTAGAATCAGAAGTTGTTGTATCACATCGAAATTCTAGATGGTTGCGTCCGAAGAAAATGATTGTTTCTTTTAGTCCTTTGATTCTGGGTATCGATGAAAGAGCGCATAGTTCCGCTCCGGAAAATCTTAAAGCACTGCATGTTTCGTTTGAGATTATTAAATACTGTCGTGAATATAAATCGAAACAAACCGAAGAAGATACGTCACCTGATAATTGTATAATAAGATATAAAATAAAATAAGCAATATCTGCATTCTGGTATAATTCTCGTAAAATATAACCAATGTGTTTCACTGTTTCAAAACAGTAGAATTGATAACAATAGCATAGCTTTGTTATGTACAGTGTATATATAATCACAGGAAGCGTTTTTTCCAAGTTTGAAATGAATATACGGGTCGAATAGTTGGCTGCGCGCCTCAACTTCGACTCACATTTTACTTTATAACTCCAAAACAAATAATTTCCCCAAGGTATGACAAACACCATTCGAAAGGGCATGAAATGTACTATTAATGCAGCGTTTTTGGTTAAAATCGGGCGATACTTTTTTTGGGAATTGCAATTTTTCTGAATTCTTTACGCCTTGAAAAACACGAAAAACGTGAAAAAATTATGTTAACAATAAATAAATTACATAAACTTATACACCGTTGGAAAGCTTGAATTTTTTATGACTTTTTGGTATCAGTGCCGGGTCTATGTCGTGTTTTTATTAAAAGTTACAGCACATAATAGATTTCGCAAAATACGTACTTTGACCCCCTCCCCACCGTAACCGTGAAGTCCTGGGAAAAAGTTTTTGCACGGAATCAATGTTATACCCAAAGGGCTACCAATATGCAAAGTTCCAGAAAAATTGGTCTTGGGTAATTTTGGCCGATTTTGAATCAACGCCTTTGGTTTCTTGGCAATAGTATAAGAAACTTTGCTGGTACGGTTCTTCCTGGCTGCAGATCTGTCTACCTATAACACGAGCACACTTAATAAATTACCCTCTTCATCTGTAACAACAATTGCGGTTACATAGCTACCATGTTGTTCTATTTGTGTACAAACTCGTGGTCGTATTTCATCACGTAAAAACTCGCTAGCCGCATTTCTTCGACCTCGCTGAAATAAGCTCCATGGATTCGACGGAAAAAAGGAGGACCTTTCTCTGTCATACGCTAGTCACGTAAACTACAATACTGCTCTTCTATTCTCATACCGAAAGAAAGGTAGATAAAGAGGGCGGGGAGGGACAGGGGAAAGAAAGAAGAAGACGATAGATTTGTCAGAGATACGGATGAAATTGAGAACGGGACGACACAGGGAGCATCATTCATTCGCGATTTCCGGGAGCGAATACGTTGAGTAGGATGTTCGAGCAGCGGAGCAAGGCAGTCGGCGAAAATTTATTGGACCATCCACGATCCCGGGACGTGTGATTATTTGCTCGAGGCGGTGAATTTGTCGGTCTCGGTCGTGACAGAGAGGAAGAGAATATCAATCGCCGGAGGAGAACCGTTGCTAGTTTCCTTCAGCGACAACTTGCTTCATCGGCTGAATGATCGCCAGGAGAGTATCAATCAGCCCCTCCGCCACGCTTCTCGAAACTTAGTAGCCGGCTCTTGCAATAATTCTCGGGGAGTGTCGGGTCGGTCGGTGCATCGCGTCCATTATTATGATTAATTAAATCGAAAAAGTTCGCTAGGAATAATTAGAATCGTGTTCCGGCGGCTGAAAATTGTTGAGACGAGAGCCGGCTGCCGGCATCGATTCTCGCAGCCGGAAGTGGCAGCCATAGATTCAACATAATTAATAGACAATTGCCAAGTACCGAGTGGCAGAAGAGAATTCTAATTGCGCCTGTTAGTCCCGAGGAACTGAATACGAATAACGTCTTCTTACTTGCTAGCTTTAAGGTTGACTCGCGTTAAAGGCACACTCGGTCTTACGATATATTATGTATCTATTGTTCTTTTATTCTGGGTGAGTAAATTGAAAACGATTAGGAAATTAAATTGTTTTTTATAAGGACAGGGCGAAAATTGACACTATTGTTAAACAAAGATGTGGGAAGGTTTAACACACGAAAATAGAAATTTTTAATCTTTTACTCGACTCAAATAGATAACGAAGTAAAATTTTGTTTATAATAACAAGTATTATCTTTCATGAAACTATTACGCTAATTCTAAGTCATTAAACTGCAACAAACTACAAAAGAAACTCTTTGAAGTTTCTCTGATTCTATCCCACGCTTGGCTCTTATTAGGTGTTTATCGACTGCGAATATTATGCATTTACAGTCAACCCTCCTATAACGCGGTGAGTGCGTACCGCGTTATATGGAAACCGCGCTATAAGAAACTCGGATTTAACCGTACAAACCAGGCTAAAGGTCGATTTATACAGCCGTGCGGGATTTTTTTTATACATAGGTTTGGGTCTAGAGAAAACTCCGACCGAGTTTTCGCTTTCACGTCGACCAATTTTTCAGAATGCCCCGTCCGGGCCATTATCTCGACGTCTGAGCATTTCCAGATGGCCTTTCGGGAGCGCGTTGACAGTTCCCTGTTGTGCATGGCCCAAAAAGAAAGATGTTTTCAGGAGTTTCACAGCTCCTTATGTAAACTATCGGTATCTCTCCTCTACGACATCGTGGAAATAGGAAATTTTCCTGTCCCTTGGTGGAAAAGCATTTTACACATTCCGATATTATGCGTAAATTGCATATGTGTTGTAAAAACGAGAATAACAGTTATTTTTTTAATTCAGTTATTTTTATCATTTAATTCACATTCCATGCGAAGTCGAATCATTTTTACCTACAGACACTGTCAAAGTTTGCTACTTTGGACAATTTGTACGAAAACGACATACCTCCAGAAAATAATTTATATCACGGTTATAATTAAAAATAGAAACATTTTCTTCTTTTTAATTATCATCGCAAAATACTGTTATTCTTCTTAAATAATTTATCGTTCTATACGCAAATGTCATTTCTTAATACAAAAATATTAGAAATATCCGCAAAGAACCGGAACGTCGTTGAATTTGTTTTTCTCTTCTCTTTAAGAATCCATATATAGCATAAACAGTTGTTAATAGAAAAAACATCCGTGACCTTGAAAACTTGAGAAAAAGACCTTGAAAAAATTGTTTTCTCCAGATACTATATTCACCTCCTTACATACTACAACTTACGAAATTTGTGTACATAATTTAAAAACTTACACGATTGTACCAAGAACTGAGACAGGATTTGCTACGCCCTACCGACAAGTCCGCAAGCAAAGCCGGGACGAAATAATTTTGTCACCTCTTTTTGTAATTCACATAATATTCATAATAACTTCTTTTTCCGATCTTAGAACTGTTTTTCTTTTGAATCTATAAGGTTACTCGATCCGAAAGGGTGACTAGGCCCGATCTCACTAAATACAACCAACTCCAAAACGAGATTCAGCGTAACGACGTGTATAGCCCGTTTGTACTTTAAGCACTGCACCCGAGGGTTAAAATTCGAGGGTTTATATACTGTACATTCTAAGTGGGGAAGCTCTCAAGATTTCCATATTAGGGAATCTTGTGCGACTGTCCCTGTACCGAATCATGCTTTTTGCCGGCTGCATCCAGCTGGAGCATAGTCATCGTTTCTATAAGCAAAGGGTGGAACAGGGCATTTTCCGTTCTCAGGAAAGCGGTTAGAAAACTCTGGTTGAAATAAAGCAGAGATAATTATCTATACGTAACAACGAAATCTGTAGATTACAGCTACAATCAAATGTTTTTGATTTGTAAACATGCTTTATCGATTCGATAAAGCCAATAGCTGTCGACTGTACGAAATATTTCGAGAGGTTTCAATCGCGCAAAAAGCACGGTTTCCATACTCGTATTGTCTGCATTCCGGGATAACAGGTCCGACACATGACACAGTGCCAGCGAAGCGATCGTTCGAGATTCGTTGGGTACTCGTTGGTTGGCAGTAGGTCTCTAAGCTGGTGGAACAATTCGTGTTTCTTTTCTACCCTTGTTTTTATTGCACTGTACGCTTTTACAAATTCTCTTGCTCTACCCGCCTGGTTCGGTAGTTCGCTTTCTTCTCGTGCTCGCACGCGACGAACCCAGCGTTGCCACCTTATCACCATTTGAATACCGGACTATAACACATTCGAACCCGGAGATGTAAAAACCATGAGAAAGGTTTGTTCTTGAATATCCGGAAATAGTTGTGGAAATCTTTTACACGTAAACAATTGAGAATCTAAAAATATCAGTTTTCAAAACTAGGAACTTTTATTGTATATAGAAGTACAATCCTGAAGCTACAACAAACAAAGCAATAGGGCTTAAGACTAGAGCAAAATCTTCCAAATTATTTATTTTTGAAGTGATATTTCTTATTAGAAATTGCACATTCCAATCATTTCTTTTGATCCGGTTTCAGCAAGAAATTATGAATCTCTTTCCATTTCATGTTATAATTTAATTTTTTTACAAAGGCTATAGCCGAGTTTGGGGGTCAAACTCGCTCCCGGCCTCGATTTTAACGACTTTGAACCAGCCGATATCCTACCAAAAATGAAATCTTTCTGCCAAGTTTCAGCCCGATATTTCATCTGTAAGGGTAGTTATAGAGGAAAATCGAAAAACCAGTTTTTGGCCCATTTTCCCCATTCAATGGCAATTAAAAATTCTGAAAAAAATCTGACACATTTTGAATACCAAGCCACATATTATATATCGTTTTCAGATTTTTCTGTTGCAAATTCTGGTTTTAAGACATGAAAAACATGAAAAAAAATCGAAAAAATGCAGATTTCATATAGAAGATGAAAAATCACACCTACAGATTTAATTTAACAATAAAATATCAACATAAGTAATACTTTAAATTTTTTTCAAATTCCTGAGAGAGGATCGTCATAGTTGGAAAAAATAACAACCAAATTTTTTCGGTGTTTTTTCCGTGAAAAACTAAGTTATACCTATCTTTTCTGAGCTTTAAGAGTATATTATGTAATATTGAACATTCCTACGTTCAGAAGAAAATTATTCTGACTTGAAAACTTGCGTAATATAAAAAACGAAAAATTATACTGAGCACGGTATATTCCAATATTTCGAAGTTAGTTTCAACGGCGCCGGTTGGTGCAGCGGCTATGGTCTCCGACTGCGGAACCGCTGGATACTTTTTGGACCAGCTTCGAATCCCGTCCAAGTCAATTTTTTTCGCTTTCTAAGCATATGATTGTTACGATACCATTGTAAAAATGTTTTTTAACTATGTTTAAACTATTTTTAAATTATTTTTCAAAAATGTTTTTGGAGTACTTTCGATCTCTAGTCACTTACGGGTTGCATTATAGCTTTACTTAACAATTTTTTACACGTGCAACGGGGACGCGGCCCGAGGAACGGAACCTCATAAATATATTATCTTAACAATATATTATTGAAATAATTCAGATGGTGAATATAGAAACAAATTATGAAAATTTATTCCTTTTATCCGTTAACTGGAAACGAATCGAAGTTCGAAGTTTCGAACCTTCGAAACTTCGATTTTCATCACCTTCGAAGCTTCGAAATCTTCGACCTTCGAAGGAAAGTAGCAGCCCTACTACCTGCACGTCGACCCCCCTCCCCCCTTCTTCAACCCCTGGCTCTGGGGAGCTTCCTCTTGACTCCGAGGAACAAGGGGTGACTCCGGGCAGGCATTCTGTTGAATACTCCCGCACCCGCCGGAACGTTTAGCCGATAGTATTGCGTTTAGGATAAAATCTCGAGCCGTACTTTATAAGTACGCATCCGTACGAAAATTATATAGCCTTACACTATATTAAAACTTATTAAATATTTATTACAAGTACAAGGCGATTTTATCTTCGTATCTGAAAATAATAAATGAATACATTGGTCTTGACAATTGGAATGTTTTTATATAAAAACCATTTAGAAACGAATAAACTACCTGAATGCTCTACAATAGTTTATAATTTATATTTATACGTTTTTATATAACACTAAATAATTTAACGTAAGACATTTATTTAGAAAAAAATTCATATGCACATGTACTTAACTTACCCGTAACAGTTTTTTTTTTGAAAGTTTAAATTATTAGATTTGCACTCAGATCTTATTACTGCACTTGTAGAATTGATTTACATATAAAATACATTCGAATTAAAAATAACAAACATATGTATAACAAGGACACCTTCACCTTCGTGATACTCTTTCTTCTTTAAAATGCTTTTCAGCGTTACTATGGTACGATCAAAACTAACAAATAACATTCAAACTTACGTCATTTTATACAGTTAGAAATTCTTATTATCTCATTTTTTGTACAGCCTGGAGATTTTTCCAATACAACCGGAGATTTGTTTCACAACCCGGAGTCTCCGGACGAAAACCAAAGAGGTGGCAATCCTAGGCGCACCTGATTCTCTCTCTCTCTCTCTCTCTCTCTCTCTCTGCGTTTACTTCACACTCTCTTTCAGTCATACCACACTCTCACACAGTCATTACTATTACTCTGCATTCTCTCATCAGTCGAACCACAATGATTTGCTATACGTCACACGTCGCTACATGTTCATTTTCACGTGGCCTTCATGCTTTCAATATTCGAAATTGTTCATATACAGCTAGTAGTCGCCATCCATTTCTGCGATGTTGTACTTTCCATTGAGAATTCGATTTCAAAGGAAATACGGAATTCATTACTTGTTAGTTAGTAATATTTGATTTTAATGTGGTCGCATTAACAGCAAGGTCATTAGCGACCACATGGTTTACAGATTACAATTTGTTAAAGTACGAATAGTATGTATAATAATTTGCAACTGTTTAAAGTTAATATTGGAACTTTGGTGGAAGAAAATAAAATATGCTTATAATAATTGATATATGTCGATGGTTTTAAAGAAGAGGAGGACGTTCTTGATGTTATCTTCGTTTAGATTCGACTTGAGGTCATTTTGAATAGAGAATCTGGATCGCTCCAAGTAGAAGCTCGGACATTCAAGTAGTATGTGTTGGATACTGTTGGTCACACCACACGTGTTACACTCCGGTGGGCTTTGTTTGGTTATAAGGAAGTCATGGGTATATCTTGAGTGTCCTGTTCGAATGCGAGTGATTGCGACCTGGTCTGTCCTAGAAAAATCGGAATCTTTTAAAGTTTCATAGACATTAGATTTTATATTGTGAAGTTTGGTTTGAGGGCCGTTGATCCAGTTGGTATTCCAAAGATCTATAATGACATTTTGAGCAGAGGATTTTGCATCCAGAAGACTGATTTTACAGTTGGCGTCCCAGGATGGTAGATTGCAGGCTGTTTTTGCCGCTTTGTCTGCAGCTTCGTTACCAGTGATGCCAAGATGTTCAGGGATCCATGCTAGATTAATATATTTGTTTGCGTTTTGAATTTCTATTATGGTTTTTTGGATCAATTGGATAGTTGAGTGTTGTGACGGTTTACTAATGGCGTCAAGAGCGGATTTGGAGTCAGTAAAAACGGAGAATCTGTTTTCGTTAGAATTTTGGATATACAATAGTGCATGTAATATGGCATGTATTTCACATGACCAAGAGGAAAAATTGTTTGGAAGTTTTTTAGTGAAAAGGTAATTCATTACTTGTGGAAAATCGAATTTGCTCGGGGCAGAATTTTTATGTGTAGATACTCTTACATGTTATTATTATGCGAAAAGTTGCATCGTCTTGGGAACGAATACATCTCAGAACGCAGGTGACGCTTCTTCAACAAATTGTAGAAATATTTGCATTCTTCGAAAGCCATCTTCACGCTTGAAAGATACTTTTATCCGTCTTGCGACAGGTATGACACTTAATGGCGATTCAATGCGATTGCATTGGTTTACCTCCAAAATTCGAGATATGTATTGGGTTGTTCGGAAAGTCTCCGCCCATTTTCGATGGATTGCTATATTCAACTTCACTAAAAATCGGCGGAGACTTTCCGAACAACTCAATAGTTTCGTTCGACAGTCATCGCATAGCAGCATATCGGTTCGATCGACTGATATTGACATTTCTTTGGAAGCTTAAGTATTTACCTGTATATCGTCCATTTCGTTATATCTGTCATGTGCGACTTTTATTTATTTATATTTGCTGACAAAGTTTCTAAAACTTTCAAAATTTATTTTTTTATATATTTTAATATCTTTCTCACGTAATAATTTTATCGCCCCTTTTCCTTCTAAAAATTTGAATATGTATACAATTGATTTGACAATTATTTACAAAAGTGTACTCTCCTCTGATTTTGATGAAATTTTAATACGTTGTGCAGCTTGACATTTCGAACAACATTTTCCCTTGTAAAAAATTTCCCTCGGCCAACATTTTTTAAATTTCGCAAAAAAAACTGTTAAGATGACTATAGCAAACTCCACCTCATCTCAATGAGCAATTTCGTCCTTGGAGGGGTTGGGGGGGGGGCGTGACTGCCCTCCACAAGATATCCAATCTAGAACTAACCAAAATTCATTTAAAAACTATACAAATCCAACTCTCCGTAGGGTAACAATCTTGTTCCATGACAGTCGTAAGATCCTAAGCAGCTTTCATTTAAATTATTTATATGAGAAGAGTTTGCAAAGGAATACGAAATTCTTTTGTATTCTTATAATTCAATTGAACTTGTACATCCTAGATTTATCCTCTAACGCTAATGCTGCAGATCGAAGTTCATTTTCCATCCACGCACCTCTATTCGATTTTGTCAATACGCATTATTTATTGAATTAAGCAAGTGGCGTTATCCACATTAGCATAGAATCTTGCCTCGATACAATTTCGGCATCTAACCCCAATGTTGGGAAGATGCCAAGCTCGTTAAATTGTACGTTAATAAATTGTGCAAGGGTAAGAGTACATAAGAAAAATAGCTATTTTTCAGTTAACAAGCCTGCCGGTAACATTTACTTTTCTTTAATAAACACAAGGAATACCGTTTGATAAAACGGTAACAAAAATTTCTACGCGCGTTGCAGCGTAAGTTAAAAAAAAAAAGTGAAATATTGTTGGAAGAACTACCTTTTCCCAAAGTTTCATAAGAATCGGTGATTTACACTCCGGTATGCTCCCTTGCAAGTGTATTCCTTAGAGAGAGGGGCGAGAGACAGGGAGGGACAAAACGCCGACCCCGGAAGACCGGGAGTCTCTTCTTTTTCTGTCGTCGTTTGCCTCGAAGCGTTTCCCTCGGTGACAATTCAGATGGTCCTCACTTGTTGTTCTCGATACAGAACATGCGAGCAATAGTATATTTTCCAATAGTAGTGCAGGATTCAATACATCGCTGAAAGTGGCATTCAAATTAAATTTTTGTAGCTTTCCCAAAGAACAGGTTTTCGAAGAGTTCAAATTTGCTTTTTTGTGAGATTGGATTTTTCTAAAAATGAAATTGATTCCCTGAAGCTGTCTGCGGAGGTCAGCTAATAGTTAATTCACGTTGAAATGAAATTAGAACGTCACGGTGCGCTAATAAAAGCCGATCGTCCAATGTCGCGTCTCTTTACCGTTCGAGTCTTCCTGTCTCCCCACTTTCAGTAGTTTCGCTCGCAACGTTTGTAACGAGACTCCGCGTTCTCAGCGCCCAGCTTCTTCGCTGAAAATGGCCCAGATCCACTGGAATCGGAAATAATGAAGGGACCATTATTTTTATCAAAATGCGAATTCACTGATTTCGTGGGACGTTCTGTTTGTTATTCAGCTATGCAAATGCAATACATAGAAATGTATTACTTGCTGACGCACGATTGCTACTGGTGCATAACTGGAAACTTTCGAGCGGTAAAAACATGCATAGTACATAGAAGATTAAAGCATTATTATTCGACACGGCGAAAGTGTAACATTAGCGTGCATGGTTTTAACGATTTTGGACTCAAAAGTTTTGTTTCAGTAAAGGCATACATTGCTTCGTAAAAAAACATTGTGCAATCGATGTTGTTTACTTCCAATTATGAAATATTGTAATATTTGTTATTAGATACAGACGTTTGTGTCTTACAAACTTCAATTCGTTTTGAATTATTATTACTTCAAGCGAGCGTAGATTAAATATATTTCGGTTTTTGAGATTGTCACGATAAGGTTTAGATGTGTAGAAATGTGTTACAGTATTTCATCGGTAATTGTCCCAAATGTCTCCGACATAATTGTCCCTGAGATATCCCCACTAGTGCGGGGTGTACCCCCTTGAGGGGCCGTGAAGCTCGAGAGGCCTCGGTCGCCGAGAAATATGACACCATGCGGCTTGGGTGTATCGGTGAGACCACACTAATCCGAATTTCCAACTTCTTTATTAATCACTATTTTTTTTATGGGACTTCGATAACCATATTTGTGGCATTTTTCTAATAAAAATCCATATTGTAAACCTTGGCTAAACTAGATTCGTGTAATTTTATCACGAAAACTTACGCTTTTGTACAGCTTTTCGACGACCGAATTCATTCGAAAATATATTTATAATCAAATCTCTTGCCTCTCTGATCAGAACTACTTAAATAAACGTGTGTAAGTCTGGTAATTCCACTGTGAAAATAGATCAATCTTATAATCGTTAATCAAACACTCCTTTACAGTGGAGTACAGTATTTCACCGGTAATTGTCCCAAATGTCTTCAACAGAATTGTCCCTGAGATATCCCCACTATTGCGGGGTGTACACCCTTAAGGGGCCGTGAAGCTCGAGAGGCCTCGGTCGCCGAGAAATATGACACCATGCGGCTCGGGTGTATCGGTGAGACTACACTAATCCGAATTTCCAACTTCTTTATTATTCATTATTTTTTTATGGGACTTCGATGACCACATTTATGGCATTTTTCTAATAAAAATGATACCACATATGATATAATTCCGATGATATTTACTTGTGTAATAGACGATTAAAGTTTCGGGCGCAAAAACTTACTCCATCGTCAATTAAAAAAATAGATATGTATGTATAATCAGAAAAATTTTGATCAGAGAAATATGACAAATATGATGGTAAAAGTCTCTTAAAAGATTAATTAAAAATGAAAAATTGTCGTCATTGCATTACTGTTGCCTCACCGATGTTATGTACCTGACCTATACATAATGACCATAAACCTGTATATGATCCGAATTATATCGTGTTTGGTATCATTTTAATCAAAACAATGTCACAAATCTATTAGAAAAAGTCTCACAAAAAAATAAGTAATAATAAAAAAGTTATTCCTTGGTAATACATTGTGAGGACGCGCGAGCCTTTGAACTGTGCCGCCGACAGCGACTCTCCGCGTCTCCTTCTTTCCTATACGCTATCCTTCCTCGCTCCCGAAACTTTAATCGTCGATTGCACAAGTAAATATCATCGGAATTATATCATATTTGGCATCATTTTTATTAGAAAAATGCCACAAATATGGTCATCGAAGTCCCATAAAAAAATAATGATTAATAAAGAAGTTGGAAATTCGGATTAGGTATGTTTACATTTCTCGGTAACCGAGGCCGCTCGAGCTCGGCAGTCCTTCTCTACGTGTTCGGCAAACCTCAAACAATGATATCCCTCCGGCATAATTGTCCCTCCGCAGATCCGTGTTGTGGACGATTATCGATAAAATACTGTATACCCAACATTATAAATTTCATACTACTTAGGGTCTAAATCATATTTTGGAGTTGCTTCGAGTTAAATCATTCTCACTTCTCACTTAAATTTACGCTGTGCCACGAAATAAATTCAACATCGGAATCCGTCGCCAACCGGTAGTAGGCAGTGGGGAAGAAGTACGTTTGACGAGTGATGCGTCGAATTCCACCAAAAGACAAAGGTGATAAAGGAGTCTGGCATGCGTGTCGCAGATCAAGCGGTATGGGAAATTGAGTTTGAGCGTCCCGTCGCGAGCACTGTTCTGGTCTAATAATTCCGCGAGCAGATTCAATTAACTACGTTTGAAGGGCTCCCTGCCAGACTGTGCTTCTTATTCGAGACCGACCTATCGCGGATGATGTGAGACGAACTTACGACTGGTTAAACAGAGGGCACACGCGCGTGCTTGCGAGGGGATAGCGTATTCGCGACGACTATACACTAACGACACGATCCGTGAAATTTATAGATTCCTCAAAAGCGACTTGCTCGTTTCACCGTTTCTAAATTATACTTGGTGAAAGGGATTGTCAGTTCGGAAATATGAACCGTAAAATACGTTGCGGAACCAAGTTCACGTTTATCCGTGGCTCTTTTGAACTCTATTTCTATTCCTTTTTGTTTCCTTCGTCGTAGACATAATATACAATATTCGAAAATATTTGGCAAATTAAGGAAAGATTTAATAGTTGACATATTAAGTGTTAGATTAAAGGTACTTTTTGATAATGCATCAATCGTTTGCTTGCATTATGTTAAACAAGGACTATAGTTACTCCCCAAAATGTCACGATACTTAACACCTCCTACTTAAGTTTACTATTAAAATTTAATTATTCTGGCATGCGTTTGTTTATAATTCTTCATATCTTAATTTAAGATAATATGCATAAAAATTTAATGAAAAAATAACTAATGTCATGCTCGGTACGCAACAAAGTACATAGACTCACACAGAATTGTCTCGAACGGTGACAATGGATTAGCGGAGGAGTTCATATGACTCTGAAACGAAAGAATTCGAGTTTCAAACTTATTTATACATTTTGTTTTGAATAGAAATCGTACAACCTAATATTTTTTTATTCAATATCAACAAATCTTATGCCCTTTTGATAAAATGATGAATCGTGTAAACTTTTCGCCGTTCGTAACTACATTGAGTTTGGTACTAAATTGTTATGCTTCGGATTCGTTTGACCATCCTATCTATTTTGTTAGCAAATACATCGATAGTTGCTTGTCGGTCCATTAATTTTATCGACTGTCACAGCTATTTGCCTTGCCATTATTGTTAGTGACTTATAACATTTATTCTGATGGGTTACCTTCAAAGCACCGACAATGATTTCATAGACGCGATTTCACCGACACATTCTTTCTCGCACATTAAAAAGATAATGAGGCAAATAATAAAAGTTCTCACAACATATCGTTACTTGTAACATGCTTACAAGTATACAGCTTATGATTCTACGTAACTTTTTCCTTCGTTATTTCGCGCCGAAACGCTTTGTTTTTTAGTTATTAATGAAAAACACGGGCCAATCAGAGCGCGACTACAGCGGACGGATTCCGACTCGGTGACAAGTCCCGCTGACCGTGGCGTTGCCGTTGGCCGAGCCGGAATCCATCCGTTGTAGTCGCGCTCTGATTGGTCCGTGTTTTTCATTAATAACTAAATAACAAAGCGTTTCGGCGCGGAATGACAAAGGAAAAAGGTGCGTAGAATTACCTCACGAATCACCCCTATCAGTTACACTCAAACTTCTTCGGACAGCCTGCATATTCACTACATGTATACATATGTATACTTATAAACTATATTTATATGTATATAATATGTATATAATATACCGAAATATCAGTGTCGATGAAATCGTGTCGATGAAATGATTGTCGGTGAATAAATATTGTAGGGTGATAGGATACATATTGATAATAATATATACAGGGTGGCCCACATAACTCTGAACATTTTGAACATTTAATTTAAAGTACATTCTATTTCTTCACGAATAAGCAATGGACTCAAGCGCGTATAATTCCATAACGCTATTTCCGAGAGCTTCAAGTACCTACAACTCGAAACTTCAAACTGTTATATCTCATCATGGAAGTATCTGACAAAAAAATGTTTCAGACAAAATTGACTTGTTTTTTCCTGTAGAATCTAAATATGTATCATTTTATAGGGGGTTCCATTTAAAATTACAAAGGTACCTCACCTCCCCCGTTAAAAGGGAAGGGAGACCACTTCACGTTTATGTAGTCAGAAAGGCCCTTCAGTTCCATACAATTTAAGGCTAAGAACTTTAAAATCGATGTCATAGTTTTCGAGATATTGAGCTGTTCAGAGTTATGTGGGCCACCCTGTATATAGAATAAGTAATATGATAATAATAATGATATACGGAATGATAAATATGGAATATTAGCCGTAGTTACTTAATAGTTTTAAAGTTATAATTAATTAAAGTTACATGCCCAGATCTGTACTGTGAATACAGGTTCATTGGCGTAGAAGCCGCAACGGCGAAATGATATACAGCGGTGGCTTGTAACCGGGAGTTTCTGTGATCGAATCCTGGGTTAACGTAAAGATTTTTTTTCTTTTTTCTGTAATTTTGTGATAAATAAACTGCGGATTTTTATGCATTTGCATATTTTTATGAATAGAGCTAAAGGAATGGTACTTAATAGGGCATTTGCTGCCTAAATATCATTAGATACGCATATTCACCATTAAATATTTTATACAATTCTGAATACTATGTGCATTTTGTTTGGTTTTTTCAGATTTAAATGTTCCGCGAATGCATACAAATTCGCAGTACATGTGGATCGTTTATTTTGAACGTGGTGCAAGTCCATATTCTTTTGTTTCGAGAAAATTAAATGTTAGCATATCTGTCAATTAAAAAATATAGGTTAATTATGTCAAGTTTTGTAATGTTTCTACAAATTTATCAATATGTAATTTGATTATATAAATTTCTTTTAGGCGAATTTAACTAAAATAATGTATATTTACAGTCTACAAACGGACTTACACCACTTTCAGAATTAGTCAATTGTAAAAATCATTTAATTTGAATTTTGAAAAATCAAATATCGCTTGAAATATATTTTATATTAATACAATTTTGTTTATAAATAATAACAAGAAATAAAATAGAAGTAGTACCTTTTATTTTGAACGTTAGTTATATTTATGTATTGTTAAACTTAACATAAGATATTGCTATTATGAAATTTATTTATGCTCTTTATGTGACAGTGTTTTGAAACATTCGTGATGCATAGGAGGTATATGTATAAGGTAATAACTGCTCCATATCCCTATATTATTCGTATGTAATAGGTCTGGCATCGATATACAGATTTTTTTGTATAATACTCTTACCCGGCACATCGCTTAATTTTGTATACTCGTTGCGTATATTTTCCTTTATTTTGTTTTGCAGAATCAAAGTTTTCATAAACAATATCCTCATCCGATGAAGATTCTACTTCTGCTCTTTTTACGTTTCACTAATTTGTTTTTCTTAGTGGAATTGTCTTCGTCCTCCGATTCTAAGACCATTCTTTTGTTTATATTCGTTGGTTTTATTTTTGTGTGAATTTATTTAAAATTAAATAAAATAAATGTTTTCAATTGTAATAAAATAATATTGATTTATTATTTCTTCATACCTCTATCACTATCTGATGTTAATATGAAATTACCCATTTTTGGAGGAAAATAAAATAAGTAACCTATAATAGGTTACTTTCGACACGTGAAATAAAACAAATGTAACCACTGATCCCGTCACCTGTCTATGGAAATTGGACTTATACCACTTTCATAATCAATGGCTACGCAATTTCTTTTATTGGTCAATTTTAAATTTAACAAAGCATTGGCAGTTTTTAAGATATTAAATATTAACTAGTTATAAATAAACAGTTTACACTAAATTAAACACAAATTACGTGATATCTCATTTTTTTTTTAAATGGACTTACACCACTTTCAAAATAAACGGTCCATATCTAGGCATGTAACTTTAATTAATTATGTCATCGAAACTATAAAGTAACAACGGCTAATATTTTATATATATCATTAGAAATATGTATCCTATCGTCATACGAAAGATCATTAAAATGGAAGTGATACAGTTGGGATCCTTGCCTTGTCAGTGTCGGTGGAATCGTGTCGATGATTTAAAGGTAACCCTTTGCGATTGACGCTGATGTCGGAGCTCTTCTTTCAAGAAACGCATACGCTATAAATAATCTTTCTACATATTTTACTCGTACTCGGTATTTTTCATTTTATCTCTCAAGTCATTCACATCCAATCAAGACGTAGTAATGAAAGAATTGTTTAATTCAACTCGCGACTACTAAGCAGACCATTCTGGACTCTAAATTACAAAACAGTACCGTCAAACTTTAGCCATGTGTATTATTATTAGATCGCATATGCACATTCCCAGTTTTATAAAATATTGTTGTCGCAGCTTAGAACACTTTTTCCTGAAAGTAAAATAATAACTCCAACAACCTCATATATAGCATTAAAGATACCGACTAGAATCTAGTTTACTAGAATTACATAGCAAGACATGCAGAAAATTGCGGTAAATTAATCATCGTTTTTGCGCAGCATAAATTTTCTTTACTTTTCTTATCTCGGGGTAGAAAATCCAACGTCTTTTTGCGAGTTAAGCGAAAACGTTAATTAGAACTTTCAAGTGTTTCCTGCATTAACTAGATGCACGAGATACGATGCAAAGTTGCTTATTTGGGTCTCTTGGGCCGGAAACACGTTTTCAACTGTGCTCTAACCGCACTCCTCAGTGCAGAGTTGGAAAGATTCTATTTCGGAGTTCGTAGAATTTCACAATCAGCTAAATATCTAAATCGAACAACCCGTCGTGAATAACTTGATTCGAATTCCACGATGTACAGTGACACCTTTTTATATTCATTGGAAGAGAATACATGCGAATTCTTGTTAACCATATTGAAAAATACACTCTGCATACCAGAGACGCATTCCTCGCGAGTCTTACATTTGCCATGGGAAATCAGGCGACTATAGTTTGTCGAATAACGCTTCCTGCTGCATATTAAATCTCTCGTTGTTTTGTGTTCGATGTGAACACAGAGTAATACTCGGCGTTTGTACATCGCCGACGGCGCGCATTGTTCTGCTCTAATAATTGCGTTTAGAAGCAATTGGTCGGAACGAAAAGGTTCTGCTACGTCAACGATGATTTAGACACAACTAGATCGACTGGGTAGTCTACTCTTGACCGAGGAATGTATTGGAGGGTTAGTTGCGCATTGTACTGCAAGATCGCGCTCTTCAAAATCGTTTAACCGGTCTTGTATAAAGACGGAAAATCGGTTCTCTCGATTCCACTTGCAATTTCGAGAAGTCTCGCGTTCACTCGTTGATTTATCCCCCTGAAATAGATTGCTGAACTTCTATCAATCTCCTTTTTTAATTGATTTCATTGTTTGACATTCAAAGTAATTAGGAAGGCAAATTGTTCGACTAAATACTAGGGCTGTTACTTTTCCGAAGCTTCGGCTCTTCGAAGAATTCGAAGAATTCGAAGGAACGATGGGAACTTCGATGTTTGGAAGTTTCGAAGTCATGGAAGTGCACGAAATTTCAAAGTTTGCGAAACGTATGAAGTTGTAACTTATGATTATCATAGCATGTCACGATTTTTGATAAATAAAAATATTAACACGTTAAGCGCCATGTCAGTCACCGGTGATTGAGACTGATCTTTCCGCTTGGACTGTTCGTAATTAAATTAAATTTAAAAAACTGCATTCTATTAATAAATTTCGGGATCGTATCACGAATGTACTTGAAAAATAATACTTTGGAAAGAAAATTTCAATGAGTTTTATTAAATTCTGTGAAGGCTTCGCGTGGCGGTCTTGCATTGTAACGCATTTTAGAAAATGAGCGTCTTCATTCGCGCGGATTCAACCTTTTTGCTACTTATCCGTTAACTGTGTTACGTACAGAGAATTATCTCTGCTTTATTTCAACCAGAGTTTTCTAACCGTTTTCCTGAGAACGGAAAATGCTCTGTTCCACCCTTTGCTTATAGAAACGATGACTATGCTCCAGCTGGATGCAGCCGGCACAAAGCATGATTCGGTACAGGGACAGTCGCACAAGATTCCCTAATATGGAAATCTTGAGAGCTTCCCCACTTAGAATGTACAGTATATAAACCCTCGAATTTTAACCCTCGGGGGCAGTGCTTAAAGCACAAACGGGCTATACGCGTCGTTACGCTGAATCTCGTTTTGGAGTTGGTTGTATTTAGTGAGATCGGGCCTAGTCACCCTTTCGAATCGAGTAACCTTATAGATTCCGCGAGTACGGTATTAATCTATCTTGGCATAATTATTCAACCTCTCTGTGTTCCCCGCATCGCCAGTGCGTCATCCAACAAGCAGTAGTACTTAGGTAACTACACAACATTTTCTTACACACTCGATTCTTATCGCGACACTAACAATTGTAACAGAGCCAGTTTTCTGTAATATACAATTTAGTTCAAGGTAATTTTGAGTAACAATTGATTTCAACCCACCATTCGGATCCAGTAATTCTTAGTTGACCGTTCCCATATGATACAATCTTACCGCTCGGGTTGTATCAATTAATTTATAATATTAAAGTTACGAGACCGTTACTAAGATATCCTAGGAGCTACCTGATCTTGTATCAGGAACCCAAACTGTTGTCCAACCTATGCGGCTCCCTGATTTCGCATCAGGTTCGTCCGTATCCTAGCAGCTCCCCGATTTCTCATCGGGTTTGTCTGTGCTTTTATTCAACCTCCCAGCAGCTCCCCGATTTCGCACCGGGTTCGTCTGCGCGTCTTCCAACCTACCAGCAGCTCCCCGATTTTGCATCGGGTTTGTCTGCGCGTGTACCTCCTAGTGGCTCCCCGATTTCGCATCGGGTTCGTCCACGAAGTCTCTCAAACATCCTAGCGTCTCCCTGATTTCGCATCAGGTTCGTCCGTGCACCTTACTAACAATTAAAACCATATTCCTCTTTAAACCATAAACCGCTCGCCGGCCACGCGCGCTCCGCTCGGCCTTCGAAGGAAAGTAACAGCCCTAATCTCTACCGTTAACGTTATTACGAATCTTTCCTCGTCGTCTCCGTGCATCTTCCGGTGCGTTTCGGCGTGTTTTGGCGTGCGCGGGCTGGCAGGATACGCAGCCACGTGTTCACGTGCACGGCAACACACACACACACAAAACTTATACACGCGGCAACAGTCCACGGAAACCATAACGCAACTAAATAACGCAACTCCGTGGATGCAATTCCTTGGAAAATTCATAGGCAAATGTGGTTGAACATTAAATCGATCCGGTCTTCATTTGCTGTGTATGGAACCACCCCCGTTCATATACGTTCCCGAGACCGAGGTTGTATATGTGTAAGTGTGATACAATCGCGGTGGCCCAATTATCTTGTCGGCTATGAGTTACGTACAGGCTTTTCGCCGGCTTTTATGCGCTAGCATCCTTGGCAAGCACCGTAAGACGAACTTTCCGTATATCTCGCCTTAATTTCGCCAACAGCTAGCCGGTTTACCGGTGTTGCGCGACTACCGTGGAGAAAAACCAGCGACGAGAGGAAGTCGCTACTCAAGAATGTTCATTTTGGAATTTCCGTGAGAGCTGGTGCGACGGGCAGATGAAAAAGTTCTCTCTCGGATTACCGCCCTCAGGGCCGAGACTAACGCGTTCCTCGGTTTAAAACCTTGATAAACGGTCCCAGGTATCAAAGGTGGATAAAACGTTTATGAAATGTACACTTCGAGTTACTGGCGACGTATTCGCCGATACGGAAAAAGGCCAACTGCTCTACCGATGTGGAAGCTGGTTTTTGTTCGCGTACAATGCCTGAATCCCGTGGGGTTATGATCTAAAACCGGAACTTGTCAGAATACTGTCAACACAAGGTATATCAAGTAGTCCAAATGGATCAATTTCACCGTCTTACGTCAAGACGTCAGATGATAGTATACAGGGTGTCCCACATAAATGGGAACACCTAAATATCTGTCGTATTTACAGTCCTATCAAAAAACTTCGGAGGACAAAGTGACACTATTGCAGGGGGCAAATATAATGGTAAAGAAAAAAATTTTATATCGTGTTTTTTAATGAAATTTCAAGGTCACCGATGTTTTTTTAAATGGAATAGTATATTCTTTTACGATCGCACGATAGACAATAAAAAACTGAATTTAGTGGATACCACCTTTTTGACCTTGAAATGACCTTGAGCAAGAATAATCATGTTGGAGCGGATAAAATGTGGAAGTTTAAAATTTACGTGTTTCTGACTCGCGATATTCGTGTTTGGCCCAAGTATCTGTTCGCGAGTCTGACTCGCGATATTCGTGTTTGGGCCAAAATCTTCATCGCGAGACTGACTCGCTACAGTACGAGAAGGGGTTAACATACCAGCTTTCGCTAATCGTTTCAAGAATTCTCACGCGGGACAAACTCAATCATTTCAAAGCAGAAGCGTTGTTTCCGGGGGTTAATCTCTTTATCAGCAGGCGGCTGGCACCTGGCCAATCGACTTTCTCCTCGTCGCTGGGACGACCTATGTGCATACAACGCCCTCGCTTTGTTTTGATTTTACTCGTTTGTCTTCTGATTTCCAACCAGTACGCGAATCTCGGATACAAAATCTTGATTTACCGCTACGTTATTAACATTCTCCTCATTATTCGCTCCTCTTAATATAAGGGCTGGAATTAGGATTAGTTTTCGATTTGCTTCTTTACGACAAGGTGCTACAGAATTCCGTAGCAGACTGCGCTGACTTTACGAGAGAACGCGTTCAAGTGACATAAGCCGATTTTTATGAAATTTATAGACGAGTTCGGCACAAAAACACGTTTTTTTGAGATATTGGAAAATAGAGATACAGGATAACAAACCGTCTTTTTTAAATTGTGGATTTTCGAATAAGGAATTTAACCATTTAAAAATTACGAGAAGGGTTACTTGTTTAAACAATATTTAAAAGCTTTCAATTTTTTTGCTTTTTTCTCACTATCGTAACCCATTTTCATGCAAAATCAGTGATTTATGAATAAAAAATAATAATGTGCATTTTGTTTGAGCCTCACGGCTGAGAAATTGAACTTGGTTTGTTTAAGCCTAATCGGTACAATTCTATCTTAACTGTCCACATTCATTCATTCATCGCTCTCCTTCCTATTCTTTTATTTCCCATATCCAAGTATACTTCTTATAATTATAATATAATCTATTGTAATACAATATATGTATACATCTATAATATAAGATACTCTAAACTGCTCTTCCTATAGTACACCTGTTTAGTTTTCGGTGTTCCTATTCCTCCGTTCCTTCATTGCATTCCCTCCCTCATCTCTTTTCTTTTCCTTATCCAGTTTCCTTAACCAAACCACCACTTTCTTGTCATTTCTCTCGCTTATCACTTCCTCTACCTTCAACCCTCTTTCTACCTTCCTACGGTCCCTTACCAAATGTTCTAACATACCAAACTTAATACCACATAGGTCACCATTCCTTTCCTCCTCCTCTTCCCAATACCTGTTCTACCTTTCCAAATTTCCGCATTTCGCCCTTGTTATTAAACGTTGACTTCCTCTGTTCCCTCTTTTTTCAGATGTTCTGGCAATCCTTTCACCCCGATATGCCTGTAATCGCGATTTAACTATCCTGCTATATTGTTTTTGCTGTTGTACTTCTGCATCTCTTTTTCGTAGTCTCTCTCTCTCTCTCTCTCTCTCTCTCTCTCTCTCTCTCTCTCTCTTCCTATGCTCGTCAACAGAGGGACATTACGTCAACACCTTTCCCGCTACTACCTGAATCTTCCTCTGTTTGTATATACGGTGGCTCACGATAGTATTCGAACGCACTTTAAATTGGAATAACTTTTTTAAAATTGGACCAAATAATTTGACTTTTTCTTTAGCAACTACAACCATTGATTTACTAAATAGGATGCTAAAAAAATTTTTGAGAAAATTACAGTTGGCAGGAATTACATGAAAAAATAAAAATGGCACTTTTTAAAACTTCTTTATTTCAGTTCATGTTAGTTATGCACATGCCGAAAATTTCATCAAAATCGGTTGACGCAGAAAAAAACGACACGCATCGAAAGATGTAAGAATCTGTGGATTTTAAGCAAAATCTGATCAAAAGTCGTGAAAAACTGCGATTTTTATCAGTTTGAACCGCTTGTAGCTCGTATATACATTTAATCGATTTCGATCAAATTTTCAGCATTTGTATTACTAACATATGTCTACAAGACGTTTATTTTAAATTTTCATTACGGGCTGGAATAAAAAAGTTTTAAAAAGTGCCATTTTTATTTTTCCATGTAATTCCTACCAATTACAATTTTTTCACAATCTTTTTCGCACGTCCTTTAGTAAATCAATGCTTCTAATTGCGAGAGAAAATGTCAAGTTGAGTGGTGCAATTTTAAACAAATTATTCTGATTTAAAAGGGGCGTTCAAATACTTTCGCGAGCCACTGTATACCGTCCTAAAACTGTCCTTACGGCATCCCGTGTCTAAGGTACGGGTCCGCTGGATAGTCTTACCGACGAGTCCTCTATCGGTCCTAGGACGAAACGCTTCCTTCTCCTTTTTCCTCCTCTCACACACTTTCCAACATATTTTGTCGTCCGGCACTCCAATCCCGAAGTCCATTTTATGTACTTTATTTGTACTCATTCCGCCTCCTCTTTCTCTTTATGTCTCCACAGTTCCACTCCATATAATCACACTCCCAATACCAAAGCATCAAACAAAAAGTTTATTTCATTAAGTTCGTACACAGGGTGTCCCACATAACTTGAACATTCTGTCTTGTTTATTTTTTATGATAGGCAAAAGAATGTCCGTTAAGATAATTTTCATAAATTATAATTTTTATAATTCATAAAAAAGATTCAAGTGTATTTTTTAAATTTTAGAAAACCACCCGAGTCAGATCACAACGAATAATAACACGCATTTGTAGGATACCGTATAGTGCCACATAGTTCAAGAAGAATGACATAACTACGCTCTACCGATTGAATTACAGAGATCATTGTATGAGATTTTTATAATTGGTTATGAAGTGTTCGCAACGTTTTTATAGTGATATGTCAGAAATTACGTTTTTTGAATTGTGTCACAATCAAATGATACATCGCGTAGAAACACGCCTTTAGGTTTTTACTCAGAACATTATTATACTGAGAAATGATGCGAATGCTTTTTGCTTAACACTATAACTACCGCGCGGGTCAGAATGACTTGTTACTGATTTCTTCTTCCACGGTTATTGAAATTATAAGAATGTTACGATGAAAACTTTTTCAATGTACTTTTCTATTGAAGCAGATATTAACATAAAAATTTCACGAAATATGAATAAATGTAATCTTGTTGTTATTATAAAGCAATGTATATTAATGTGATTTAGTGCTCGGTAGTTCTAGTGTTAAAACCCATAGCATAATGATTAAAAGCAATTTAGAAAAGCCTGTTTCGGAAATGTCAAGGGTAACAAACTCAGTTAATATATCGTAATAATTCGTTTAAATGCGATAGGAAATTATTATCGATCCATCGTAAGTTATTATTCGAAGTACAATATCTTCGAGTGGATCGCGATCAAGTAAACCGAGAGTAAAACAAATTCGGCGCGGAAGCGTCATGTGTAGCGTGTCAACCGGAAGTGAGGCGACGATCACAGAGCATCGCGATGGTCCGAAAATTTCCACGTTCTATCGGGACCCTGAAAATTGATCGGAAGCGTGATCTCAACAGCGCCACTTTTTTTCTCTGTGGTCTGCGTAATCCATTGAGCGTGAAACCACGTGGTTGGCGCGTGGCCAGTGTCGAGTTATGTTTATAACAACGTTATACAGATTCTACGCGGAATTCACCGGTGCCTGGTAACGGCGATAGTATGCGGGTTGGTAAGACGCGACGATGCGACACGTGTTGCCGTCAGAAACGTTGAATCGTTCCTTGATCCCCCGCAGGTATTCCGCAAGAATCTCGTCCGCGCGGTCTCTCATCCCCACTATCATGACGCCGCTACACTGTGCGTCGAGCACTCGGCCGACGAGGTTTTGCTTGGCCACCTGCCCGTTGCCAAACTTTTTTTGTGTCTCGAGCGTGGTTCCTCGATTTCCCGCGGATACTTGGAAACGAATCGCGAATCAGTCACGAGGCGCGCGTAGACAGCGACGTCCTTTGACGTTCAATTAAAATTGATGACTGCCGAGTTGCTTTAACCGCACACTGTATCAACACCATTAGATGCGCAATTGTCCAAAGAAATACAGTTATACACACTAATATTCGGACGTGGTGCTGTCTCTATACATATTTAAGGTACGTGTCCATCCGAGAGTTTAAACTCGCGAGTTACTCTCGAGAGTCAAATTTGACAGTGTACACGTTATTGAGAGGGCTATCGGAGAGCTCCACGGAAAACTCTCCGAGAGCAAACAGAAAGATGAAAAACGCTAATGGACACGTTCAATTTTTCCCTCGGCGAGCAACTGTCAGCTATACGAACGCCATTCGTATTGCTGAGAGTTGTCGAGATCATTTTCACATATATGTATGTAGGATCTTAGGAAAAATGAGGAATTCCGCGCCGGGAATCGAACCCGGGACCCTCGCGGTTGTAGCTGATCAACTCTTACACATACCCACGGAACCCTCCTACTTTTCCTAATCTCCATACAGTATTTGGTCTGGGAGGTCCTGATCCCACATGTATATTATATTGTATACATATTGTTACGAATATGGCAAAATAGGTACTCCCGTTATATCGTCGTTGCCTAAACGACGATATAACAAGGACAAAGGACAGAGTCGCTTCACGAACGTCGTACCGGTCGGACGTGCAATTCCCTTCCTCTTTTAATAAAGAGATTAATTACCTTTTTATAACGGTCTTTTATTAAGTATGCCTAAATTACGCGGTCGCTCGCGTAACAATATTTATACAGTGTGGCCCACATAACTCTGAACAGCTCAATATCTCGAAAACTATGCCATCGATTTTAAAGTTCTTAGTCTTAAATTGCATGGAACTGAAGGGCCTTTCTGACTACATAAACGTGAAGTGGCCTCCCTTCCCCTTTAACGGCGGAGGGGAGGTACCTTTGTAATTTTAAATGGAACCCCCTATAAAATGTTACATAATTAGATTCTACAGGAAAAAACAAGTCAATTTTGTCTGAAACATTTTTTTGTCAGATACTTCCGTGATGAGATATAACAGTTTGAAGTTTCGAGTTGTAGGTACTTGAAGCGCTCGGAAATATCGTTATGGAATTATACGCGCTCGAGTCCATTGCTTATTCATGAAGAAACACAAACAATGATATTTACAATTCTTGAGTTTGACTCACTTATCTATGAAAACGTTTTCAGTTTAGAGCTGTTATTCAAGCAGTAACATTGTGATTATGGCTACTTTTGACACAGAAGTGAATATGTTATTTACGTTAGGTGAATGCCAAAAAAATTATCGGCGATGAGTTATATATTTTTATAATGATGAGTAGCAACATGAATTAAAAGCCTCAATACTCAGAGCATGGTATCTAGTAATCCATTGATAATCACTGTGTTGACAAACAAATATTCTACATAATTCTTCTATCGAGTTATTTAATCGTAAACCACAAAAATTCTACATCGATGACACTGCTCACGAAATGACCGAGCGCAATATAAAACAGAGCCCTTGATTAACATTCCTCTCGTGAACAATATTAGTCATGTCTATTGGCACACCTCAAGCGTTAGAGTGACCATCAAATTCTCTAAATTCACCAGTTAGAATATCTGACTCATCAGACGTTCGCCGAGCCATTTGATGCCAACTACGCTTTTCGTGCAGCCCGGGAATCACCGTGATCATCCTTTTATCGCATTTCCGTTGGAAAGCCTGCTTGAGAGACAACGGGGCTTTGTCATCCGATTTCCGGAAATAATGTATTCTTTTCGCGAATAATCCTGGGAAGGTTCTTAAAGTGAACTTCGGAGTTCCCTTTCAATCCTATTAGACGGTCTTAATATTTTACGTTCCGACTACTTGGCACACTTCCTTCAACCTCCAAATCTTGAAGTGCGAAGGAAAAGTTAGGCACGATTGTCTCCCTTGTTGAAAATCTTAATTGATACTCGGTCTGCGTTTCACCCTTTTCAAACGTTAATGAGGAAAATTTTGGTGGCTAGCGCGCGCGTATACCACTGCGCCGTTTATGGTCGTCGATACATCATGAGTGATAATGAACAGGTCAGTACGCACCGTTTAAAAATAGATCGCGAAACAATGTGCTTGTAAATTTGCTGCGGTCGTTTGCAAATTTATACGAGTTTTACGGGCTACTTTTCGACGCAAGCGGCTTACTCGTTGACACCGTTTCCGCAGTATTAATGAATATTAACATATACGTAATGTGAGATTTTTGTTTCATTAACACGTTTACGACAGGATGTACCACGGGTGATACAAACACGACTATCAAAATACGGTCCCGTCGCGAACGTGTGAAAAATTTATACTGAAAACAGTTTCGCTCCTATAATTGTTTTCCTTTCTTCTGCGATACAACTTTCACATGTACTTATTACTTAGTTATTGCTTCAACTACCTCGGCACTTATTCGCAATATTTCAATATTTTCTCGTGTTAAAGTTTACGCGTAAAATTTTCATAGCAGAATGCATCGATTCATGGTTACTTCAAAGTAACGCTTCAATGGCTCTTGTAATATTCTTTGATAATAGCTTTACCCAATATTCAAAAATTAAAGTATAATGAATTTACAGCATTGAAAATGATGACGCATTTTCGTGTTTTACATGATAAAAATAAACCAAATAAAGCAGTTAGATACAAATAGAAATTACTGAATCGAAAAAATATTTCTAAAATTGTAGAACCGCTGAAATTCATAAGGTAATGCAATGTACAAAGATTTACATATACGTATTTAAGAATCATTTCTTCTTCAAGTTTTGAGTTATTACAGTGAAAAATTTCAGAATCGCTGGTGAAATGTTCGAGTTTAATTGTCTAAAAAAAGTCGTAAAATGTTGTCATCGGTACAAGTAAATAACGTTACGGTCGAGTATGCCGGCAGGCAGCCGTGCTCGTAAATTATGAAATTAAATTACTTTCGTAAGGCTATTGAAGCCGTCGTTGGCGATATCGTTCGTTACATGAAATTTGCATAAATAGCGAATATAGTGCTCCTTCGATCTTCCGGAGCTATATCGGGAATACAAATTGTTCCCGATTAAACTTTGATGCATTGCGATCGTTATTTGAAAAATGGAGTTTACGTCGCCATGAATTGGCCCCATAAAAGTTCATGACAATGATTTATTTACATTTACCAACAATTCTTGTTAAATGTGCGTGTTATTGAGTTTCTTTTTTAAAGCGGCTGGCGGTTTTTTAAAACTTTTTATCGTAACGCAAGCTTTTTATTATTGACTAATATCAACATATTATAAGCTTAACTGAAATCTAATATAGTACAAGTAAGAGGGTGCATGAAAGCGGATGAGGAAAGAGGATGGCAAGAGTGGGTAGGGGAGGTGCGGATGAGGAGAGTGGAAGAATTGAGAGAGGGGTTATACGAAAAGAATCGGAAAGGGGTATAAGCGACCGGAAGAGGGGGTCCAGAGGGAAGGGGAGGGGGTTAAAAATGTAAAAATTGTATGTAAATAGTGTAAACAATAGTATAGTAAGATTCTGTTGTAAATATTTTCGCTCCCCCTCTCTCTATGTAGTTTAAGTTAGAATTGAGGTAGGTTGTAAGATAGTATGATAAGGATAGTTTTTTCTTATTGACTAATATCAGCATATTATAAGCTTAACTGAAATGAAATCTAATATAGTACAAGTAAGAGGGTGCATGAAAGTGGATGAGGAAAGAGGATGACAAGAGTGGGTAGGGGAAGTGTGGATGAGGAGAGTGGAAGAATGGAGAGAGGGGTTATACGAAAAGAATCGGAAAGGGGTATAAGCGACCGGAAGAGGGGGTCCAGAGGGAAGGGGAGGGGGGTAAAAATGTAAAAATTGTATGTAAATAGTGTAAAGAATAGTATAGTAATATTCTGTTGTAAATATTTTCGCTCTCTCTCTCTATGTAGTTTAAGTTAGAATTAAGGTAGGTTGTAAGATAGTACGATAAGGATAGTTTTAAGTTTTAAGGATAGAGTAAGAGTGGTACAATGATGTAAGAGCGCTGTAAGGAGGTAAATGGGAAAGGATTGTAACCCTAAGGGGAACAATAAAAGTTACATACATACATAGTACAAGTAAGAGGTATTAATAAAGTAAATCGCACGGCCGAGTATTTTGAATGCTGTTTAGATCTACGGAGATTGCAACTGGTCCGATAAATGGTATATACAAAATCTTTTTGTAAATATTTTACTCCGTCACGAAGGAACGATTAAATTTTGTTTCATATCTAACAGTAGCCGTACCATGACTCCTGAAACAATACCAGTTTCACATTTCTTATTTTATCACATAATTATTGAACTTACACGGATGCTGGAAAGTAGTTATTACTAAATAGATTTCCTCACTCGAGCATATATATTGTTACAATAATTGCGAAAAACTTATATAAATTCAGTCTTCTGACTTTTATAAAATTACGTGTTCCGCTTCCATTTTGTCCTCGGCACGGTTAGCGTTGAAATTGCATATATTTTAGCAATTATAAACATTTTCTACGCGTAATCCTTTTCCAGAGAAACGAATCCTGCGGCAGTACATGTATGCGTAATAAACCGTAGGAAGAGAAGTTCATAAAATAATGTCGGATAAAATAGTGTCCGCAGATTCGGTGACGATGCGAGCGAAATATGTATTGCATGCGATTTAAGGATTTACCTAGGGTCCAACACCTACCCGCCCCTAAACTGTCTCGCTGTACTATTTCCGTCGCTTTGGGTGCTGTCGTAAAAAGACGCGTGGACGTGTATTAATAGATTGCTCGAGTACGCATCCCTGGTGACATCGCGTACCATCGAAATTCAGCCAAAACTGCAACGTGTATTTCTCTTATGCAACCTTCGGCCAATAAACGGAAAACGACAGTGCGTGTCGACAGTGTCGACAGGCGGAAGCCGAGGTTCCCGGCCCACGCCCCTTTCGTAGCGTCGCATGATTCAATCTCAGATATTCACGTACGATGCTATCTTGTGTTTTTCTATCGCGAGCGTTTCATCCCGTGGGATCTCCGTGCTGCTCGCTGACAGATTATATTTTTCACGTGCCATCAGAACTTAACCGATATACATATACCTATTCTCGTTTGTTTCAGAACCACGAGTATGGCGGGTACGGAGACGAGCCGCGACGCAAAAGGTACGTTTCAAGAGTATTTCAATATTTGATACTGCATTATATTCCGATTGGATTGTCGATATCTGTACGATACAACTGTCTTTCGTACACACGAAGCCCGATATCAAATAGCTACGTACATTTTTTTTAATAGAAACTTCTATAGATGGGGTAATAAAAGGATAGTACAGAAATACCAACCCGTAACTTCTTTCTGTGTTTCGCTTAATCGAATGTGCTACAAAATACACGAACATTCGAAATCCAATTCATACGAATAACTTAATTTTTAGTTCCCTTCCTTAAGGGCAAAAGTTTAACAATACTTTTGCTCATTAAGACTTTTAATTCTTTAATAAGTACGATCCTTGTAATATAAGTACATTTTACGCAATCAAACTTTATTGATGCGGAGACAAAACTATAAATTTACTAGATATAAAATTCCTATTGAACATAGGCGACACCCAGAATCTTCAAACAATGATACTAGTCCGGACTGTGAAAATAGCATATTTCTATTATGAACCATTCTGTTTAACCTCCAACCAAAAGTTGCCTCTTGCTGTTCATTATATTTATTATGATAGAAAAATAGATAAAATAATTTGATAGTTATCTATTAGGAGGTTGAATAAGTTCTCGTTGTTTTTTTTATGAAATGAATGCTTTATTTTAAAAAAGTGGTAAAAAATATGTTCTTGAAAGTATTGTCTCTCGCTAGCCATTACTTTTCCCCATCTTTCTGGCAGCATAGTAATTCCATGTCGGAAAAACGACACGTCTTTTGATGCAATCCAAGAGTGGACCCATTTTATGATATCTTCATCAAATTGGAAGCGCTGCTCAGTCAGGCCATGTGTCATCGATCGGAACGAATGGTAATCTGATCGGGAAATGTTTGGTGAATACAGCGGGTGGGGTTGTACTTCCCATTTAAGTGTTTTCAAAAACGTTTTCCCCGGTTTTGCAACATGTGGCCGCGCGTTGTCAAGCTGAAAAATCGCTTCAACTCGTACAGCACCCAGCGTCCTTCCTGTGAATCATTCCTAATGCTTTCAAACGTTTCGAATCTGTTGTGTGATCAACTCCTAATGATTCTGCAAGTTCAGCTAGTATCTGACACGAGTCGTCATCAAGTAACGTCTCAAATTCTTCGTCTTCAAGTTTTTGTTGCGCGCCAGTGCGTTCTTTATCTTCAAGATCAAAATCATTATTTTTGAAGCGTCTAAACCAATCTCTGCATATTGTTTCCGACAGAACATGGTCGCCGTAGGTGTCAACAAGAATTCTGTGTGCTTCAGCTGCAGATTTTTTTTTAATAAAATAGTGTAGTAAAATTCCCCGCAATTACTCTTTCTTTGGCATGAAATTCGACATTTAGCACATTGAAAGAAAAATTGTTTATACTTCAGTGGAATGACATACACTGAATTTTAACCTTGCATATATGTAGTACTTCATTATAGATACGTTACTATCTGAAACTAAATTCACGCAGTTCTAGTATTACCACCTTTCGGAAAACAGCGAGAACTTATTCAACCTCCTAATATATATGTAGGATCTTAGGAAAACTGAGGAGAATTCCGCGCCGGGAATCGAACCCGGGACCCTCGCGGTTGTAGCTGATCAACTCTTACACATACCCACGGAACCCTCCTACTTTTCCTAATCTCCATACAGTATTTGGTGTGGGAGGTCCTGATCCCAAACTCGGCCATCCTGCTCCGGCGTTCGCCCTCGAATGTCCGTCGCAGCGCCATCGTCTTTTTGGCCTCAGCGCCATCAACACAACCCGTCATCAACTTCGTCACTTTTCGGGAACACCATCCTACTGCCCTCTCTAGCAGTTTTCCCTGGATGTGTCCCTTACTTCGCTTCGTCGTCCTTTCCGCTCGCGTGCGACCGTCTTCGCAACGCTTGCTCACTGCGTTTCGTCTGTCACCATGCGAGCATCGGTGTTCCCCCCATCCCAGACGAGCCCCCAAATGTAGGATCTTAGGAAAAATGAGGAATTCTAATCTCCAAACAGTATTTGGTCTGGGGGGTCCTGATCCCACATATACAGGGTGAGTTACCTAACGTTTGTACCTCAAATATCTTTGTTGTTTCCAAAGATACGTAAAATATGGTAAGGACAAAGTTGAATGGTACAACGGGGCTGACACGATGCCAGAAAATAATATTGTTTTTATGCCATTTTTGTAGAGATATCAAGGTCACCTTGAATTTTTTAAATGGAACCACCCTTTTTTAAACACCTACAATGATAGTCCCTTTCATTACGAATTCAGTGACTATAATTACTCAAGGTCATTCAAGGTAGGCAGGTTCAATGTCGTCCAACGATTAATTTGTGAATCGTTAAAACCCTTTCACCTCGCTGGTGCCATAAATGACAACCATGGTGAGCATGCATCTGTTCACTTGATACGTAACATTCGCGTGCGTCTGCAATGATGTATGCAACGTACATCTCTGTTGGTCGGATTGGCGCGTTATAGGCGAATTTTGTAATTGTTAATAACTAAAAAAACGCACCTGTAGTCGAACATCTTGTATAGTACACCAATAAAATGTGCGAAGCTTTATCTATCTATTTATGTTTTGGTTTTTGTCGTAACTGTTTCTTGTTGGGTTATATTTTTGCTTTAAAAGTGAAAATGAGAAAATTATTATAATTGTAAGTCAATTAAAACCGAGGGGTGGATAACGCGATATGTTTAATTGAAATAAATGTGGGCGTAATACCAAGAGTCTTTATTCGAAGCAACTGTACAAGACGACAGTCAGAACAAGAATGTCCTGCTGTCCCAAAAATCCTAAGCCGTGAGAACGCCTTCGACAGTATGCCTCTTTGTTTATGACACCCCCAACCTAAAGGACTTTCCCTTAGGGGGGGACAACGCACTGACAAGAGCCACATGGCCTGCCTCGACCATTTGCTTATTTCCGACTTTTCTAACATAATTATTCTATAAATTATTATAGGAGTTCAGGTTAGAATGCAAAGCGGCAGAAAATGCTCGTATTATCAACGATGCGTTTGGTCAGGGTACTATTAGTAAGTGTTGGATTATCGACAAGTCACCAGGACTATGAATTTATTATTCGTTGTCAAAAATGAATCAACGATCTCAGAATCGTTTCTAAACGATGAATTCAAAGTATACCGGATGATACTTTGTTGCAAGAGTCGGACTGCGAAGACCTTCGGGTTCCAGCGGTTTTCTCCTCGACCTCAGTTGAAATAAAGTTATCGTTCAGAGAAGAGCTGCCTTACCACGCCGTGAAATAAAGTTTCGTTTATTTTATAAGTACCAGTGTCGATTTATTAACACCCATATCCAATAGTAAGCACACAACTCAACACTGGTTTCAAAAATTCCGTGACAGAGACAAAAGTCTGGAAGATGAAGAGGCTCACGGACATCGTTCTGGAATTGATAGCGACGAACCAAGGGCTATTGTCGAAGCAGATCCTCGAAAAACATCTCGAGGTGTTGCAAAAGAACTAAAAGTTGACCATAGAACAGTCATTCGACGTTTAGCTCAAATTGACAAATGAAACAAACTATACAGCTTTAAAATTCAAGAACAAAACCTCAATTATTTTTGCACCAACCAAATATTTAGTAATTCGTGATCACTGACCATTGGTTAGGTAAGAGGTTAAAGAATTTGAAAATCTTTGTCAAGATTCAAAGCGTCGGTAGGGTTTGTCGGGATTGTCCCGGAATTGAAGTTGCTGTCCAGAATCCCGGTTAAATGTCAAACTGTCCCGGAATTTCGGAGAAAGCTATGGACCAATATCACCTACACTCCAAAATAGTTCTTTTTATTGCACATGACTTCGTGTCCATCCATTGTGAAATTACGTGTATCGATATAGTTCAGTTTTGGGCAATATGTCCGGGAATTATCTCAGAAAAAGTTGGCAACCCGAGGTGTCAGACGCAATCGCGTCCGTTCGTAGAACGCGCTCGCCCTCGTCGCTGTTCGACTCGAAGGAAAGTTGGGACTCGCGAGCAAGTTCACCGCACCGGGCGGATATCACTCCATATCGAATTCCCTCCGCTTTGAATCACACTTAACGCTCGAGTTAACTTCTTATTATTAGACTTGGCCCGAGCCGGGGAGAGGCAGCTCGAATCAGTCTAAAACTTCGGTGACCGGCTGCGACGTTTTAATTAATTTCAACGTATACGCCTGTGCTCGCGTCGTTATCACCAGCCAATTCCCTGCTACGTTCTTCCTTTTAACACTCGGCCATTATTGCAACGTTGTTGCTTTGCAAGAAACCATTAACAGCAAGTGGGTCGATGTTGGTATACGACCGAGCCAAACAGTTTGTAACGACGTTTGGACGACGCACAGTGGTCCCGATCGAGAAATACGGGGACATTTTGGTATAACTTTTAAACTATTAAAGATATCGAAGTGAAATTTGGAGTGAAGAATATTAACAAGAATTCATTTTTAATACTGTAAAATGTAATATACTTTATGTTTATTTAATAACCTTTCTTGCAATTTTTAAATATGTGTACAAGTATAACAAATTTTAGCACTTTTTCTTTTAAATAAACAGGTCCAAATTAATTAATTAGTTAATAATACTCTTCTACTTGTTTAACGAATCGCTAGTTGAGTAAACTTGTTTCTGTATTTTCCAGAATCTCCAGGTAAGATTTAAAAATTCACAAAGTCTATGGTACCTGTATAAAGCACAAATGAAAATATAAGCAATAATAAATACAATAAGTTTAATTCGTGATCAGTTGAGAATTATGCGACACAGAATTAAATTAATTATTCTTACCTTCTCTGTTAAAAGTTTTTATTTAATTATTAGTTCCTCAGCCTCTGAGTCCAGGGTTTTAGGTTTATTATTGTTGGACTTTATACGCAAGGAAGATATATATATGGATCAGAAGTTGGTAATAATCTATGAAATATATCTTCATTTGTAGCAGTGCGTGAAAATTTTCGGCTTTTATTACTTCTATAATTTTGAAAATCTTTATGTCTCCTCTCTAAGGCCTCTTCAGACAATTGACTTATTTGGTAAATCACCTACACTTTTTAAAATTCGTTTAGCCGCGTCATCTAGCAAACTTTGTAACTCAACTTTTGCATATTTGTCGGTTACATCTATAGCTTCCTTTGGTGGATAACAATTTTTTTTTCTTTCAATAATGCCGCATACGACGGCCATTGATTGGTTTTGTACAGTATAGCGTCATTTCTAATGGACGTATACTGAAATTTGGACAGGTCTGCTGTTATAAACGTACAAAGAGCTTTCTCTGCTGATAACATTTCTCTTTTATGCATAGAATTTATTTATAATTGCATTCAAATTACAATGTAACGCTCAAACAATTGCACGATTCACTCTCGTATAGCTTTGTATCGACTGAATGCAGAATGGCAGTGAATATCATTGTTGAAGGTTTATATATATTATAGCATAAACATTTGAAAGTGTGTATCTTCTGAAGAATTCCCTATGATGTCGCTCTATGTCCTGAAAACTTCGCTTCGTGTGGCCAAAGGAATTTTAGTGTAGCATAGTCTCGACGATGAATGCGCCCATAGCACCTATACGCGCAGCTTTAAACAATGATAATTTGTAAAAATGGCCGAAGGTGATTCCGATTCTTGCAGGATTATATAAAAGAAAATATGCTGAGAATAGTCCACTTTGTAAAATTCTGGGAATATTCGAGAGTCAAAAGATATTCCATGTGATTTACTAAGAATTTTTAGGATTTTCCCCAATGGAGTCAGCATTAAATTTGTTTTAAATAACAAACAGTAATGTTTAATTGTCAGTGATAATTTGTAATTTAAAGATATACTTTTCATTTTAAAAAAAGTGGTGGAAAAATATTGAAAAGACTCGTCAGGACATGTTAAAGAAAGGAACCAATTTCTTCCATGAAAAATGCTATCTTCAAAACATCCAACTTTAACTGTCGATAACAGTAACAATTTTTATTGCAGTTTATTAATTTTTTCATTTTTGAGATTGCTGGAAATTGAGAAAGCAAAACATATTCAACAGACACCTATGCGACATAGTTGATTTTTTGGCAAAATGTCCCCATATTTCTGGATCGGAACCACTGTGCGACGGTTTCATTGTTGAAATACATGCAATTATCAACTGCACAAAGATTTGGCTGTACGGTTCTTTCATTCTAGCAATTGGGTCGACCTATACCTTTCTTTCAAACGTTATTCCACCACTCATAGAGGTGTGCGGCTACTCGATATTACGGGTTCGGGTCGGCCGGCAAAATTCGGGCGGACTCGGGACGGGTATCCGTGACATACAAATACTCGAGGAATTAGCTGTTTATTTTAGCATTATTTCAAGACACTTAAAGACCGTATTATATGTATAGGTAGTTGAATTCGTCTGGACGTCAGATATAACATTATTAAATTACTGAAAATGCTATCGGCGCAAAGGTTCGATCTTATTGAAATTGTACAGCAAATTTGCAATTTAATTAATAACCCAACGTTTCCATCCGTATGTGGATCATTATCGAGGGATAATGCGTCTGAAAAATTATATTATTATAATGTAAATAATTCGGAAAATGTTCAGTTGCGCCATTCAAATTTACCGCCCAACTCGATTTCAAACTTCCAACGATCGATATCGACCAACGAATCAGTTAACGTTGTCGTCCTATATACAAGTATTTCATCCGTAATTGTCCCAAATGTCTCCGACATAATTGTCTCTGAGATATCCCCACTAGTGCGGGGTGTACCCTCTTGAGGGGTCGTGAAGCTCGAGAGGCCTCGGTCGCCGAGAAATATGACACCATGCGGCTCGGGTATATCGGTGAGACCATACTAATCCGAA
The DNA here is from genome assembly GCA_913789915.3 of Sphecodes monilicornis. NCBI lineage: Eukaryota > Metazoa > Arthropoda > Insecta > Hymenoptera > Halictidae > Sphecodes > Sphecodes monilicornis. The sequence continues at coordinate 33,354,256 of OU565285.1, forward strand.
TTTCCAACTTCTTTATTATTCATTATTTTTTTATGGGACTTCGATGACCATATTTCTGGCATTTTTCTAATAAAAATCATACCAAATATGATATAATTCCGATGATATTTACTCGTGTAATAGACAATTAAAGTTTCGGGCGCGAGGAAGGCCGCCGACTGCGACTCTCCGCGTCTCTTTCTTTCCCATACGCCAGTGGTGGGCACGGGTGGAGCCCCTCAAACGCCTGCTTCTCCCACCAACCTCTCTTTCATGCAGCGTGCACATTCGTTGCGTACGCTGATGTCTCGTGTCTTCGTTGCCCCATTGTACCGCGCTTGATGGAAGGGGGCAGAGGGCGCTACGGTGTGGACGGTTTTGCCTCAATTGAGGCAAAATTGCCCATCACTGCCATACGCTAGCTTTCCTCCTTCCGCTAGCCTTACAAGTTTTGTTGAAAATTGTCCTACAAAGGGAAATAAAGAATTTCTCAAGACATTTTGATGCAAATCAAGTATGAGAATTTGTTGAGTACACGAGAGTGGATTTGTTGAATAGAAGAGTCCACGTAAAAACAAATATAACATATAGAATAACGTATCTTTGTTTTTAACGTTTTTTTTTTTACTTTTCCATTTGGCTAAATGTGAACAAAATATGTACAAACTCGATGTGTTCTAAACGGAGACTGGAAAAATAGTGTTCTTCTATACTTTTGCAAGTAAAATAGTCCAATGTCGATCGCACCGCATCTATTTAGATAAGAGATCGCCAAGTGCACGCGCAAATAATCAAATTCAATTTTTTCACAAGCTCGGTCGCAGAGAAAAGTTATTATATTTTTAACTTGTGTTTTTCATGTAGAACGACTTCCTTTCTGCTTTATAGTTGTAGTAGTAGTATGATTTTCGAAACTAGACGTGGCCACATAAAAATGTCATATGTATTCCATAGATTTTTCTAAAACAGAAAAATATATTTTGAGCAAACGTTTGTGAATACGTTATATTAAACTTTTCAATCTTTCGGAATGTAATATAAAGCCGGGCATCCATAAACTGATGATATTCTAAGTTTTTCTTGCACTCGGGACATTTCGTATTTCGAAGTCCAAGCAACAGATTCTCGAGGAACTACTGGCCACATAAAAATGTCATATGTATTCCATAGATTTTTCTAAAACAGAAAAATATATTTTGAGCAAACGTTTGTGAATACGTTATATTAAACTTTTCAATCTTTCGGAATGTAATATAAAGCCGGGCATCCGAAAACTGATGATATTCTAAGATTTTCTCGCACTCGGGACATTTCGTATTTCGAAGTCCAAGCAACAGATTCTCGAAGAACTACTGGCCGCTGTGAATTGCAAAAATGGGAAGTGTTCGATTCACTTCACCATCCTTTTCGCAGGAAAGCGGTCGTGGCCAGTTGAATTTCCAATTGGTTGGGGCGCGGGGCAAAAGGGGGAATACATCGATGCAACGCATGAAAAATGGATTCGTGGCTATCTATCAATAGACCCTTCCGTTGTATCGCGGCCATCGTTGAATCTCGGAAGGAAATTACCGAGTACAATTTTTCCACCGTTTCTCTTCGGGGTAATCGAATATTCGAGCCTCTTCGGCTGTCTCTCGACCGGAGCTCTGATTTAATAAAGAATTTCGCCAACTGTGCGCTTGGTTGATGTAATTTGACTGCAATTGAACGTTGGTTCCGGGAAATGCAGAATTTTTCACTGCTACGGCTCGACGCGTTTACTACAGCACCGTGCACATCGAATTAGTCCCTCGAACAATTAAATTGTTCAAATTTAGATACTGCAGGGTATTCAATACTTTTTCCGTGCTAAATGCTTCACGTTATTTTGAATCCGTTTCTATAACTGCTTTACGGTAGACAAGATTCAACGTATGCACAATGTACATACAGTCGAGTCGGAAATTAAGTGGAGGCTCTTTAAAAACTAATGACTTTTTTGAAATTCTCTTTTAAAATTGCAATTGCTCAGAATTTAGACGAAAAAAGTAATGGTCACGATTTTTAACTTTTTTATCTGTGCTTATAATAAAAATGTAGAATATGCCTTTTCTAGGCCTAAGTGAACTATATACAGCGAATGCTCCACAATTGTCCACAAAATGGCTCCGGCCAGGGACAATTATTGTGCAGAAGATATTATTTTTCGACCTCTGCCGAACGGAAAGACGCACACCGAAGCTCGGAAGACCTTGCGTTCAGACGTGCATATTATCGCCGGCTCGTATTTCGGTTTGGGTCGACGCTACGACCGATTTTGTACAAGTGCCATTGTCGAAGGGTTCCTCTAACTCTTGGAAGAATTTATCGTTTTATGACCCCGGTACGTCTGGAAACTATCAGTTGATCATGGGAAAGTCAGCCCAGCCGTACCGCTCTCAATGGCACTTGACGTAGCGTAGGCCCACGCTTAGCGCCAAGGGGGGCCTGTGGCCCAAAGCCTAAAATATGATTTTCGGTGAAATCACGGGAAAGCGCGTGTTGTCTGCTTGGCGACACTCGTCGCAACGCATTTTGTCTATGGGCGTTGCCCTTCTTTTGGGAGGTCACTTGTAGCCTCCTAAATAATATTATCATTGGCTGGGCCCTCCACTATGTTACATTTTGTGGAGGGAGTTTTTCACCCCCACGAGCCTTTTTTACTTCTCGTGCGTTAGTTGTAAGACAGTTGCGAAGTAGAATCTATAGTTACAACATCTCTCTATTATACAGTCCACTATATTCAGTTTTATATTAAAAGTTATCCGAAATCCAATTATCTATTACTTATTTACCTCTCTTTGAGGCGTGTTTCTCAGCGGCTCACTAAATATTGTTTGAGCACTGACACGACACAACACCTTGGTCGCCGAGAAACGTAACACAATACGAGTCGAGTGTATCGGTGCAAGACCACTACTAATCCAATAACAAAACTTTTTTATTTGTCATTGATAATATTTACGTGTGTAATGAACGATAAAAGTTTCGGACTCAAAGAAAGACAGCGAATGGAAAAGAAAGAGGCTTTCGACTCTTTACGCCCGAAACTTTCATCGTTCATTACACACGTAAAATCTCAAAAATATGTTGGTGAAAGTCCCATAAAAAATAATGAAGAAAAAAGAAGTTTTGGTATTGGATTAGTAGTGGTCTTCTGGTCTCACACCGACATACCCGACCCGTATTATGTAACACTTCTCAACGACCAAGGCCTCTTAGCCCCTCACGGGGTATACCCTGCGTTGGTGGGGATAGTTCGGGGACAATTATAGGCAAGATATTTGGGACAATTATCGACCTGTACATGCGCAAAGTTTCATCGAAATCGGTTAACGTTGTTATCAGCGACAAACATTTAAAGCTGATCACATAAGGGCGAAATTCTGAAAAACTGCGACTTTCACCCTTAAGCTCTTATCTTGTAATGTTTGTAGCTCTTAGCAACATTAATCAATTTCGATGAAACTTTGTACATGTATATAACTTACTTTCATTTAATAAAACGGAAAGCTCGCGTATCAATAGTACAAATATTTATATACGTATATTTCTATGCTTTTCTTAAATCTTAAGAAAGTCATGTGCATATGTTATCATTAAAGCATATAATTCCGGTATTCCATAAAATAAGTAGTTATTCCATAAAATACCGGTGTACGATTAAATTATAGAATAATTTTGTTATTTGATTCTTTAACTAGTTATTATATACGTATATATATTACCTAGTTATTCTGTAAAATAACGTAGCTCTATAACCCAGACTATGATGGATTTATAATTATCATCAAGTATCGTTAAACAGGGTAACTATAATTGTAATAATTTAGTTACAGAGCGCCCGTTAAAATACAGGTTGACGTGTCTTTTATTTTCTGAGGTTAGGTATGTAGTATGAAAGTTCATTACACATTTGAAATAGAGCGCAGTCGATATTCTATATAATAACTAGTTAAAGAATCAAATAACAAAATTATTCTATAATTTAACTATCGTAGATCGGTATTTTATGGAATCACTAGTTATTTCATGGAGTACCGGATTATACGCTTTAACGGTAATATTATACAGGGTGCGGCAATAACTATGTCCAGTTTGAATATTGCCGTTATTTGTAATAATATGAAAAAATGTTATATAGAAAACTTACACGGTATAGAGGGGGACATATTGTGACGCAAACATTTTCTGCGTGGGTGGAGGCATAGAGGAGATTTCAAGGTCAACTCTATTTTTTTAAAAGGAATGCAATGTTTTTTTATCACGATGCGATAGCCAGTGTTGAGACGAACTCAGCGAGTTATCATTGAAGGTCATGCAAGGTCAAATATGGTAGTAAAATAAACTTTATTGCATTACGGGAGATACTCGAATTGATGACTGTTTGCGTCAATGCAAAGTTGCAATCCTCGTATCCCTGCATCACGCGCATGTTTTATCGTTTCTGAACTTATTCTAGCACATGCTGTATTATTTCATAGACCCTCACATTTACATAAACGAATGATTTTGTAACATTGTTTATGTTGTGGCAATACATCGCGTATAGCTAGAAATGCAAACATCTCGTCAGCTCGTAATGTAAACATCTCGCCAGTTCGTAACATTAACATGAATCGATCAGTCAGTCTCGGTCGATTGTTGAGTCAAGTAGCTGCGTGATCATCAAAATGAAGTTTTCTTTCGAAGAACAAGTGGATATGATCCTCATTTATGGAGAAATGCGACAAAATTCGATAAGAGCTCGATCCTTGTATGCTGAACGATATCCAAACCGTACACATCCTTCGCACCGAACATTTGGAAGATTGTGCAAAAAATTATATGATACGAAGATTGCAACTTTGCATTGACGCAAACAGTCATCAATTCGAGCATCTCCCGTAATGTAATAAAGTTTATTTTACTACCATATTTGACCTTGCATGACCTTCAATGATAACTCGCTGAATTCGTCTCAACATTGCCTATCGCATCGTGATAAAAAAAACATAGCATTCCATTTAAAAAAATAGAGTTGACCTTGAAATCTCCTCTATGTCTCCACCCACGCAGAGAATGTTTGCATCACAATATGTCCCCCTCTATACCGTGTAAGTTTTCTATATAACATTTTTTCATATTATTACAAATAACGGCAATATTCAAACTGGACATAGTTAATGCCCCACCCTGTATACTACATCCGCAAATTAGACTGTTCAGTCTCACCCAGACCGAACGCGATGAAGGAAGAGATGAGAACGTGATGAGAATTACTTTCCATTTTTGACTTGCATTTTTTGTTCCCAATTTTTTCTTATCATAGCATAGTTTCACGTACCAATAAGAACGCAATTATTTATATTCCATAAACGTTCGATCTTATGAGTCTGTTTACGACTCGCTTCATTAGAACAGCTTCACTTTTTGAAAAATAATATTACGTTTACACCCGCGGAATCGCTAAAGGTTATTTACGGTATAATAAGTTAAATACAATTACAAGTATCAACAACAATACATTTTCTCGCTACTAAATTTGTTTACTCTTCACATTTTGACGTCACGCAACCAAGTTGTTCAAACATTATCTAAATAATTTGAAAGCGCGGATTTGATATTCGTCTATTAATTCATTTCGATCGTTTCTGTATTTCTGTTTGTGCATTTTTAAAATTATTGCCATTTTTGTTCAGTTCCATAGAACAATGCCTGTAACACATTTGTACGGCGAAAAGTTATAATTTTTTGTTATAATTTTGTTGAGCGGCAAATGTTATTGTAGACTAATAAATAACTGATCATGTGTTTTCTTTTTTTCCAGAGAAGACAATAATACACCAAATCACGTTCTCCTCTTCACAATTATCAATCCAGTCTACCCTATTACTGTGGTAAGTGCAACCTTACGGATTCTGTAAGCTTTCTTAGTCAAGATCTGGCTGTCCTGAGATACGATTAAATACGTACGGTCTTGAAACGATCCCAGTCTGTTGCGTATCTCGGACACCAAACGGATGATTCGACGCGGACGCGTTTTCGTAAATGAAAATGTTCGTAAACTATCCAACATGGCGTGATTTCGTGTTGCTCACACTGTCGAGATACGTGCCCGCGAGAACATAAAAGAACAACGGGAATAACGAACAGGAAAATAAGCGTCCTGATTCAGCCAGGTCTTGACGAACCTCGTTTAAAAAAACTCACGAATACCTGACAATTGCATTGTTTAACTAAAAAACGCACATACACTGTACAGGAGCATCAGGTGCCACCTATGTCACATGTACAGTATTTAGTATACAGGGTGTTCCACATAAATGGGAACACCTAAGTATCTGTCGTATTTGCAGTCCTATCAGAAAACATATACCGCGTGAACTTTTCAAAACATATAATGATGAAGAATGAGTATGTTACGGTAAATGTGATTAATCCGGTGATTATTTATAATTGCCGGTTATTATGTATAATCACCACTAAGTTTAGTCTGGGTTAGGTCTGGGTTAGGTCCTAAATATTCAATAATTCATCATATTTACCAATTCTTGAATATTTAGGACCTAACCAAGACCAAACGGATGATTCGACGCGGACGCGTTTTCGTAAATGAAAATGTTTGTAAACTATCCAACATGGCGTGATTTCTTGTTACTCACACTGTCGAGATACGTGCGCGCGAGAACATAAAAGAACAACGGGAATAACGAACAGGAACATAAGCGTCCCGATTCAGCCAGGTCTTGACGAACCTCGTTTAAAAAAACTCACGAATACCTGACAATTGCATTGTTTAACTAAAAAAATGCACATACACTGTACAGGAGCATCAGGTGCCACCCAAATCACATGTACAGTATTTAGTATACAGGGTGTCCCACATAAATGGGAATACCTAAGTATCTGTCGTATTTGCAGTACTATCAGAAAACATTTACCGCGTGAACTTTTCAAAACATATAATGATGAAGAATGAGTATGTTACGGTAAATGTGATTAATCCGGTGATTATTTATAATTGCCGGTTAATATATATAATCACCACTAAGTTTGGTCTGGGTTACCCCAGCAGAAGATCTACGACATTCTGCCAGGAGTAGGAGATTTCGCCGCAGACGGGGTCTGCGGCACGGCCGTCACCGAATTGCCCAACGTCCAATCACGTAGCTATAGGAAAAATAGGTAGCATGGCTCGGTGATTGGTGTCACCCTCTATTCGGCTGGACAACCGACGGATACTGGCAACGCGGCCGGCAAACCGTCTAACAGTCGGGTAGAGGTTAAACTCTCTCGGTAATGCGCCGCTCTATATGAGGCAGAGAAGGTTCCACTGGGCCTAATGCAGCCTTGCATCCTGGGACCGCTCGGATGTCCGAGAGTCTAAGATACTAACTAACTATCTAGGTCTGGGTTAGGTCCTAAATATTCAATAATTCATCACATTTACCAATTCTTGAATATTTAGGACCTAACCCAGACCAAACTTCGTGGTGGTTATATACAATAACCGGCAATTATACATAATCACCGGATTAATCACATTTACTGTAACAAGTACATGTTATAATGACAGTACACACACTCGCATAGTGTTTCACATCTGAAAACTTTTCCGAATAAATGTCATGGGCTGATTGTGCTTAGTGAATTCTTGAATATTTAGGACTTAACCTAGACCTAGTTAGTTAGTTAGTTAGTTTCCTAGATCTCTCGGACACCCGGGCGGTTCCCAAATGCAAGGCTGCTGTAGGTCTCTATTGTGTACCTTTTCTGCCTCATATAGAGCGGCGCATTACCGAGAGTTTTAACCTCCGTGCGACTGGTAGATGGTTTGCCGGCCGCGTTGCCCATATCCATCGGTTGTCCAGTCGGGCAGAGGGTGCCACCATCTCATCCGAGCCATGCTACCTAAATATTGCCTACAGTTCAGTGGTCGGAAGTTGGGCAAGTCGCTGAGACGGTCCAGCCGCTAGGCGGCACAACTCCTCCTCCTGGTAAAAGATCGTAGATCTCCTGTCAGGTGAAAGGAGAGGTCAGGCCCCGAGCGAGGGAGACGAGCATGAGCGTTCGCCGGGTGATCCTGTGTCGCACGTCCTCGACTCTCGGAAATGAGTTATCGAGTGCGTGGCGTCACAGGCCCCTAAGGGTTGTGCTCGGTGCTGTTTCCCCGCCCGCACTCCCCCTCCTCCTCCTCCCAGCGGTGATCCTTGCGGGGCACTGGTTAGGGCTAATACTACTGAGTTTATTCCCTATGCTTGGTTAGTCCTTTCCCTTTTGCTATGCAAGGCTATCGCGATAGAGGTAGAGTAGGTCGCGATGATTAGACTAGAGATCGAATCGATAGATTTTCGCTACTGAGTAGCTCAGACTGTCTTTTCGAGGATAGATTTCGCGTGAACGAGCTGTCGTTCGTCTTGTTCCCCAAGGGCTACGAATCCATCGCTTCCGGTAAGAAAAGTGAAAGGCAAGTCGACAGGGTCGGACGGTTTTCACTTCGCCGAAATTTATGTGCTCGGAGGCTTTAATATCGGACCCATCGGATATATCCACCCTGTTGTTCCCCTCGCGGCTCAAATCCCTAACGTCAGTTCCCCTCCTTTTTACCAAGGTACTTTTCCCAAGGGTTACCAGATCCTTGGAGATGACGCGCTGACCGATAGGTTGGTCTTGCATCATCTTTTGAGGTATGTTGGTCGAGGTTTCACTTGGTGTCGCCTCTGGTTTGGGAGTCAACTCTTTTTGGCGTTGAGTCTCCCGTGAGGTGTCATGGTGATAAAGTTTTGTGTCTTTATCCCTGATGGTGGCCCTCGAAGCTGTTTCTGCAGGGTGTCGCACGGGCAGTAGGAGAGGGCTGAGTATTCTCGATCTTTCGATCTACATTCACTACTAACCCAGACCTAACCCAGAGCAAACTTAATGGTGATTATGTATAATAACCAATTATATATAATCATCGGATTAATCACATTTACCGTAACATACTCATTCTTCATCATCATATGTTTTGAAAAGTTCACGCGGTATATAGATCGTTCGACAATCACGCGATATATTTGTACAAAAAGTTGACGAGCGGTCGCATCATGCTGACGCAACGCACGGCGCGGACGTGCACGTATAGTTAAAATTCAATGTAGTAGTAGCTGCAGTTTTTCGCAAATATCTGAAAAACTAAGGCTGAGCGACGGTTACATGTATAGGAAAAAGTTGTTCAGAATGTTGAGTTTTACAACGTATTTAAATTTTATCAAAATCGGTGAGGTGGGACCTTTTATGCACAATTACCTCTTAAACTCATAAGTAAAAGATCGCCGCTTACTTAGTAGATTGAAAAATTCAAGCTTTACACGCAGCCCTAACTTGAGTAGTTATGGCTGCCGGTGCATACACGGACACGCATACTTAAAGTGACACGTGTACAGTCGAACAATTCGAAAGAAGGGGGCGCGGGTATTGAAATGAGAGGCAGAACAAAAATTGTTGGCGCAACGCGTGTACCATATAGGTTTCGCAGGCCGTCGGCACCGCATTTTATTTCTGTTTTGCGCCAATAATAGATGAGCTCTGTCGCTGTTTCTGTCTCTCGAATGGCCGATGCTTGCGCGATCTGGCATTGTTCGCAGTCCGGCCATTCGCGAGTCCTCGCATACCTACTCGGTCACGGTGCTCATTTCTTTTGTTGTCTTTCCTCTTGGGTTTGTTCCTTTTTTCTTAGGTTCATCTCTTCACCGGTTCAACGTGCAAAGAATCGGGCCCTGTCCACCGTGTGCCCATGCGTATCCATGTGTGGCCACGTGTGCGCGATTCTTCTTCCGCCAAGCATGCGCTTCGTTCGTTTTGTTCCGTCGCCTTCCCTTGTTGTTTCTCGGCCCGTTAATGGATTCAGCATCGGCTTTACTGTAATTATACTCGGTAATTTCCGAGGTCGCGAGCCAATTAAACTTTTAATCTTGCCCACGATACTGACCACGGCAACTGACATCGATTTATGCATTCGAGGAGAGAGAGAGAGAGAAATTGGAAAATAGTTTCCCTTGCAAACAGGCGGTGGCCTCGTGGATAAATAACTCCTTTGCACGCTTTCTCTCTCTTTCACCTTCTTTCGTGCACGAATACACGCGCATACTCGCACATACACGCTCGTGTATGCGCATACCGCACGCTTTGTTTATTCTTCTCACATATTTTACTCTCCTTCCCTATCGCGACGCATCGAGTAACGCGAATTAATAACGCGCAACATGGGAGTCAGGGTCTCTACTCGACATCCCGGGACTGCATCAGAGTTGGGAAAATTTTAATTTAAAATAATAAATAATGAATAATGAATAATGAATAATGAATAATGGCTAATGAATAATGAGTAATGAATAATGAACAATGAATAATGAGTAAGGAGTGATGAATAATAAATAAACGTGCGATTGTAATTACAAATATCAACAAAACTTGTTATTTTAAGGATAAACACCCGAAAGCGACCATCCTCCGATTTCGCTGAAATTTTTGCCAAAGCTAATGCTTGACTAGAGAAGAAAATCCCTAAAAAGATTTTTGGCGGTAAAACCTAAATTGCCCTCCAGCCCCTTTCAAAGTTTTGTCAGTTCTTACTAAATATTTTCGAAAATTTTCGAAAATTAAATAATTTATTTAGATTTGCTCAAATAATAAATAATTATTTTTTCTTTTTATTTGAATATGCAAATAACACATAACTTATTATTTAAATTTTTGTTCAAATGATTATTTATTTAAATATTGCCCAACACTGGATGGCACACGGCATACACAAAGCTGAACCGCCGCGATTTCTCGCTTTCTCGAAAGCTCCTTTCCGAGATGTTTCGTTGAAACGTTTTGTATCCTCGACAATACTATACAGGGTGTCCCAAAAATGTAGTACTTCCTTAAAAGGGGTGATTCCTGAGATCATTTCAAGTAACTTTTTTCTTTGCGAAAATGTTCTCCGCTGCTCTGTTAAGTAGTTATTAACGAAAAACACGGACCAATCAGAACACCGTTTCAGCGGACGGATTCCGGCTCGGCCAATGGTAACGTCACGCTCAGCCGGACTTGTCGCCGAGCTGGAACCCGTGCGTTGTAACGGTGTTCCGATTGGTCCGTGGTTTTCTGTAATAACTCCTTAACAAAGCCGCGGAGAACATTTTCGCAAAGAAAAAAGTTACTTGAAATGATCTCAGGAATCACTCCTTTTAAGGAAATACAACATTTTTGGTACACCCTGTATAATTGTCGAGGTTTGTATATTTCACCTTCTGTCTTACGTGTAGCTTCGTTGTAATGAAATAAAAACTGAACAGATTAATTTTGAAGGTAAAATATTGAAAAAATGTTCAATATTGGGGATGATATTATGTTGGTACGCATGCAACAAGTTTTAAAGTGGTAGAGAGTGGAACACTTAGAAAACTGAAATTTGAGAGGTTATATGCATCTATTACTAATATCGTTTGATGTTGTCCCGAAATATTTTGTCTTGGGGATTTGAAAATTGGGAAGATTCTTTCGCCTTGCTCTAAAATTGATTTTAGAGTTAATATTTACGTATCTAAAACACAGAATAAATCCGGTATAGATGAATCAGCAGCGCAAGAGCTACGCTATTAACAAAGTTCCAATGGCACACACTATCAGTATTTGCTCAACGAGCGACCACTGCCAAGGAGTTTGACTTCTTGCTTCCAGTTCAGCCGCGATATGCAAATCATTCCAATAATTTCGAGGGATTCAATGGTGGCGCGTGTCGCGAGTCGATAAACGTCAGCGATTCGTTATACGAGGCAGCTGGTGTAAATTGTGGCTGTAGAACGACGCGCGTTGCTCAAATTTCCTGCGAGTTGCTTTATTTTGCACTTACTCTACTGTCTCAATGAACAGTCTCATATTGTATGAAAGAAAATATATAGAAAAGCGAGCTGGCTGCGCGAGAGCTGCTCTATTTATCATCGCAGTCGGAGGAATTTATTGGAATGGCTTGTAGTAGCCAACTGGTCGTGATTTAACGCGCGTTAAGCCGAATCCACAATCCACACTTCAGAATGCGCGCCTTCGATTTGTAAGAGCGCGCACACCTTCTCGTCCAAGCTATTTCTCTACGATGAGTGTCGGCGTTGTACCGTGCGGTATTTTCGGCGCAATTAGAATACATCATGCCATACATCATAGTATTACGGGAAATTTCTACATGTGTATATATGTATACAAAGGCGGCCCTAGACTTTCGCACATTTTTAAAGATTCAACTGTTTAATCCTCTGCGATCGCATGTCCCCTCAGACCAGGGATTCTAACCCAACGCCCAACCCTAACCCGTGCCCGGTTAACCAAGGAAGGTTACTGTAACCCATACTAACCAAGAGGGATCGGTTCCGAAAATCCAGAAAGAGCGGGTTAACCCGCTCGTAGCGGGTTACTAGTAGGTATGGATATATGAATGTGTAGGTAAAATATTTATATCAAATGAAAACACAATTATTTAATTTTTGGCGATGGCTTAAAATAGTATTTATGTATACTTTTATACTGTAGTAAGAAACTTATAGAAATATTATTAAAAACGTAACACTAATAAATGTACATAAAAAAGCATATTAAACTATACTAATAATACTAATAAACTATACATATAAAAACATATCCATATAAACTATATAAACGTAGCTATTGTAAAAATGCATTTGTCCGGATAACCATTATATATGGTCTATAATTGAATGATGAAATCTTGATCTCTGATCATTGAGAATGAATTTTAAACCAGAAAATATTCTCTCGGCGGATACTTGCGTTGCAGGACATGCGTGAACCGTATTCGCAAGTATTCGTAATTCTGAAAAATTATTATCCCAAAACTCCAAAATATTTTGTTGTTTATTAATTCTCGGACTTTGAGAAAATGCATTTAACGCCGCAACGATATTGCACACCGAATGTGACGAGTTTTTCCGTTCCGCATCTTTTTCGAGTAGCAATTTTTCGATATAATCGGATGATGAGATAAAACTGTTGTCGCTGGAATTTTCGGTCATTTTTTTACAATTCAAAGACTCGCAATGCTTCCAAGTATTTATTAAATAAGCAGTAGCAGTATTCTGTTCGTTTTCGGATAATAAATTTTTATATCTCGGGTCTAAAAATATCGAAGCTAATAAACACTTATTACTTAAAATTTCATTTTCGCGATTCTTTATTGTATTTGATAAGATTTTGGCAAAATTGTTATCTATTTTTTCTAAATTTAATTTACACTGTAACCGTACTACGTAAAAATCGCCTATTAACAACTGTTCATACTGCATTTGTTTGGTAGCTATTTTTGGTGGTTCAAGACTACTTATCAATTCCTTAATAATATGCCATTCATTTTCAAGTAACGTTGTATCATTCGTTTCACAACAAAAATCTTTCAACTCGTATAATCTTTGCAACATATTCAGTGTAGAATTCCATCTAGTTACGCAATCTAAGATGGGCCTACGGAGCTTCATATTTTTCACGATCGATACGAATGTCGATAGACAATGTTAAAACAATACAGTCATGTTCATTTATTTATTATATTAGTTCATAAACTATGAAACTTAACAAAATAAAACTCAAATTTCTAACACATTTGTCAAGTTTCAGACTTAACGACCTGATAATTCATGTATTATTTGGAAACATGATACACGGGGTTCATTTACGGAAACCCGTATTTCTTTTTTTCTTTTTTTGGATTTTACGTCGCATCTCAACTGCTAGGTTATTAGCGAAGGGACCTACGGTTTATTAAGGTGGGTTCCGTACCACCTTCGGCACCACCGTTTTAAATGGCACATGGAATATTTCCAGAGGTGCTGGCGGCGGGATTCAAAATTCGAACCCGCGGCCACGGAGTTCGTAGTCGCGCCCGGAAACCCGTATTAGCCGGGTTAACCGGGTTATAGCCTCTTTGTCTAACCCGGTTAGTCGCGTTATTCTACGGTTACGGGGAACCGAACCCGGTTAGGGTTAGGATTCCTATCCCTGCATCAGACTAGCCATCGGATTACAATGTTGTTCGGATCGAGAGAACAAAACAGTTTCAGTCTTGCATTAGGGCGTGCGTCAACGCGTTGCGCGTTTTGCTAATTTATTTGTTTAAGTTTAAATATTTCGTCCTTATAAATTGATAAACATGAGTCAGAATCGGAAAAACTGCAGTGTTGATACGAACAAAAAGAAATTAAGGACTCGTAAACTTCATGCGATCGAGACAAAGATGGAAATAATGAAACGTTCTGAAAACGGTGAATCTTTTGCTTCGATCGGACGTTTGTACGGTGTAAACAGATCTACGATATGTTCTATTTTGAAAAACAAGAGTAAAATTAAGGAATACGTTCAAAATTGTGGAAACATATCTTGAAAGATTGTTTCCAAAAGACACGGCATAGCGATGGATGAAATGGTTATAACTTTATAAAGGAAACACCCGAAAGCACTTAACACGCTTCTTTAACTGCATTATGTATACATATTGATAGATAAATACTTTAAAACACAGTTTTTGGTGCATATTTTTTTACATCCCCCTACTTTCGAACATTCAACGTTCGCACACGCTTTCAGGAACCAATTGTGTGCGAAAGTCGAGGGCCTACCGTATATGTATTGCGATAAGAAATTTTTCTGTTTTCTTAATCGATTCTCTATACGGTCTCAGGCACAAAACGTATGAACATTTAACTATATATAGTCTAACGAGGCCATGATTAAAATTATAGAGACAGATACGGCAAGCGTTTTTCTCAGATCATTTTTCTAGTTTATAGTGGCGCGATGAGAGTTGTTAGGTTGGAATTACGTAGGAAAATAAATTATACCATCGGTCAAACTGTTTTTGCGAAATAGCAGAAGGCGGATATTTACTAACTGACGTTGTCGTGGCATTGTCATGTAGATTTCAGACTGGCCGCTGACGGTCATACTAATGTATGTCATGCTATACTACTATATAAACATGCGTATACATTAATTTCTTTATTTACTTCCATCTTTTTGCTTGTTAAAAATTCATCGTCATCGAAGTCTTTTACATACATAGCAAAAACCACGTTGCGCCATTTTCTAGCTGAAATTACCGAGCTGTGGAAAAAATTTGTTTTCATATTTAAATAGTCAATTCATATTGTGTTAAATCGTCCGCTGTGTTTGCCAACATAAATATACACACTTTGTCCTAGTTATTTACAAACTCCAATTTTTTAATAGAAATGAAATTAACTTATTGATTAGTTTTTCTTGTTTCTCATGCTGGTATCGTAAAGGTGTATATGTACAGTCAGTCAAAAAACGTTCCGTACACACTTTAAAATGAAATCACTTTTTTAAAATGAATTCTGGCGACTTTAGATTCTTTCAGATCTTAGAAGGATTAGTTTACCAGCTGCAGTACCAAAAAGAAACTTTGAAAACATTAAATTTTGTCGGAATAGCAGAGAAAATCCGAGAAGTTGTTTTAACAAATTTTTTATGTGGGTCTATATTGAAAATTTGAAAAATTCGTTTTGGAGATCCGTGTCAATTACACTGGCCCACAAAAGTGTTCGTACGCCCTTTAAATCAGAATAACTTTTTTCAAATTTGACCAAACCACTTGACTTTTTTTGAGCAATTGAAAGCATTGATTTACTTTTAAAATGTGCAAAAAATATTTTGAAGAAATTGCAATTAGTAGGAATTACATGAAAAAATAAAAGTAGCACTTTTTAAAAGTGCATTATTTTAGCACGTAATGAAAATTCAAAATGTGCGGTTTGTCGATTTATGTTATTTAAACATATGCTGAAAATTTCATCGAAATCTGTTAACAAACACATGAGCTACAAGCGATTAAAAGTGGTGATAATCGCAGTTTTTCACGACTGTTGGTCAGTTTCTGCTTAAAATCCATAGTTTCTTACATTTTTCGATGCGCTTCGTTTTTTCTGCGTCAACCGATTTCGATGAAATTTTCAGCATTGCATGACTAACATAGATCTACAAAAGGCATATTTTGAATTTGCATTATGGGCTAAAATAAAGAAGTTTTAAAAAGTGCCATTTTTATTTCTTCATGTAATTCCTCCTAATTGCAATTTTTTCAAAATCTTTTTTGCACCTGATTTACTAAATCAATGCTTCTAATTGCTAAAAAAGAGTCAAGTGGTTTGGTCAAATTTTAAGAAAGTTATTCCGATTTAAAGGGCGTACGAACACTTTTGTGGGCCACTGTATACACACGGTGAAAATTTCGTCGAAATCGGTTCACGTTCCTATGACCCACAAACGTTTCAAGATGAGAGCTTAAGGGTGAAATTCTTTAACAAGACCGAAAATCTGCGACTTCAAGCTCTCATCTTGAAACGTCTGTTGCCCATAGGAACGTTGACCGATTTCGATGAAACATTCACCGTGTGTATAATTGACACGGATCTCCAAGACATATTTTAAAAATTTTCAATATACAGTATTTCATCGATAATTGTCCACAACACGGGTCTGCGGAGGGACAATTATGGGCGAGGGATATCATTGTTTGAGGTTTACCGAACGTAGAGAAGGACAGCCGAGCTCGAGAAGCCTCGGTCACCGAGAAATGTAGACACACCTAATATTTTTAATTATTATTCATTATTTTTTATGGGACTTCGATGACCATATTTGTGGCATTTTTCTAATAAAAATCATACCAAATATGATATAATGCCGATGATATTTACTTGTGTAATCGACGATTAATGTTTCGGGCGCGAGGAAGGATAGCGTATGGGAAAGAAAGAGACGCGGAGAGTCGCAGTCGGCGGCCTTCCTCGCGCCCGAAACTTTAATCGTCGATTACACAAGTAAATATCATCGGAATTATATCATATTTGGTATCATTTTTATTAGAAAAATGCCAGAAATATGGTCATCGAAGTCCCATAAAAAAATAATGAATAATAAAGAAGTTGGAAATTCGGATTAGTATGGTCTCACCGATATACCCGAGCCGCATGCTGTCATATTTTTCGGCGACCGAGGCCTCTCGAGCTTCACTGCCCCTCAAGGGGGTACACCCCGCACTAGTGGGGATATCTCATGGACAATTATGTCGGAGACATTTGGGACAATTACCGATGAAATACTGTAGACACACATACATATAAGATTCGTAAAAACAACTTTTCGTATTTCCTCTGCTATTTCAAGAAAATTGAATTTTTTCAAATTTGTCTTGGTACATCAGCTGGTAAACTATTTCTTTCTAAGATCTCAAAAAATCTAAAGTTGTCAGAACTCATTTTAAGAAACTTATTTCATTTTAAAGTGTGTACGGAAACTTTGTTGACTGACTGTATTTCCTTAAGTCGCCTCTCTATTTAATCAAGCGGACGTATTTTGCTCGGCAGCCCGAAGTGTTCACGCGATGAAATTCTACCGGTCACGGTTGGTTCGTAGCATGGAATAGATCCAAGTTTTCGACACCGCTTAAAAGAACGACACTATCGATCACGCATCGCGGTGCACGTGATTTCAATGCGAACGCATTTACTACTTCTAAATGTATGCTCGCTTTTAGGTATCCACATATATCTAATATGTATACAGAGTTTATATTCTTTTCATTTTCTTCAGAATTGAATCTAATATGTGGAGAGTACACATATTTCTTTAACAATAGAAAGACTGAAACTTAGTATATACAGTGAAGAGCAAAACTGAATCAGCACCATTTGAAACAGCATAACTTTTTTAAAATTAGTACAGATGACTTGAGTGCTCTTGAGAAGTTGGAAGGATTATTTTATTATATGATGGGTAAAAGAACTTTTGAAAAAATTGCAATTAGTCGGAACCACGGAAAAAATAGTGAAAGTTGACTTTTACGACTTTTTTAGCAGGGCCTGTATTGAAAATTTAAAAAATTGATAATGTAGATCCAAATAAATTATATATATGCTGAAAATTTCATCAATATTGGTTAATCGGTTTGTGAGTTATAAACGATTGAAAGTGGTAATAATTGCAGTTTTTTACGATTTTCGACTTATAACTGCAATTATTACCACATTCAATCGTTTATAACTCATAAACCAATTATCCGATATCGATGAAATTTTCAGCATATATATAATTTATTTGAGTCTACATTATCAATTTTTCAATTTTCAATACAGGGCCTGATAAAAAAGTCGTAAAAGTCAACTTTTACTATTTTTTCCGCGGTTCCGACTAATTGCAATTTTTTCAAAAGTTTTTTTATACATCTTGTAATAAAATAATCCTTCCAATTTCTCAAGAACACTCAAGTCATCTTTCTAATTTTAAAAAAGTCATGCTGTTTCAAATGATGCTGATTCAGTTTTGCTCTTCACTGTACCTATATTGCCCAAAAGCAGTCAAAATGACTGCATTGTGAAAGAATAACTAACGTGTAAAGAAATTTGTTTAAAATTAATTTTTAATATTTTTCATATCGATGACATGGCATATCGATGAGACTTTCATTTTCATCATTGATGATCGACTCTTCATCGCTATCTTCAGTGTCAGATGTTTCACTTTGAATATAATCCGCTTCATCTTCAGATGATAGTTCAGAATTTGTTGCATCTGATTCTATATCGGAGCTCTCTTCGCTTATGTTCGTTAGCTTTTCCAATAACTCGCTTCTATTCGACATTTCTTTCATGAATTCAGGGCGCAAAAGAAATAAAATAAACAACTTGTTAGAACAAGTATCACTGCATAAAGATTCGAATAACAAGTACTACTTTAGCTTATCGAGCAACTGCAACTTATCAAGTATACGCACAAATCGACAATTTATCATGTACTTGTATGTTATCGTGTGACGATAATCGAAAAAAAATGAAAACTGTTATTTCAATACAGAGCCGAACTGGTCATATAAGAAATTTACTCAATTCAATAATAAGAGTCATTTGATTATTTCAAATTTCCCAAGCAGTCAAAATGACTGCTTTTAGGCAATATAGGTATAACACATATATCGTCGGGTTACTGCCAAAACAAGCTAACTCCACTTTTACTCAATTCGGAGTTAAGTACTCCATTAGATTAAAAAATGTTCGAAAAACATACTGACAAAACTAGAATTTTTCTTTTGTTTTGTTACTTACTTTGATTTTTTTCAATCAATAAATCATTTTGAAGCTGTGACGATTTTTCATTTCATTTTAAATTTTCAAACGACGATTTCTCAAAAGTTCAAATTATGGAGTTACCTTGTTTTGGCAGTAACCCGACGATATATATACCGGAAATGAAGGAGGGGGGAGGTAACTACAATTATTAATAAACGCATTTATCTGTTGTACAAAAAGTCACAAAATTCCAAGAAATTGTGTCATTATATACATAATTGTTTTTCTAATTGAAATTAGAAAGCAGTCAAAATGACTTCCTTGGGCAATCTAGTGTTAAATCTTCATCAGCTGATCCATCAGCTCCGTAAGTCGCACGTACCCGCGCATACGCACACACGCACACGCACACGCGCACGCGCACGATAGGTAAGCTGAAGGCAATGTTCCGGATTAGAACCATTTATACTTTGAAATCTGAAGTGTTCTCCACATCTTATTTTAAATTAGGAAAAGGGATTAAAACTTTCTAGCATTATCAACAAGGAACACCGCTATATAATATTAGGTCGCGGCAAAAATATTTTTCGCAATATAATCGTTAGACGTTACAATTCAGTATCTAAATTTCCTTTTACTTAACCACGCTATTTACTTTCCGAAAACATTATTCTGAATTTATATTATGCACATCAATCGAAAACGGAACGATCTTTCGGGATAATCTAATAGAATAGTGCAAAGTATAATTTAAAGGACCTTTTGAGATAGATCATATTCTCAGAAATGATCGATATTCGTTAAAAGATATTGATGGATTTTAAATATCGTGAACTCCGTTTCGAGGGACATGGGAGGCATCTAATATGCGGCTATGGACAACCGACTGAACTTTAAAAAAATTTTTGATTAAGAAAACTGTTTTCGTTATGTTATATTCGTTGGACGGTGTAGTTATTTTAATGCTGTTTTAATTCAATTTAATTCGAGTTTCTCTGTTAATTTAAGAAAAATTGTAACCCTTATTTATGTTAAATCATGTATTGTATTTGATTGATTTGTGTGATTAAGCGGGACGATCAATCGTCAGGATGGCTGAACTATAGAGTGAAGGTACGGGTGACGTATGTATGTTCGTATGTATATTAACAGACAACCCTGTACATAGCTAAATTTATAAAAATAGAGAATCGATGATAACGGAAGAATTTGAAAAAGAACGATCGCCAGAGCGGCTGCAGAAACACGTCGGTCGTGAACATTTTGGTTGTCCGTGTGCCCAAATACATTAAATAAACCCTCTTCGTAAAATAACCTTATCAGAGTTGAAAGCGACGTAAAATAAATAAATAACAAATTATACTTTTTTTTCTCCTTGACTTTGAATGTCATTGATCATTGAGTTCTAAATGTAAATTCTTTCGATCTAATTTTGAATTATATTGATGAAAATGCAACCGGCGCAAAGGTTCGATCTTATTGAAATTTTACAGCAAATTTGCAATTTTTTTAATAACCCAACGTTTCGATCCGTATGTGGATCATTCTCAAGGGATAATGCGTTTGCTGTGCACTAATTGCAATTAAGGCAGAACAAAGATTTTTTTTTAATATAAATAAGTATGAGTTACGATGGTCACAAGCACGCTGCCATCGTAACTCATACTTATTTATATTTAAAAAAAATCTTTGTTCTGCCTTAATTGCAATTAGTGCACAGCAAACGCATTATCCCTTGAGAATGATCCACATACGGATCGAAACGTTGGGTTATTAAAAAAATTGCAAATTTGCTGTAAAATTTCAATAAGATCGAACCTTTGCGCCGATTGCATTTTCATCAATATCATTGAGTTCGCCTTAACTCGGTTTCTGTCATATAAAAATTCTATAGTAGGTATACCAGTTGAAAAGGAATGAGCCAACACTATTAACATTATTGTTAAGTTTGTTGTAAAAAGCAATACATCTGTTTCGCGTTTCATTTTGTTCGTATGTCCACCATTTACGGCGAAAAACGCTGTGATCCTACAGAAATAGATAACGTATAAGTGAAGTCGAAGCGAGATGCGGTTTTTCTTTTCGAAGCGAATCCGAGGGCATATGATTCACAGACCAACAACCGGCATACGGTAATACGGTACCGGAATTGTGATTCAAACACTACAAATAGAATTTCGTGTAACATATCAGCCAGAAACACCCGCGTTAACCACTTCAGCTATCTTCGCCTAATGCATATTTAGTTGGAAGCCTGACGATGATCGAGCCTCGGCCAATTAAAATATTTTCATTGGTGCCGGCCAGTGAGATATCGGTGACGCGAACAGCGCCGTATAATTCGACGAAGTCATCGCCATTCTAAAATAACAGCTATCGTGCGGCTCCGTCTGGTAACATAGTTCGGTATTTGAAATAAAAGCACGCCACGCCGGCAGAAGCGGCCGAAACGGCAGAAACGGCAGAAACACGGGGGGTTGCCGGTGCGTTCGCATGCCGGCGAAGGTGTTAATCTTAATCCGCTGACTCTAATAGGGCTCGGTAGATGAGATATTGCCGGTAATACAGCCCGCGAAAATTCATGGCCATGTACAGTAGCCAACGTAGACTTCTCGGCCTGGCCGATTTAATGTACTAGAAATACGCGCTAGGGCCGCAAAATCTCTCGAAATAAGAGATCAAAGCTTGATCTCTACTAATTATTGTAGGAACAGAGGGAGACTATACCGATTCCACCTTCTAATAAGCCACTATGTTTTGAATTCGTCGTTTTTTTAAATTTTCATTCTTAGATAAAACCTGCAAAGGGTATAGAGGATAAGATGGACGAAAATGCCCCTAAGCGAAACAGATTTTTGGTCAGACCATTCGATAGAGCTCCCAAAGAAACCCCTCTGTGATAAGTTTCAAGTCGGTACCCCTACTACAAGGGTAGTTACACGGTGGACTTGGTTTTAGCGAATTATGCTTTATTTCTTCTCTTGTGCTCAACAAAAAATTATGAAAAAATTTTTCTGAAACGAAAACGTGAAGAAATATCGAAAAAATTTTTTTTTATTTCTTTTAACTATGATGTACTATACACAAAATTCTGAAAAAATTAACAAAAATGGTTTCAACAATATTTCATTACTGAATTTTTATAAAATCGGTATCTCCCTAACTTCAATACGAAATATGCATTTTTGCCAATTTTTTGAGATTTTCAATTTTTTTTAAACGCGTTCGCAAAATCCAAAAAATCTGAAAAAATACACATTAATAATCACGAGGAAATATAACTAACTTCAATATAAAATCGGCAATTTTATGATTCCAGAATTTTTTAGAAATCGAGTTTACAACAAAAATTCTTAAATAATTCACTGTCATTTGTGCTGTTAGGTAGAATGTTCATGAATTTTTTCATAATTTTTTGTTGAACACAACAGAAGAAATAAAGTATAAATCACTAAAACCAAGCCCACCCTGTAACTACCCTTGTAGTAGGGGTACCGACTTGATACTTGTCACGGAGGGGTTCCTTTGGGAGCTCTATCGAATGGTCTGACCAAAACTCTATTTGGCTTAGGGGCATTTTATATTATCTTATCCAGCATACCCTTTATAATTATAAACGTGATACAAATATTCTTTAAGGAAAACAAGTCTATAGTGTACACGTTTAAAGAAGAAAGTAGAATGTGTTCTCAAAAGTCAGAGATTTTTAACCACAGAAAACATTCTCTCGAGCTCTCGATGACTATTACATACAAATAAAGTAACGACAAGGATTGGTTGAACAAGAAGAAACAAAATTGGCTTTTTTGTACCGTTAATTCTTTGCTGCAAAATAAACCTATTGCCACTATAGTATATTATAATCTCTATAAAACTATGTATGCCGTTATTATTGGAATCATTTTGCAGAATAAAATTTTTTCATTTGTTCTTTATGATCCACTGTCACGATTACAATTTCAAATATTAGTTTCTCATTTATCAGAAATGTGCTATTGAATTCCCTTCCATTTCAATCTATTGTAGTACACACGTTGTATCGTATTATACGACATTACATTATTTATAAGTTATCGCAAATTCATTGGTTTATTTGTGGTTGGTGAATATGTCAAAGTTCAAAAAGCTCCTATTGAATATTCAACGTGTTATCAATAAGAAAAGTCAGGTCATGACGTATGTCGATTGTAACGCGCTTTGCGTATGTATAGTGCTCGCAAGAAGATTTAACATTTACGTTGTGATAACTGAATAATACATATTATACGCGAAATGTAAGCACTGGTGTTTTATGCTTGTAATAACATGGTGCCTGCTTATAATTGCATCCAATGCATCAGAGACAATACAATAATACGGATTACAGTATTTCATCGATAATTGTCCACAACACGGATCTGCGGAGGGACAATTATGTGCGAGGGATATCATTGTTTGAGGTTTGCCGAACGTAGAGAAGGATAGCCGAGCTCGAGAGGCCTCGGTCACCGAGAAATGTAAACATACCTAATCCGAATGTCCAACTTCTTTATTAATCATTATTTTTTTATGGGATTTCGATGGCCATATTTGTGGCATTTTCTAATAAAAATCATACCAAATATGATATAATTCCGATGATATTTACTTGTGTAATCGACGATTAAAGTTTCGGGCGCGAGGAAGGATAGCGTATGGGAAAGAAAGAGACGCGGAGAGTCGCAGTCGGCGGCACAGTTCAAAGGCTCGCGCATCCTCGCAATGTATTACCAAGGAATAACTTTTTTTATTATTACTTATTTTTTTATGAGACTTTTGCTAATTGATTTGTGATATTGTTCCGATTAAAATGATACCGAACACGATATAATTCGGATTATATACAGGTGTATGGCCATTATGTATAGTTCAGGTACGTAACATGAATTCTTCATTTTTAATTAATCTTTTAGGAGACTTTTACCATAATATTTGTAATATGATTATACATACATATCTATTTTTTTAATTGACGATGTAGTCAGTTTTGGTGACAGACAAAGAAAGTAAATAGTAAAGAAAAGGACACTGCAATTCGCACCGTCTCGTTGAAAATATATTGGATAATATTATACGAACAATTGCAAAATATGTCCGGTCCCATAAATTCACCGTACAACAATTGTCGTCCTTTCGTTGCAAATTGCATCTACGTGCCTAAATCCAAAATGTAAATCCGTGACCGTAAAACCTCGACATTGGTTTTTCCGGATTTTCTTAGGTTTTCTCTTCTCTGCATTCTTACTATGTATGATCGACCAATTCAC
Source organism: Sphecodes monilicornis (assembly GCA_913789915.3). Lineage (NCBI taxonomy): Eukaryota > Metazoa > Arthropoda > Insecta > Hymenoptera > Halictidae > Sphecodes > Sphecodes monilicornis. The sequence continues at coordinate 33,378,635 of OU565285.1, forward strand.
AGAAGACGAGACGGTTAATGTAGATGTAGCTGAAGTTCTGCCCGTTTTCAAAGTCGCGAAATGTCCCAGTCAGGAGAGTGTGTCTTTAATGTCTTTATCATTTAATTTCTTTGTCTGTCACCAAAACTTACTCCATCGTCAATTAAAAAAATAGATGTGTATGTATAATCAGAAACATTTTGATCAGAGAAATATTACAAATATGATGGTAAAAGTCTCCTAAAAGATTAATTAAAAGTGAAAAAGTGTCGTTATTGCATTACCGTTGCCTCACCGATGTTATGTGCCTGACCTATACATAATGACCATACACCTGTATATAATCCGAATTATATCGTGTTTGGTATCATTTTAATCAGAACAATGTCACAAATCTATTAGAAAAAGTCTCATAAAAAAATAAGTAATAATGAAAAAGTTATTCCTTGGTAATACATTGTGAGGACGCGCGAGCCTTTGAACTGTGCCGCCGACTGCGACTCTTCGCGTGTCTTTCTTTCCCATACGCTGTCCTTCCTCGCGCCCGAAACTTTAATTGTCGATTACACAAGTAAATATCATCGGAATTATATCATATTTGGTATGATTTTTATTAGAAAAATACCACAAATATGGTCATCGAAGTCCCATAAAAAAATAATGATTAATAAAGAAGTTGAGAATTCGTATTAGTGTGGTCTCACCGATATACCCGAGCCGCATGGTGTCATATTTCTCGGCGACCGAGGCCTCTCGAGCTTCACGGCCCCTCAAGGGGGTACACCCCGCAATAGCGGGGATATCTCAGGGACAATTATGTCGGAGACATTTGGGACAATTACCGATGAAATACTGTATTTGTCTTTATTGCGCGCACTTATCGTTACACAAGCATACAAAATTGAAGCACAATATTTATATTTAAGAATTAATCAGATCACGATTCGAATGGCTGACAGGAAACCTGATTTATCGATGTTGTTTTTTTTTATCTAGCTCTGAACATTTTATATGGTGTATGCATTATGAGAATGATATGGACAATGTATTTTTATGCATGAGACTGGTGGTTTCTTAAACTTTGACGGGTATGAGATAATGTCACCAAATGAGGGAAATAAGTTTGAGAATGGCGAACAGCTGTACAGATAAATAAAGTGGGCGATTAAGTTGACTTATGAGATGGAATTAAACGTTCAAGCTCAGGTCTTAACCGCTTTAGTGCCACGCACCGTGATCGCATGGTTCAAATGTGATGTCGATTAATGCCACTGCGCACAGTGTGCCAAATGGTCATTTCAGCTGGACACAACTCTAAATCGGCTATTTTTCTACATTTATCAATTAATATGTTTACAGTTGTATAAAATATGAATAATTATTACATTTTTATAACAGTTAGTTGGTTTTTAAACAATATATTTTAGTTATTTATAATTAAATATAAAATACAACAAAGTTAGTAATGGACCTATGTAGCACAGAATTATTTAACAAATAGTAGATATTATCAAAGAAGACGTCATTTTTAATTACGGACAAAGAGAATTAAATTTACTAATTTATTTTTTGGAGGTACAGACATATTCTAACGGGAAAGAATTATTCTTTGGTTTAGTATACGGTTTCAATTTATATATAACAAATATACCTGCTTCATATTATAGTTTATTATTTTAATCAAATTATAATAACAAAAATATAAATAATACTATATACTAATATAAAATTAGTATAGTTTTGCAACGTTTTGCAAGTTAGGTTTGGTATTAAAATAAAGTAGAGAATCTCTATTTTATAATATGTAAAAATCAACGCATGGGGTGACGCGTGGCATATACTAATTCATTAACGAAGAGGAGTCACATAGACATTTCTGTGGAAAAATAAGTACCATATTTGGCACTTTATTTACAAAAATAGAGAAAAGTTATCGATAATTTGTAATTACTAAAGTTAAAATACAACATTTGAGATGCTATATCCGTCATATGTAGGAAGTTTAAATACTCCTTAGTAAATTTTTAGATATTTCTAGCGCGTATGGAAATGTGGGTACTAATTTATAGGTTAACCGTCCGTTTTTAAGGTGAACTTTACACGCTCTGTAAATATTGAGAGATAGAATTTTAGGTTTGAATATTCAAGGGTTTTAATACATGGTTATTTTAGATTATATTGGCCCAGTTACTTTTTCTTTATTTGAAAGTTCATTTTATCCAGCTAAAATGGCCATTTGGCAAACTGTGCGGCGGCGCGGAGTTTGGTCGTGGTACTCAATTCGTAGTGCGAAAACATAACACAGCACGATTGCGCTGCTTGGCACTATTCGACATGGTTTTACAAATGACCCCTGGCAAGATAGTTAGAACGTGATTGTCTAGTCAAATAGAATTTTTATGATATTTCCGATTATGATTAGAGTTTACAGTTTTATACAATAGAACTGTTAAATGTAAATGATACGTATTTTTCGTTCCCTGAATTTATTAAAAGTAAAATAATTGCTTTAAATGTCAAAGTTGTATGATTTTTCGCGTAGAGTAATACCACGCAGACAATTTTTTCGAATACTTTTCTCCTAGAACACTTTTTTGTTTTTAGAAAATTGTTTAATACTTTTCTAAATGGCTAGGAGTTGCCGAAGCTTGCGAAGCTCCGTTTGAAATCTTCACCGCGCATCTTCGCAACGGTAGTATTGGACAACGAGTCTTTAGTTTTGTATATAGTCGTTGTTCACGACATGAAATGAAAATTATAACTGAACGTGTCTAGCAGTTTTGACCGTTTCGTTCGCCACTTGATCTCGTGTCTAGCAAGGTAATAACGCGGACCAGTAATTGTCACTGCACTCGTTTCGAACACCGTTTAGTGACATCTTGCGGTTCATAAACAATCTCGTCTATTTCCCGCGAGTGCGAAAGACGAAATTTATTTCGCGGTATCAAGTGGCGTTTAACGCGCATTAACCGAATCGTTAAACCGGCTCCCGGCAGTTCGGTTTATTCATTTCGGGGTGTAATTTCTGGCCCCAGAAATGAAGTTCCAGCCTGGAACGAGCGTATATCCGAAGCAATAAGCTTCCCTTCGCGGCACAGTGACACCATGCTAGAATTATTATATACGTGTGTGTGTGCCACACCACACCGTGTCACGTCGAAACGTCCTACGTGGTTTTCCTGTACCCTCGAGCAATCGCCTTGACGTGTTTAACGCCCACGACCTACTTCCGCCGTCTCCTGCGAGAGAAAGGTTTGTATCCCTCGTGATTGCTATTTCTTATGTATTCGTTGCTGTTTCCCAACTACTCTGCACATGGAAATTTATCGTTACCGTTGTTTTTAATATCGTCAAAGGGTATAGCCGAATAAGGGGTTCAAACGTGCCCCCGAACCATATTCATCTTTTTTCATACGTTTCGATAGAAACTCCGTAGAGAACCCTCTGCAACAAGTTTCAAGTCGGTACTCCAATCACAAGATTAATTATAGGTTAGTTAGTTAATTATATTTCTTCTGTTCTACTTACTAAAAATTTCGAATAAATTCAAGTAATTCTATCGCACCGTATTTTTTTCATTAATAACACACTTTATTTTTTCGATTGTAGTAATGGCAGTTGACAAATATGTTTAAAATTTGTTTGGAAATATTTTTAGTGGAAATGTTTAAACTAATATCATTACTGATTGAATCTCCAGAATATGAAATGGATTGAAATAACTGATGAAAACTCACGAATATATGATTTTCGTAATCTTTTGTTACATAGAACAAAATAAATGTCCTTGTGGTTGGGTAACTGACTTGAAACTTGCCACAGAAGGGCCCTATCGAATGGTATGAAGAAAAATCAATTTGATTCAAGGGCATATTTGACCCCCTTATCCAGCTATAACCTTTCTTATAGCGTCTGGTGAGCTTTTTCTCCCAATCCTTCTAAGTTTCATCCGACTTTCAACGTATACCTGGCTATATTTTTTAATCAAACCAAATAACATGTCTTTATGAAGCTTCATAGATCCGTTTACATAGGATAAGTCAGGGCGGGATGGCCTAGATTTTTTAAAAACAGAAGTACATTGTAAATTTAATCAATGTCTGCAATAAAAAATGTATTGAAACTATCTATGTGGGATCAGGACCCTCCAGACCAAATACCATTATGGCGACTAACAACCTGCAACTCCAACTTATTTTTCGCATATGCTCGTTTGTGATTTTTTTTATTGTTCGCGTACAACTGATTGACCAGCATTTGGTACTCCCTCCATATATACACAGTTGCCGATCGTTATAATTGACGATCGCAAAGAATTTCTGAAACCAATATTCAACAGAACGCGTAAGAAACACGCTTGTACTGCTTCAAGGAAAATTAGGAATGATAACGGTTAAATATTACGCAATGCATATGTTAACATCGTTGCGAAATGAATGCTCGCGACTCGCTGTGAGCGATGGTTAAAACTACATATTTGGACGTATCGACGAGTACTTAATCTTGTTACTGTCTATGCGAAGGATATACTATCCGAAAAGAAGGTGCCACGACCCTGTACAGAATATTTATTTTCTCCTTTACATAATTACTATTTTTCTGCCAGAATGCTCATGTACTCAATATGCATCCCGTCGTGTGTATGTAATATATAACACTTAGCATCACATGATGATGTAAGCGATGACATTCATGTTCACAGAATATTCATTTTGTGGTGGAAATTGCGAAAATTACTATAGTAGTGAAAAATAGATGCAATGCAATTTTCTGTTTTCATTGGCGTTACGAAGAACGTGCTGCTTCAAGTGTAACTTTCGCATATCCGCCATGTAGACGATGGAACAATTAAGAATGCTATATAAATTTAAAAACTAGAAGATATTCTTTTATTTATCCCTTTTAAATGACGCGAAATCAGGAACCGCCATGATGTTAAACGACTTTGTGAACGAACCCGAAATCCGAGAGTCACTGGGAAATGGTAATGACGGTTTTGTAATTTTAACACCATCGTTTAATCTACTAAGATCTGCTAGATTTGAATAGATAAAGCTAGAGTGGAATGGATAAAGTAGACACAGACTTAAGACTACTTAAGTCTGTGTAGTCTGGAACAGATCCTGCCTCATCTTTTTACCCCCTCTAGCACATGAATCAGAACTAATTTTTAGTCTGGATAAGAACTAGTTTCAACCAATTATTTAATTTGAATATAAAATAATGTTTCAATGTCGAAATAATATGCGATATGTAACGTACATCTCAGTACGTACATCATATTTAGACTACATCAGAACCTACAATCTACTGCAGGAGTGCAAATCTATTTAACACTCGTTCACGAGAGCAAGAGTTACATGTATTCTGAAACGAAAACTTTGTATTTGGATTATTAATTGAAAATAATTGTTGAAGTTGGAACATAGGAAAAGGAAGAAAGTATTAAAAGTCTTACATTCTACTATGAAATACATATTTACGCAAATTCTAAATGTGCAGCTATTAGCTCGATATTATCCACTACATGCGAGATGCTATAATTTATAAGTTATAGCATTTTGCGAATTGTGGATAATACCGATTGCCCAGGTCTCACCACGAGGAGGTTGCTGCACAAGAGACCCGAAAAGGAGTCAGAACGAAGTCTCCCTTCGTTCCGTCTCCCTTTCTTACAACGACCATTCTTAGAAACTAAGTTTCGCAGGTCGCTAAATGGAGAAGTAGTCTTTTTCATGGAAAAGACTTCTTTTCCATTTAGCGTATGTCGAGTAATTATTGCGGGGCAAAGTGTGAATCGGAGAAGAAGTCTCCGATCCACGAGGGACCAAGGGCGAATCAGGCGGAAGGCTCTGATTCTTTCAAAGAGACAAACAAGATCGAACCAGAGCAGAAGGCTCTGGTTCAAGGGTGACGCGACGCGTTCAGTGCTTACAAGTCCTGAGCCGACCAGCCCGATACCCGCCACTCCATCACCAAGAAAGATGGCAAAGAGATGCGCTCAAACGGTTTCTGGCGCTACTGGGTGACATGAGAACATGGCGTGCCCAGGATTACGTTAACACAGAGGATCGTCAGAAGACGAGTGAACGAGTCTCTTAGACATCCCTCTCAATGACTTCACGCCGGATACCGAAACTGGACCGGCTCAGAACCTGCAAGCAAGGCCGACACAGCAGAAGGCTGTGTCGGAGTCGGAAAACGGAGCGAGCAAAGTTAAGTTACGGCAATAATTACTCGACATAATTACAACGACGATATACAATCTTAATAACTAACGCACGCACTAAAACTAATCTATAAATAATCTGGAGTCTTCGTCCGATGATTCCTCTTCGATCGATGAATTTTCTTCTTTCGATAAATTTTCTTCCTTCGATGAATTTTCTTCGTTCGTTCTGACTAACAAGAGCAAGATGAACGACCCAAATCGAAACAGAATCGAAAACCAATTGAAAGAAAATCGAAACAGAATCGAAACAGAATCGAAAACCAGTTGAAGAAAAATGGAAACAGAATCGAAAACCAGTTGAAACAAAATCGACACCAAATCGAAAACCAGTCGAAACAAAGTCGAAACAAAATCGAAACCACATCGAGCTCAAATCTAATGATTTGTGGACGCAACGACCTATAGGCGATTCGGGTGGCCCCGGGGACGCGAGTCCCCGTACCCACTCACGGGCCCCATCCCGTGAGCGAGTCCCTGAGGGAACTCCGATCCGAGCAATATTGATTTCAAGATAAAAATATCAATTTCCAGAAATAAATATCAATTTCCAGAAATAAATATCAATTTCCAGAAATAAATATCAATTTCCAGAAATAAATATCAATTTCCAGAAATAAATATCCATTTTCAGAACGAAATATCCATTTCCTGAAATAAATATCCATTTCCTGAAATAAATATCAATTTCCTGAAATAAATATCAATTTCCTGAAATAAATATCAATTTCCTGAAATAAATATCAATTTCCTGAAATAAATATCAATTTCCTGAAATAAATATCAATTTCCTGAAATAAATAACAGTTTCCTGAAATAAATAAAAATTTCCTGAAATATATAACAATTTCCTGAAATAAATAACAATTTCCTGAAACAAATATATTAATTTCAAGACAAATATATCAATTTCCTGAAAAAATATCAATTTCCTGAAAAATATCAATTTCTAGACAAAAATATTGTATCAATTTGGTAAAGTTGAACTTTGAAAGTCTTACAAAATTAAGTATTACCATTCTTACAAATTAAATAAGAAATTTAAAACTCAGAAGTCTAAAATTCTAGATCGGTACCTCTAACACTATTTTAAATCGCGGCTATTTATTCGCAACATTAACTAGACATTAAGTCAACTTTGAAAGTTAATAGTATTACAACGCGTGTTACAATTTGTTTCGCAACGCTACTTAAAATCGCGAATGTTCTTATCTCACAGTTGATCGTTGCAACTGGAGCATGGGCGCCTGAAATATCGAATCATTCTAATACAAACGCGATCCTTTTGATGCGCAACGCTAATTGAACAAATCGAAATTCAAAATACTATTTGAATAAGAAAAGAACTCTGACGTCTAAAATTCTATATCGGTGTCTCTAGAATTACTTTAAAACGCGACTATTTATTCGCAATATTAACTAGGCATTTGATCAACTTTAAAAATTGATACTAGTACAACGCGCGTGACAATTTGTTTCGCAACGCTACTCGAAATCGCGGATGAGCCCATCTCACAGTTGATCGTTGCAGCTCGAGCATGGGCGCCTGAAATGTCGAGACTCGAAAGCAAACGCGAACTTTTGGTGCGCAACGCTAAATCAACGAACAGAGATGTAAAAAAGATTACTCTAATTCAACAAGTCGAAATTCAAATTGGTATTTAAATAAGAAATTTAAAATTCCAACGTTTAAAATTGTACATCTGTACGTCTAGATTTACTTTAAATCGCAACTATTTATTCGCAACATTCACTACACATTTAATCAAGTTTTAAAATTGATAGTAGTACAACGCGTGTGACAATTTGTTTCGCAACACTACTCGAAATCGCGGATGTGCCCATCTCACAGCTGATCGTTGCAGCTCGAGCATGGGAGCCTGAAAAGTCGAAAGACTCGAAAGCAAACGCGAACTTTTGGTACGCAACACTAATTCAATGAACAGAGATCCAAAAAAGATTACTCTACAGTTTCTGCAAAACGAATCGCGACTATTTGTTTCGCAACGCTATAGTTTAAACGAGCTATATCGCTGATAGAGACTACTATTATATTTAGAAGAAAGGCTAACTTTGATCTCTGTTCAAAATCGACTAACGCAACGCGTAATTTTTTCGCAACGCTAGTGCAAATCGCGGACGTTCCCATCTCGGCTGATCGTTGGGGCGGCGAGGCCTGCCCATGCATGCAACTAACTACTTTTACATTCTACTACAACTCTATTTCTACAGACGAGTATAACGACAAGGTAGTGATAAAATGACTCACTCGAAGATGCGAAAATGTTGCAATGATCGTCCTTTTGAATGACAGTTTGTCCGGCATCTTTGGCATAAAACATCGTCTGCTCCTTCGGCCTCATCCCGACAATTTGTTTCGCACCGCTACTCGATATCGCGGAAGTACCCATCTCACAGTTGATCGTTGCAACTGGAGCATGGGCGCCTGAAATATCGAAAGATTCTATTGCAAACGCGATTCTTTTGTTGCGCAACGCTAATTCAACAAATCGAATTTAAAATGCTATTTAAATAAGAAATTTAAAACTCTAACGTCTAAAATTCTAAACAGGTATCTTTAGAACTACTTTAAATTACGACTATTTATTTGCAACATTAACTAGACATTTCATCAACTTTAAAAATTTATACTAGTACAACGCGTGTAACAATTTGTTTCGCAACACTACTCGAAATCGCGGATGTGCCCATCTCACAGTTGATCGTTGCAGCTCGAGCATGGGAGCCTGAAAAGTCGAAAGACTCGAGAGCAAACGCGAACTTTTTGTGCGCAACGCTAATTCAACGAACAGAGATCCAAAAAACGATTACTTTAGATTATATGTAAAACAACAACAATATGAACTTTAAAAGCGCAGTTATTAAATTGAAATGTAATTTTGAACCGCGACTATTTGTGATTCGCAACGCTACGCTCTAAACAAATTTTTTCGTTTCATTAACTTTAATCTCTGTTCATAATTGACTAAATGCAACGCGTGGTTTTGTCGCAACGCTAGTGCAAATCGCGGACGTTCCCATCTCGGCTGATCGTTGGGGCGGCGAGGCCTGCCCATGCATGCAACTAACTACTTTTACACTCTACTACTACGGTATACTACTACTTCTACAGACGAATATTGCAACAAGGTAGTAACAAAATGACTCACTCGAAGATGCGAAGTCATTGCAATGAATGCCCTCTCTGAGTCGATCAGCACGGTAATGACTGCATGCCGGATACCGAAACTGGACCGGCTCAGAACCCAAGGTAAACGAAGGAAGCATTGAAGAGTCCATGGCCCGCCCCGAGCTAGCTTAAAGTAGGCCAAGGAAGTTTTAAATAACCCTTGGACTACCCTAAGCTAGCTAAAGGATGACTATGGTAGACAATGGTAGGCCATTGGTGGAGGACCCTTGGTTAAGCTTAAGTCAGCTGAAGGTAGACAAGGGTAGCTCTGGAAGTCCACTGGTCAGCCTCAAGGTAAGCACAGGTAGGCCAGAGTAGCTCTCGATGACCACTGGTCAACCACAGGGTAGACCACTGTTGAAGGACCCTTGGTCCACCCTAAGCCAGCTGAAGGTAGGCAAGGGTAGCTCTGGACGGCCACTGATCAGCCTTAGGGTAGGCAAGGGTAGCTCTGGACGGCCACTGGTCAGCCTTAGGGTAGTCAAGAGTAGCTCTGGACGACCACTGGTCAGCCTTAGGGTAGCCAAGAGTAGCTCTGGACGACCACTGGTCAGCCTTAGGGTAGCCAAGAGTAGCTCTGGACGACCACTGGTCAGCCTTAGGGTAGGCAAGGGTAGGCCAGAGTAGCTCTGGATGACCACTGGTCAAGCCCAGGGTACACCACTGGTGGAGGACCCTTGGTCCACCCTAAGCTAGCTGAAGGTAGGCAAGGGTAGCTCTGGAGGACCTCTGGTCAGCCTCAGGGTAAGCACAGGTAGGCCAGAGTAGCTCTCGATGACCACTGTTGGGTGACCTTTGGTCCACCCTAAGCCAGCTGGAGGTAGCCAAGGGTAGCTCTGGAGGACCACTGGTACTCCCCAAGGTAGGCAGGAGAGGCCAGGGTACCGCTGGAGGACCCCTGGTCAGCCAAAGGTAGCCGAAGACCCTCCTGGTCCCGCAGCCCATCCGCTCCTGCCGGAGGGCCCGGCCCGACTGATTGACTGAGCGCGCTCCGTGGGCTTAGGTAAGCAACGATGCGCAGCGCGCAGCGAAGCGCAACGCTCCCCACCCCAACTAATTTCGGTAGATCTCGATCGCCGTGATAATAATTATTGATAAATGTATTATTTCTGGCTGATTAATGTTTGTAACAATTTCTTTTTTCAACGATGTCGACAAGCATCCTCTTGACTATCTACCATCTTATATTTTTAATAAAAATTGCTAACAGTACTCGAGATTCAGAGTAACTTTTAATACATAAATATTACCAAACAATATTATATCCAGCAAGTGTAATGAATAATTTTATTATCTCTGGCTGTATAATGTTTATAAAAATTGCTTTTGCCAATTATGTCGACATGCACTCCCGCGACTATCTGACCATCTAATTTTTTAGTAAAAATATGTAATGGAACTCGAGATATTGAATATCTTTTAACACATGAATATTCGCGCGAATTAATTTATCGAACACAATTCACTGATAAATTTATTATCTCTAGCTGGTCAATATTTGTAACAATTCCTTTTGTCGATGATGTCGACAAGCACTCCCTTGACCATCTTGCCATCTAATTTTTTAGTAGAAGTAAGTAGTAAAACTCGAGATCCAGAATAATTTATGATACATGAATATTACTAAGCATAATTATATTGAAAAAATGTAATTAATGAATTTATTATCTCTGTAAAATGCATTGCATACAATGTCTGTAGGTATCTTAAGTCTGTGCCTTCTGTTTCTTACTCCAGCCAAAATATATCCTAGAGGGCGTAAGAGAACGCTTGGATTATTTGGGCGACACGAACCCCCGTAAGGCTGATCGTCTTTAACAGTATCTCGTCGGTGTCACAATGTATTACCAAGGAATAACTTTTTTATTATTACTTATTTTTTATGAGACTTTTTCTAATAGATTTGTGACATTGTTCTGATTAAAATGATACCAAACACGATATAATTCGGAACATATACAGGTGTATGGTCATTATGTATAGGTCAGGTGCATAACATTGGTGAGGCAACAGTAATGCAATCACGACACTTTTTCATTTTTAATTAATCTTTTAGGAGACTTCTGTTTTTCAGTGGAATCGTTGGGTCACTCCTAATTTGAAAGGGAAAATCGGCCAGATTTCACTAAATTCATATAGGTACATAATACAACCAGCTACTACGCGTAACTCAGCGTAATGAATTCACTGTTCCTTTGTAGTCTTCGTGCTGTCCGAGGAGGATTTCAGTTCGAGAGTTTATAAGTATGTATAACGAAAAGTATGCGAGGATATCCTCAAAATGTCTATATGAATAAATTTTACAAAAATTAGTTTCTGTATTGAACCATGATTTGTTCTCACTACATCCAGTTGGAGTATAGTCATCCTTTTTATAAGCAAATGGGTCGGTTAGGGCGTTTTCCGTTCTCAGGAAAGAGATTAACCTTTAGCACTCCAGTGGTGACTCTGAGGCACCACTAAAAATTACTATACCATTATTCAAAATATTGTTTACATTATTATGAAGTATTATATCAGTTCCATTTCTTCAAAATGATAAAAATCATATAGATTGGAAATATTCTTGATCGAAAAAAAAAGTTTGGTTATGAAGTTAAAATACTTCGGAGCGCAAAGGGTTAAAAAGGTTCCAATCGAAATGCACCCGGAGAAAATTCTCTGTACGTAACTATGATAAGTATTCTTAATTTGTATTTTGCTAAATAAATTATAATGATTTGGAATTTGTATTAGTTCTGCGTTAGTTTGAAATATTGCATTAATCTAATAGCTATTTTACAATGGTTGTTTTGTATTAAGAATCCTCCAAACTTCGAAAAATCGATTTCCCTCGCGCGAATTAATTTGTACAACGTGCTTATCTTTCTCCGGAAACGAATATGAAGTGTTAACAATAAAAACTGCAGTGGTTAAGCGAGCAAGCGAAATTTTTCCCAGCTATTTTCCCCAGCACGAATCCTATTTACGCTAGACGGAAAAATAATTCGAATTCTCCGTGGCTGGTTAAACACCACGTTTTCGTCGTTTCGACGCTATTCGGGCCTGCTAAAACATTTCAGCGGAGTTTGCGATATGCTGTGAACCATTGTATCGCAGTTCCATCCGGCCATATTTGCGCAAGCTGTAAAAAATAGGAAGGAAGAAAAAAGAAACGTTGTCCATTCGGCCCTCGATATTTTTCCGGGCTCTATGTAGAACAAGCAATACACTTTTCAGTTTATAGCGTGGCGCCGTTTTATCTTAGCAGCTAAAATCTGATCCCGTTGAGAGAAAAAGCGTAATTTTCTTTCGTTGCGTAGAGTGAAGGAGGAACGATTAAAGTGTTCCCCGTATTTATGCTCGCTGGGGATTTCATTCTTTGGACAGCCCCGGGAAATGGATCCGGTGTCGTTCCGTGATATTTCTGACGATTTTTCCTACCGTGATTTTCATTACGACTCTGACGTATTACGGTAGCCTGTTAAGACCTCGACTAATTCAGGCATTGGATCCGTAAAAGATATCGACTTTATTCTCGGGATTCACAATGGATTATCATAGTTTTAATAGTAATTCCAGGGTACAAGGAATCAAAGGTAAAAGAATTTCCTTAATCTCGTTTTAATATTCCGAATATTTTGGTAGTAAAGAATTTAGTAATAAGACTTGTTATATTTTAAGTAAAATCAAATCCTGCTAGACATATTAAGCTTCTTTTGCTTCTCTGTTTCACAAAGAATGTTTGTTGCATAAACATAATCTATATTTCAGCGACTATGCCCCAAATGTTTATGTACATTCAAAAGTTTAAAAACGGAAAGTAGGTATAAAATTTACTGTATTGACGGACGAAAACCTTTATTTTACTCTATTCTAATTTTTGAGCTAGGCAGTATGTAGACCAGCGTTGGACTTTATTTGCTCGCGAGGACCGTTTTCCGAGGGCTACGCCTCCTCGACCCGGCCGCGCGTCTCGCTCCCCGTGGTCGTCTACTTGCTCGGACGGGCTCAGGCGCGGTCATAACAGACAAATGAACGTGGCGCATAAGGGGCGACACTCGTTTCAATAGGTTTCCACATTACCATCGAGGTACTATTGCCAATGCGTTTTTTTTTTATTAGTGGTATCCTCTGTAGACCTGTTCCACTATGTCACACGATAATTTCGGACAATAGCTGTAGAAAATTAATTAAAAAAATAAATTCATAAGATAAATTTTAAAAATAGTTTTTAATTCTACTGTTTAAATTTTAATACGTTTCGGAACAACTTGATCTTCGTGCACGTTTAGATTAAAGGTGGAAATAAATTTTTATCACACAGAAAATTTGTAAATTTTTTGGAAACGCATAACGCTTCTTACACGGATGTGTCGTTGCACTGTGAGGTGCGTTGGCTCAGTGCAGCGAAATGTTCAACGCAGTTTTTTATTGTAAGAAAAGAGATCTCCCAGTTGTTTTCGTTAAGTGTTTTTGAATATGTTTTTCTTTGATTTCACGCTTTAATTCAATAGACATCATCTTCTTCTTCGGACCCATGGTTATAAAAATAAATGTGATAATGTTTTTAAATGTACGAAAAGCAAAAAACGCGAACCCAACTTATCAAAAATGCTCCGAAAACGTGGGAAACGAGCACACAGACTGAGGTCTAGTCTGAGGTGGGAGAAACTGTTAGACGCTGCACGTGTGCAGCGGTTTAGTGTGCGATTCCTCGTATCTCAAATCTTGCTCTCATCTCAAAGCAAAATATCGCTCGCTCGGCGGCTCGTATCTCAAAACACTCGTATATTAGGGCATTCGTATATAGAGGTACCACTGTATGTATGTTAATTCAATGATGGCGCGAAATCATTTCTCTACGATATGACATATTGTCCCGTTTGCCAAAGTTGCCACCATTTCAATTATATTGCCCAATTCTCATTTTACTAACTTCTATTTATAATGTATCGATAACATTAAGCGTACATTTGTGATATTTTTTATGTATTCTGTTCATGTACATATAATTACTAGCCGATAATTACTAGACTGTAATTTTACTGGCCGATAATTACTAGACTGTAATTTTTTATGTTTATAGCTTTTATAAATCTTAAAAATACTATTGTTGAAACGTTTTTATTGTATGGCCGGCTTGAATTTCGGTTTGGGTCTACGCTGCGATCGACTTTGGACGATGACATTTTTGAGAGTCTATGTGTCTCTTTTACGAATTTATTACTTTACGTATCAGCCAGAGTTGTGTTGAATTACAATTGAGAATAATCACATAAAATGTATTAACGTAAAATAAAAATTTGAATTGCTCGTGCATAAAGCACTTCCGTTTCAAGCATTTTGTCAAATACCAAATTTGGACATAATTTAGGTGACACGCTTAGCTCTATCACCCTGTATAAGGTGATGAAATTTGGTTGCCTAACCTAACCTGTATAATAATGTCGGTATAGTATAATAAGCGCCGATAACGATCGTCGGTTTGAATTAAGCGTACTTCTGCTTTTCAGCGAGTTCATTCGTCGGCAATGTAAACTTTCGGTGCAAGTTTCGTGGAGTTTATAGTTTCGTTGCTTTTCTTTCGTTCCATTATCCCCGGTGGCCGATTGTAGTTACACGAGGCCCGGGGAGTTTATCCGGCGGGGCGTTTTCCACAATTTAAATAGAAATCTACGAGCGAGATCCAGTTACCGCGACCCACGTAATCGTATCGCCTCGCTTCAATGGTCGTTCCGGATGTGTTCGCGAACGCGATCAAAAACTCCGAGTTTATGTCGTTACCGATCTTGACTCGCGTTTAACCGCTGCGACCGTCTTTGGTCCGTAACTCGGCGTTTGCGCAACTTTCCATTGCAGTTACAGAGTATCCGTAGTCGACTCGACAAAAGATCGCTTTGTTTTCTACTACCTGAAAATTACTTTGAACCGTTCTCGTTAGCGAAGACGATGCTGAAAACGGAAACCACTCGGCAACTGTACGAGGTACTTTTCAAGATTCAACAAATTCATTGTGTCCACTAACCTTGTCGAATTCGTGCGATTTTTTTAGCGCACTATAATTGTGCCCATAATTATGAAAGTGGTCTAAGTCATATATTTCTTGTTTCGAGATATTTAACGAATTGCGTTTTAACGAATTAAAAAATATTTTTATATTATGCGACATTTTAATTTATAATTTTTTTAGTCTCGATTAATGGAAATTTATTATGAATATGAAATTTTGTATGAATTTCATACGAAAATGTTTTTAAAGCTCTAATTGATTTAGACCATTTTCAAAATTAATTGAATGTCCTATAAATGACTTAAAGCAATAAAGAACTATGAATTTTATTTGAAACAATAACTTTAATGAAATAGTTCATGAACATTTATTAATTATTTTTAAAACGTAATCCATTTTTATCATTTTTTCTAGTTTTTATGATTCTTAAAATGTTCCTGACAAACTGGAGGGATGTATGGTAGTAAACACATAATATCTTTATGTTTTTCTTCCGTTACTGGTCTAGGGGTGATGTATAATGGAAGTAATTTAATATTTTCGTATATCTTTGGTCTTCCTCTTTTAGGTGAAAGATCC
This sequence comes from Sphecodes monilicornis, assembly GCA_913789915.3. Lineage (NCBI taxonomy): Eukaryota > Metazoa > Arthropoda > Insecta > Hymenoptera > Halictidae > Sphecodes > Sphecodes monilicornis. The sequence continues at coordinate 33,394,604 of OU565285.1, forward strand.
AAAACGTGGAATTTAGAATCATCCAAAGAAGTTTTATAGAACATTTTATAAGGTTCATTTTTCAAGAATCTCATCCATTGAATTTTCAGCCAAGAGACAGATTCGCCCGCGGTATTTTTTACTCTTCTTGTTATTGATTCTTCTAGTGACTTCGTTGAAATAAAATTCGGTAGCGAAATTCGTTTTATCGAAAATGGCTTTCTCCTTCTACACTTTTCTATCAATTCATAATAATGCTCAGGGTTGTATAAGTAAGTTGCTTTTTTTATTTTCATTTCTATCAAACCGAAATCACGGTCATTCGGTAGAAAGGAATGACCCGATACCAAAAGCTTGTGGTATCTTTAAAATTTCTTCAAATTTTTGACTTAGACCACTTTCATAATTAACATTAAATGAATTCCGTATAACGTTGAAATTACATCCACTATCTAAAGGTTCATTTTTGACGATATAGTTTAAGATAATGTGGATGTGAAATAAGTGATAAACTCATTTTTTTGAAATTTTGACTTAGACCACTTTCATAATTATGGGCACAATTTCTGTTAGCTTCTCGTAGCAATTTTTAACTGTTTGGGTTGTAACGTTTAAATTAAAGCTTTCCAGTTCTTTCCTATTTCCTAATGGGGGGGGGGGGGGGGTTGTAGCTCTCCTTTACAACATCATGGAAACAGGGAACGCTTCTGCCATTTGGTGAATTTTTCTTATTCTATTTAAAATAATTATTAGAAAATATATTAGAGATATCGTTGTTCTGAAACGATAACAAGATATCTTGTTGTCATCTTTCAGGTAACCTGTTAATTCCCGTATCCCAATGACTAATTAGCAACACGTGTTTTCGATGTACAAGCAAAATTACATGCTTACTTAAAATGCGACAGAACTTTCCTTCCAATTTAACCTAATCTCCATGCAGTATTTGGTCTGGGGGTCCTGATCCCACAATAATAAAAAATCCCTTTCGCGTCTGGCGATTTCGACGTTCCGTTTTTTCAAGACGTGAAAAAGTTGCAATTATACGACAAATGCTGCCGACCCGTATTTCAGAATGTCTAAGAATTGTTCGGCAATTTTATGGCCAATGTTACCATGTGTTACGACAGGTGAATATTGGGCAGCTATGACACTCGGTGATGGATAAATCAACTTATGCCTTCCATTGAATCGAAGATCGATTCGTGGCTAGAAAAATCGAATATCCGAAGAATCGATTGTGTATGTGCGTCGCGGCGTCGGCAATTAGGTTAGCGACGATCGAACAACGCGGAGGAACTTCACCGAATATGAAGTTCTGTCGAGAAGTATGGTTGTATAAGTGGACTGTAATAGGTTGGATAGAAAACGCGGACAACTACGTGGACTGAGAATGTGTATTTACAATGTGTTTTACACGAGTCGGACTTTATGAATCACACTGTCGCTAAGTCTGTCGCGCTTATATACAAATCGGTTTTTGGGAGGATCTAACTATTAGCCTATTGGCATCAACTGGATTTGGAGCCATGCCCATTTCGCATTTGCTTGTCACCACCCACTACAAGCCTTGTGGGGGTAAAAGATGGCCGCTGTGGACGGGCCCAAGGAGGGAGGAAACTGGCGAATTTTCATTGTGGGGGGTTTTTGACGGCAAGGCCCGTTAGGGTGGCTCGCTCGCCTGACCGCTGTTTACCTGGCTGTACAAGTTTATTGTTTTATAGCTCGAAGGCTAGGAGACCCGAGATGCACGTGGGTGCCAACTGGAAATCGTAAAGCAATCTTCGGGGTCCTAGTCCGACGTACATCTGTTTTGGCTTAAAAACTAAATTGCATGTATACTAAAAATCCTCCGTCGCTAGGTAGTAAATCTAACTGTTTTCGAAGCCTTAACAGATTGAAAAAATTGAAAATAGCTTCGAAGAATTCGATTCCTCAGAAAATCGATTCAGAATCGCCCAACCCTACCTCGTACGTTCAACTATCGTAGATAACAATAACAAAATAACAAATAAACAAAAACATTACGTTTTATGTAAAATGTTTAAATTGAATTTTTGCCTGTTCTTTTGGCCAGACATTCCACCACGCGTCGCGTCGCTTTGAAATCCTCTTTCTGCCCAAAATCGGCTGAACGCTCGATTGCAATGTAATAGGGTGCGCACGGTATTGTGGAAGATCGAGAGCATTCTCGAGGACTTCGAAAGAATCGAACTTTTGAGGACAGAGTCGAAGCACTTTAAGAATGTTCAGGGCAAATAAGAAGCGGGAAGAAGGTTTCCGATGTTAGGCTCTTCTGCTTCCTTTACTCCCACTTGTTTTCCACTTATAAACTACTTTCTGCCGAACGATTCTTTTATCCCTTGAACCTTAGATGCGATCCTTGCTCGCCTCTCGGAAAAATATGCAGTCGTCTGACGTCACAGTTATCGATAATGAACGGATCAATGTTTCTTTTTTATTTGTCACCAATCGAACAGTCTTTGCTATAAGTATAATGCCACCTACCATCTTAATTTCATGGAAACACGACAAATTGACCATTGTTAGTATGTGAAACGATTAAACATATTAGCAATCGCATAAAGAATGTGCATATGCTAGAAAATGTCAGTGTAATCTACACTGGGAAACTTTATAAATTCGACCGTTTTCAATTATACTTATACATGTAGCTATGCCAGCTATAGTTACAATAAAGTTTCACTAAAAGTGTTACAAGTCGATATTTTCGCACTTATGAATGATATCGAGGAAACTTTTTGTTTAAATGACAGAGAACGAAGGTGCCCTCCACGTGATAAAAAAATGTAGTCCCTATCAAGTGTAAAAGGAGGAGGGTAACTTAAATTTTTTAAATGGAATGTGGGATACATTTTTATGTATGTACATATTCCTCGTTAAAATAAGTAATTTTGGTTTAAAACATTTTTCGAAATTTTGTATGCATCGAAAGCTATAACAATTTGAATTGTCCATCGTTACATTAGTATTGTCTCAACGACACGTAGGCCTTATCTTTACACAGTGCCTGGGGACGCTCAATCCGTCTCTCTTTTCCACTCGCGGTACACTTTTCGGTGCACTGAACAATTCAAATCGTTATAAATTTTGGTACATACAACATTTTGAAGAACGTGTTAAAAAGAAGTTACCATTTTATGGAGGACTATGTAAATGCGCCTCCTAGAAGTTAGCCCCCACTTGTTGAAATAAATAATTTCAACAGTTGTGCTGAGTTGTGCTAAGTTTGTGCTACATTGTTCTCCAATATTATAACAATAATATAAACAATAAGCCTAAAAATTGAGAAAAACGATTTTAATTGGTATACCCCCACTTTTCGTTTTTTTTCAATTTTCTCAATTATACTAAGTTGTGCTAGGTTGTGCTCGAATATTATAACAATAATATAAAAAATAAGACGAAAAATTGTTAGTGGACCCCCACTATTCGTTTTTTTCAATTTTCTCAATTGTGCTAGGTTGTGCTAAGATTAACAATAATATAAACAATAAGCCTCAAAATTGAGAAAAACTATTTTTTTTAGTAGCCCCCCACTTTTCGTTTTTCTTTCAATTTTCTCAATTGTGCTAAGTTGTGCTAGGTTGTGCTAAGATTGTGCTCGAATATTATAACAATAATATAAAAAATAAGACGAAAAATTTTTAGTAGCCCCCCACTATTCGTTTTTTTCAATTTTCTCAATTGTGCTAGGTTGTGCTAAGATTAACAATAATATAAAAAATAAGACGAAAAATTGAGAAAAACGATTTTTTAGTAGCTCCCCCACATTTCGTTATTTCCAATTTTTGGTCTTATTTTTTATATTATTGTTATAATATTCGAGCACAATCTTAGCACAATTTAGCAGAATTGAGAAAATTGAAAAAAAACGAAAAGTGGGGGTCTACTAATTAAAATTGTTTTTCTCAATTTTTAGGCTTATTGTTTATATTACTGTTATAATATTCGAGAACAATGTAGCACAAACTTAGCACAACTGTTGCAATTATTTATTTCAACAAGTGTGGGGGGGGCTAACTTCTAGGAGGCTGTAAATGCTGCATGTAAAAAATTGAAGTTACCCCTTTTTCATAGTTGGAGGACGGAGACCACATTTTCTTGATCAGATACTATAAAATGCTCCTTCGTGCACTGCAATTTAAGAAAATTTTCCCGATATCATTTATAGGTTCGAAAGTATCGGGTTCTAACACTTTTAATGAAATACCCTGTATATCTTTTTAATTACAATGTGGTAATGCAGGATTTTCATGACATATGTATTTATTATGATTAGACTGTAGATTTTTATACAAATACAAAGTTTTATAATATAATTAACGAAAAGTAAATTAAGTTATAAACGTATAAAGTTTTCAAACCAACAGTTACAATTAATTGGTGTAGATTAAACCATTATAATTTAATTATTTGTATAGGAACAGCTAATGATTCAAAATACGAGGACAATAATGAAATTGAAAATATTAGTTATATTACACAACACTGGACTGCGTTTAAATCTTAAAGCCTCTAATTTCACAGTCTATTGTTTATTTTTTTTCTAAGACGTTTTTCATGGCATAGCGCGCGGGAAACTTGAAAAATGCTGCAAATTAAAACGTCTCTAACAATATTGGGAAATTGTTTCCGTCATTGAGTCTATCATAGATTTGAAGATTCAAACTTCCCTTTTACAACGAACTCCTGACATTTAATGTAAAACTTGTCAGTTATTACAAAGAAAATAAATAAAGAACTAGCTCGGTCGTGCAAAGATCTCAAAACGTATTTTATATTACCTACCACGTTGCACCACTCTTTCCTACGAAATTATAACAGCTCGAATATCGAATATTTTTGAAAAATTGGAAAAGTTTATTTCTACTTTTTGGAGTAGAATTTGTTTGTTCTAGTCTATTAGAGATTACGGATCCGAGAAACTAACATTTTTTTACGATTGGTAAGATTAATTTGAAGAGATGTTGTCGAGGACATAGAATACACGAACAAGATCGTGAATTGTTTCTACGAATAACGACGATCAGATCATTTGTTAAGAGACCATCAAACATTTTTGCGCTGTTACCTAATACAAACGACCCGTATTCCAGGCAATTACTAGTTCATGCAACTTTTGGCGCATATATTAGAGGCACGAGTAGCGAGCACGAGTGCAGCAACGGTCTGCGCCGGTCGTACAGACCGCGATTAAGATAGATTACCATCGGGACGTACCGCCCACGTGGCGCGTAGACCTAAACCGCGAAGACCTCCATAGTATCGGGGCTCGGGGACTCCGGACTCGGGACCGTTCTCGGAAAGGAGCCACCACAATCGTTATGACACACGGTCGAGTGATGAGGCCGCTGGTCTTCCGGCTGTCTAGGCGGGAAGATAATTAGGGAGATGCGCACATTATTTTAGATGCACGCCAGCTATCCCATCCTAACTCGAAACATCGCGATAAATTGTCGGAGCGATGAGATAAACGACATACTCTCGAAATAATGAAAGGCGGGCGTGAGCGAGCCTTCCGACTTTGAAATTTATTACGCGCGATAATGAATCCCTCGAGCCACCCACCGCTCGCTTTGTCTTGCTCTTGCTCTTCTTCGGTGTACGCGTATCGAGGTGTCGCGCGCGCGTCGCGTTGCGACGGCTTTACTCGTTCATCTTCGATATGCAACCGGCATATTTCTACTGAACACTAGAAAGACTGAAACTTAGTATATACCTACATTGCCCAAAAGCAGTCAAAATGACTGCATCGTGAAAGAATAACTAATGTGTAAAGAAATTTGTTTAAAATTAATTTTTAATATTATTTACAGTTATATAACAAGTTATTAGTAAATATTAACAAGAAAAAAAATTTACTTCACTTGGAAAAAAACATAATTTATGCATTATTATTTGTACATTATATGCAAATGAAAGTGGAAATCTTTTTATGTGTACATTTTCCGCAAACATACTTTTCACATTTTTCACATATATTATTTGTTTTGTTGTTGTGGCAAAGTCGTACTTGACAAATTTTGCGTTTGTTGGAATGGGTTGCATTTGATGATGTTGCAGTTGATCTTTGTGGGTCTTCGTGGGTCTGATTCTATATCGGAGCACTCTTCGCTTATGTTCGTTAGCTTTTCCAATAACTCGCTTCTATTCGACGTTTCTTTCATGAATTTAGGGCGCAAAAGAAATAAAATAAACAACTTGTTAGAACAAGTATCACTGCATAAAGATTCGAATAACAAGTACTACTTTAGCTTATCGAGCAACTGCAACTTATCAAGTATACGCACAAATCGACAATTTATCATGTACTTGTATGTTATCGTGTGACCATAATCGAAAAAAAATGAAAACTGTTATTTCAATACAGAGCCGAACTGGTCATATAAGAAATTTACTCAATTCAATAATTAGAGTCATTTGATTATTTAAAATTTCCCAAGCAGTCAAAATGACTGCTTTTAGGCAACATAGGTATAACACATATATCGTCGGGTTACTGCCAAAACAAGCTAACTCCACTTTTACTCAATTCGGAGTTAAGTACTCCATTAGATTAAAAAATGTTCGAAAAACATACTGACAAAACTAGAATTTTTCCTTTGTTTTGTTACTTACTTTGATTTTTTTCAATCAATAAATCATTTTGAAGCTGTGACGATGTTTCATTTCAATTTAAATTTTCAAACGACGATTTCTCAAAAGTTCAAATTATGGAGTTACCTTGTTTTGGCAGTAACCCGACGATATATATACCGGAAATGAAGGAGGGGGGAGGTAACTACAATTATTAATAAACGCATTTATCTGTTGTACAAAAAGTCACAAAATTCTAAGAAATTGTGTCATTATATACATAATTGTTTTTCTAATTGAAATTAAAAAGCAGTCAAAATGACTTCCTTGGGCAATCTAGTGTTAAATCTTCATCAGCTGATCCATCAGCTCCGTAGGTCGCACGTACCCGCGCATACGCACACACGCACACGCACACGCGCACGCGCACGATAGGTAAGCTGAAGGCAATGTTCCGGATTAGAACCATTTCCTTGCGCGCTCGACTGCGATAGTCGAGTCTGGGGCATTGTCCTCCGTCTTCTGTCTGTGCATACGCGTACATGTAGCTCACCGACTCACCAATCAGCTGACTGGTATTTATACAACACGCATCGAAAGCCAAATCATCAATATTCAACGGTTAACATCTCGAAAACGAAGCCTTAACTTGTAAAACAGTAGTTGACTTTGCCATTCGTATGTGCCTCAGGAATATGTATGTGCATTTTGGACGAACAAAAGATTGAAAAGTGTATAATAGATGGTATATTAATATGAAATTTTTAATATTATTAATAATATTATATTATCATTTTTTCTATTCACGTTTTCATTTTTTTTCGATTATCGCCACATGATATCATACAAGTACATGATAAATTGTCGACTTGTGCGTATACTTGATAAGCTGCAGTTGCTCGATAAGCTAAAGTAGTACTTGTTATTCTTTATGCAGTGATACTTGTTTTAACAAGTTGTTTATTTTATTTCTTTTGCGCCCTAAATTCATGAAAGAAACGTCGAATAGAAGCGAGTTATTGGAAAAGCTAACGAACATAAGCGAAGAGTGCTCCGATATAGAATCAGATGCAACAAATTCTGAACTATCATCTGAAGATGAAGCGGATTATATTCATAGTGAAACATCTGACACTGAAGATAGCGATGAAGAGTCGATCACCAATGATGAAAATGAAAGTCTCATCGATATGCCATGTCATCGATATAAAAAATATTAAAAATTAATTTTAAGCGGTCTAGGTATATACTAAGTTTCAGTCTTTCTAGTGTTAAACAGCACGCGACGGAAGGCGGCTCATCAATTTTCAACTGTAAAATATATTTCTGCCGTTCCCATATTTTTGGAACAATTTCCACATTTCCTGTATCCATCGTTTTACACGTTCACGCCGCGCCGGCATGTACCACCGCTGGTACACAAACGGTTCATTTTGATTAGTCCTCGTCGGGAACGTGTTAATATAACAAGTAAGATAGGAATGATAATCATGGTTTTATTATGGCAAACGAAAGTTAATGCACGTGCCGATTTATATACTTATTTATATTACTATGCAGTCGTAAGAATAATTGACTGATGGTTTGCTTGCATAGTTTATATGAATACTAATTGTCTGTTGTGTCAGCCAAAATGAATCTTCGCTATGAAATATAGCTTGACAAATGTTTTCTAAAATTCTCTAATTCTGAAAAATGACAGAACAGGCAAAACAACAGTATGAGTCATGTATCGTCTGGTGAGCGTGTCGTTAAAAACAGGGTTTTAATATCCGCAAACTTGTATGACCATCGATCCGACAGCGCGTGCGGCGAATAGATTCAAATACATACCGTTTTGCGTTATACTGTTATCGTTCTATTGTTCGTTGTCCCGATAAAAGTGCACATCAATCATCGGTGACGCAACATTTTTACGATACTTCCAATTCTGTTCGCTAACTAGGCCCAGGGATCGCGTTAATTAACCAGAATTTACGGTCGAGTTATTCTCGCTTAATTACAGCGCGGCGCGCGCGATTAAGCGACAAATTCGTCTCGCCTCGTGTCTTCGTGCGATAAGATTCAATTACGATCAGTCACGCGAATAGCATCGGTGTGTGGCGCGCGCCAGCGCGCGTACGCGCGTGCGCACGCGTATCGCACCGCTAACAAGGTCATTCGCGACTGTCAATCGGGACAGATCAGCCGCAAGAGTCGGGATTCGATCGAATCGCCCGCCGGAACCGCATTAACCGATGAATTATTCCCATCGGTTGTAATTGATACGGCCAGAGTGTTTGGCTACCGGCTGCTGCTACCGCCAAGCCATCGTTACGCCTGCCAGCTTTCGAATATAATAATCAGTCGTCCTGTGGAATCGATTAAAAGTAAACCGTGCCAGCGGATCGTAGCGGGCATTAGCCGTGGCATTCGTCGCTCTCTTCCAATGCTATACGCATTGTTGATCGCATTATAGCTTCCGAACATTCTTCTTTTTTTTTTTTAATTGTTTATTTGTACAGGTCGCATCAACATCTAGGTCATTAGCGACCACAATAATTACAGTATATAATTACAAGTGTTCATGTTTGTACTTAGGGCTAGCGGTGAGTATATTTAGTATGTAACAATTTAAAACATTGTACAGATATGTAGATACATTATATATTTGGCTACAAAGTATGGTATATACATATAAATTGTATTGAGGATTCATGAATCGCGCGTAACTGGGCGATTTAAGGTCGGGTTATACATGTCCGAAGTTCGGATCAGACCGAATATTGTTACCCAGGTTTAAATGAGAGTGTTCGCAATCGGAAATCGGCGTCCGACTTCTCAACGATTCTTTTTCTTCGAATCTGGGAGGTCATATTATCTCCTGCGGGTGACGGCTCCTTGTTGTGCGTGGCGCAAAAAAGGTTTCTACGGGCTCCACAACTCCTTTAGGTAAATTATAGGTAGCTCTCCTTTACAACATCGCGAACGCATCACAAGTTACCTCAAAGTTCGGACGGAAATGTACAAACACCCTAAAAACGCGTCCGATATCGGACGGATGCGTATAACCCGACCTTTAGGAGGATCCGGCCCGTTTCGACCGATTCGAAAGAGGGTGCTGCACCCACCAGCTACGCGTGGGCAGTTTTATCTCTTTCCTCCTCTGTCTCTCCGCACCCATCCGACCGCATCGAGCCTCGAGGTGTAACGAAAGACAGTGGGAGAGAAAGGAGCGTTGGAGAGGGGAAATGGTGAGCTTTATCGATTATCGACTATCGACTGGAGCCGGAAAAAGAGCACGGCTTGATGGATTCAAACACGGCCTACCACTTTTCCCCGACTACTTCAACCACACCCTACCTCGGTCACTGTGGAGAGTCGTTAAAATGGAACGGTATCGAGCAGCCAGCGCTGGTGGAGGGAAGAAGAGGAGAAGGTATCGGGAAAAATTTCCGTGCTTCCTGAAACTCAAGGGAACGAGTCGTAACGGGACACCGGACTTACGTTTCACGGAAGTCGAATTTATCCTTCCGCTCCTGGATTTATCGTGTCCTGGATTTTGTCGTAAAAAAAACCTTCGCGTCTTCGAGAGGAACGAAGGAACAACCGTCACGAGAAATCAATCCCTTGCGCTGTGCAAACAACTGGTAATTGGCAGTCGCGATAAAAATCTCTCTCTCACCGATTCGGTTGTTGCACACTGTGATCTTTTTCACTCGTTTACGGATGTTTTGGTCAAATCGATACTAAAACTCCAGATATTGTCATTCTAACTATTCTTGCTTCCATCACACCTCCATGAAAATCAGTTTCCAGGGTACAGGTTGGGTTCGTTGGATTCACGATGAGAGATGTAATTTTTGTACTAACTTGGAAATTCTTCCACGCTATAACATTCTTACAGACTATAGTAACAATCTTATTACACGAAAAGGAGAATGTATTTTTGCATAACGGTTCATCGAGGAGAACGAAAAGTTATTTTCTAACCCACATTACAATTTTCATTGCACGAGTATTATGAAGTGTGAAGCACAGAAATCATACTTACAATGAACATATGTGACCATATAAACAAATGTAACGATAGCAACAATCGAGTCAAAATGACCTGGCATTCTTCGAGCAAAGGTTAGTAAAAACAAACAATATATTGGGTCGGATGACCTTTACTCATACGATGGTAGTACGTATTAACCCTTTGCGATCGGTGCCGCCACAGTGGTGGCATTTTCAAATTGTCGTAGAAGTCGGCGTCGCCACCCTGGCGGCATGATCGTCTGAGTTTGTAAAAAATTGTAATTGCATTTGAAAAATTACAAAAATTTCTGCTTTGCATGCATAATATGGACTATTAAACACAATAGACAAGCTTCAACATGTTTTTTAATAATATCTATGTATTTGCTTTAGTTCACTTATCATTAGGGAAAAATAACTGCGGAAAGCTAAATTTGCTCCGACTATCTGGTACTCCCATCAGAGAAATTTGCCGATCGCAAAGGGTTAATTATTTAAAAGTGTACATATTGAGATGCGTAATATCTTTTGTAGCGATTGTTACAGTCGCAATAATAAACAATTTTATTTATTTCAATATATCTACTGCCATTGTTTGTCGACACTAGTAGACTCATGTATTTAGTATATGCAAAGTTACTGGTAAGCAAATCTAGAAAACATCATTATTTTCCACATCACTCTTATTTCAATGAATAAATTAATATGCAAGGTGTTCGGTAACTGGTGGTACAAGCAAAGAGGAGGTGATTCGTAGCATCGTTTCTTTATAATAATAAATATTATATATATATACACATATATTTTATTACCATCTACATGTCGATTAACCGTACCGCACCGTACCGTACCGGGCCGGGCCGGTCCGGGCTGACCAGGACCGGTCAGGTTGGGCCAGATCGGACGGGCACTAGCCCTCATCGCCGGCTGCATTTGTACTCGTCAAAACTTGATTTGGAGAGGTCGACACCCGGGAACGGCAACGCGGAGTCGGACCTACCACCGAAATAGACCGCCAATAAGAGTGGATGGTGGGGGCAGTTGACACCGTGCCATAAATATTGATTTTTCCGCATAGCGGGCCGAAAGTTCGTGACACATAATGTCGGGATTCCTGGGCGTGCACGAGAAGCGCGCGAACCACCACCATTACCATCACCACCATCACCGACAATTCGCTACCTTCGAGAAGATATATAATCGTTTGAAAGTTAAGAGACGCTTGTGTTGTGACAGCGTTGACCGAAATCATGTATCACGATGTCTCCTGGGTTCACGAGTCTCAGCTGGCCACATTATCGTTCCGATGTGTGCGCTCGTCTATACGCCAATGCGCTCATACGTTCGTGCATGCACGCGCGCGTATTCACGCCTGATCGCTCGCAAATGTGTCGTTTCCGAGGTCCGACCGCGAAACGTATGGTCCATATTACTTCTGACCCATGCTATCACAATCTGCTGCCGTCCAAATCCCCTACGGTAACTGCTTAAAACATTTTATAATCATAGTAAACATTTCTTTATGTTTAGAATATTTGTATTGACCCTCGGAATGCGGACTTAACAGCGATTCAATCAACAAAGTATCGTATACACTACACACGACGTCGCGGCGCGGCTGTTCAACGTTATTATTATCGTTATTAAGCACCCCGAAGATCCTCCAGATGAATAGACTACGGAATTTTACGATATTGATGACCTTCTGCATTATTCGAATTCGAAATGCGAAAGTGATAACAATGCGTTGTACTGTACAGGAACGACTCGATATGGTTTTCACTTATGGCGAAAGCCACCAATCTTTGAGGCAAGCAGTACATTTGTATCGTGAAAAATTTGTGAATCGTGTTTGTCCTTCGTTACACCCATTTTCCGTTGTGGTAAAACAATTTAAAAATACCGGTAGCGTAAGTTCTAAAAATCGTAATAATTACTGCAGCATGTGCTTCAATTACGTCTCAGGAAATCGACAATGCCTACAGGTCATTTAATGCAGGATTGCAATATTGCATAAATGAGGGGATGGTCAACATTTCGAAAATTGATTATGATATGTAAAGGCCAACCCGCCGTAAACAACGCGTAATCTTTGCTGAAACACGTAAGTTTTAAACTTCCACATTTTATCCGCTCCAACATGATTATTCTTGCTCAAGGTCATTTCAAGGTCAAAAAGGTAGTATCCACTATATTTAGTTTTTTATTGTCTATCATGCTATCGTAAAAAATATATACTATTCCATTTGAAAAAACATCGGTGACCTTGAAATGTCATTAAAAAACACGACATAAAAAATTTTTTTCTTCATCATTATATTTGCCCCCTGCAATAGTGTCACTTTGGACTCTGAAGTTTTCTGATAGGACTGTAAATACGACAGATATTTAGGTGTTCCCATTTATGTGGGACACCCTGTATAGTGACCCATAAGCGTATTATGGGTTATGTGTTTTGGTTTAATTGTAAGATCATCGCATGATGTTCGCTTAACGACGGACATCTCAGAACGTATCCCCGTCATTAAACAACACACGAGTGTATACAAATGTAGATTTTGTTATTCGTCCGTTAATTTTTGAAATCAGTAAACACACTGTTTACACTGCGTCGCGCGCCGGTTCAAAATGACCTGGCATTCGTTGAGCGAAGGTTAACCTTCCAATGGTCGTGTGGGTCCATGGAAATCCAAAAAGTAAATCATTATTCTTTTAATCTCGTTTATGTTCCTCGACGATCTCTAACGAATAAATTTCTTTTAATATTAATTTTCTAATTTCTTTCTTCCTTTGCAGAAAGAAGTAACTTTTTAAAAACATAATTGGTTGGTATCAGCTACGAACGTGTCGTTATAAGTATATTTTACATCCTTCCGTATAGTATATCTCAAATCCCCGAAGAAACGTTTAGTTTTATGAGTCATGGCGTAAAGAATGAATAAAAGTTGAAACGTTAGGAGGACAATCGTGTCTAAATATATGCTTCATAGTAATATGTATAATCGCCTTAATAAAATCAACGTATTTCGTCCTTTCTTTGTAATTTGTTGATATGCGACAAAATAGTAAATAATTAATTGCAAATCAATACAGATTTGTTCGATAAATTATTGATAAGTGGTATGAAATGGCATGAGATAAGCTTAACAAGTATAATAGGTCTGATGGTAATCTGAAGGCACCGATAAATGCATCGGAGTCAGGATTGCTAAAAGACCATGTAATCGAGGAATACATTGTTATTATTTTACATAATTCCATTAGCGAGATGAATAAATCCGTTGTTCTCGGAATGTCGTGATGAATACAAATGAATATAATCTGTGAAAAAGTAAATCATCTGTCACAGTGTCTTCTTCGGATATAAATAAATAAAATCTGTGAAGCGCGATAAATTGAAACAGAAACGAAAGTTTCTATCGTAATATTCCTTGTGATTTATCCATGTCTGTTCATCACACAAGGGTCTCCGATTTATACTCTCCGAGTCAAGATATTTGAAAAGCCCGCAATAAATTTAACAAACAGTAGCCTGTGCCGAAAGCACGTTATACGACTCGGAGAATCGTTTATATTGTATTTTCGTAACAATATGTATTTTTCTCGCCCGGTAAATGGGATTTGTATTAAATGGAGCGGGAATAGCGTAGTGCTATTTATAAAATTGATTGTGAAAAAGAAACGAGGAGATTTCAGTCCATTAAAGATAACAAGAAGCGAGCATACTTAATTTGCGAGGCTGTAAAAGCTACAGTTTACACTTTTACATTTTTTAATTAGTATTACACATATGATAAAATTTGGTTGCATGTGGCTCCAGTTTGAAGAAAAGTACCATTGTTAAACTCATTAGACTTTTTATTCTAATTTTACCGATTACGTTTTCCCTTTATCGATTATTTATACTCGTACTAAGCAATATTATCCCGCGATAAAATCTACTTGATCGTTGTTAGAATCAAATATGTATCACCATGATGCTTCTTGCGTACATAAATATGAACACAAGTGGTAATAACTTGTATTGGTCAGACACTCGATACACGTAACAGTGGAGTACAAGGCACCCTGCGCTGAACCGATTACACTGTCCAACAAATTTCAACTTTTTTTATGTTCCTCAATTACCGTTGGCTGGTCCTTATAGAGTTTTTCGCACTGATTCCGAAACTGCCCTTACTTTTTCTCCTACACGCACAGTTTTTGAGAAACATGACTTTGAAAAGAAAACCTATTTTTCAACTTTAAACAAATATTGCGATGTTATTATGAAATATATTGAATTGTTCTTTGCAGCAAAAGAATCTGTAGACTTTCCCGAATACAGTGATATCCAATATTAATACATTATGAATGTTTAAACGTGATTAAACGATAATTAAACACGGAGGGACACCATTTTAGCACCAATTTTTGGGGATATTTTTTAGCTTGTCTCGAAAAATAGGGGTCCAGCGTAAAGTCGAACTGTATTACGAAGTTTGCAACATCAACGTTTTTACCGAACCAAAAAGCAAAATATCTACGTCCGATATGCGCTGTTGCCAGTGGTGCTCTTCCACTAGCGCGGTCGTTCGTTAGGATACGGAGCGACGTAACGGCGATGCAGTGGCTAAAAACGCAAATTATGTTAGCTTATTTAAATGTTAAATTTTATTAAACGTTATACTATTCGTATTTATTATTTATTAGTGCATTTATTCTGTATAAATTATTTTATGTATTTTTTTAACGTTAGTCTCGTGTTCATAGTAAGTATATTTCATACTAAAAAGGTCTTTTGTAAAAAAAAAATAATTTAGTAAGTTTTTCTTTTGTAATTAGTTTTCTTTTTTAAGCATTTCCACAATAATCTATATAATAACTTTTTATATTGAATTATTTTTTGTTACAAAAGACCTTTTTAGTATGAAATATACTGTAAACAGGAGACTACATTAAAAAAATTCATAAAATAATTTATACGTAATTTATAAATAAGCTGGCACAATTGCGCTCTTTTAGCCACTGCAACGCCGTTACGCCGCGCCGTGCCGTATCCCTACGAACGACCACACTTGTGGAAGAGCATATGGCGGCTGAAAAGTGTGTGAGAGGAGGAAAAAGGAGAAGGAAACGTTTCGTCCTAGGCCCGCTAGAGGACTCATCGGTAAGGCCATCTAGCGGACCCGTGTCTTAGACGCGGGATGTCGTAAGGACAGTTTAGGACGGTATATATACAAACAGAGGAAGATTCAGGTAGTAGCGGGAAAGGTGTTGTCGTAATGTCCCTCTGTTGACGAGCATAGGAAATAGCCGCCACAAGCACCACTGGCGTCAGCGCATGTCGGACGTAGATATTTTGCTTTTTGGTTCGGTAAAAACGTTGATGCTGCAAACTTCAAACGGGGGGTTTCTCAAGATCTCAATTTAAAAACATTTAAAACTTCTTTACTGATTTGCTTGACGATCCAGAAATACATATTATAGCATACCGAACAATCAACTACGATTCTCTCCTAGTAAATTCTTTAACAGTACGACCTTTTATCTCATTATGGATGCAATGGTATACAGTGTGTGTAAAAAGTATTCGTAGACATTTAAAAATCAAATAACTTTTTTAAAATTAGACCAAATAACTTCATTTCTTTTGCGATGTTAAAAGGATTAATTTACTAGGTAATGTGTAAATAATATTTTAAAAATTGGTATTGATCGCAATTATGAAGAGAAAAGTAATGGTCTCAATTTTTAACTTCTTTATCTTTGCCTTTTGTAGATCTACGTAAGTTATATAAACGCACAAAGTTTCATCGAAGTCGGTTAATGTTGCTATGAGCTAAAAACATTACAAGATTAAAGTTCAAGGGTGAGAGTCGCAGATTTTCGGTCTTTTCAGGGAATTTTGTCCTTATGTAATCACCTTTAAATGTTTGTAACTCGTAACAGCGTTAACCGATTCCGATGAAACTTTGTACATGTGCATAACTTACTTAGACTTACAAAATGCGTCTTTTAAATGTTTATTACAGGCACAGTTAAAAAAGTTAAAAATCGTGATCATTATTATTTTCGTCGCAATTCCGACCAATAGCAACTTTTAGAAAAAAATTATTTACACGCTACCTAGTAAACTTATGCGTCTGATATCACAAAATAATTGAAGTGGTTTGATCCAATTTTGAAAAAGTTATTCGATTTTTAAAGGTGTACGAATACTTTGCACACTCATCGTATGTTGCAAGAATAGTACAATCCTACGTATAACACTGAATCCAATGGGCCAGTTAAAATAGCTAGTTTTAGACATTTTTTTCTGCAATCGCTAACATCATGATGGAAAGATTATGAATTGTTAAAATTATAACAGTCTATCATTATGATAAACTATTATTTCATTGAACCTTCGAACAATCATGCTGAAACTGTTAACACGATCGTTGGTACATTACGCGCAACGTGTATATGTTCACCGTAGAATTGTTTAAAGAATTTTAAAGTGTAGAACAATGTGCAATAACGTTTGTAGATACATACATACATATAATTGATTGAAATAGAACGAAAAGTGCAAGAAATATGCAGCCAACTATATATTTTAGAAAATAAGAAAGCCAAACGTTAATTATAGTTTGAAAAAACTGAGCACCGCGACTGTCGGAAGATGAAAATAATGAAATCGGTGTTTGCTACGATTTCAAAGAGAATGGCTTGTAATACTTTATTCGGGTCACCCTGTGTAGCGCGAGCGTTGCCGCTGCTCTCTTTTCCTGATTCTTTTACGGGCAAACCAGCACGCGCAATCGGAACGCGGAGCCAACCAGTTAACCGACTGTAAAAGAGACAAACTGGACGGGACGCTTCCACTGCCGGCTACGCTCGAGCTCCGCCAAGTGTTTGTACACGTAGTTAAGACCACGTTTCTATTCCGGGTAGTCCAACGAAATTGCTCTTCGTTAGGAACTTCCGTTAGAGCCGCCTTTCTCTAATAGCGAACTTCTGCTTCGTCTCGGTACCTCGATCATTTGCAAAACTGAACAGCTGCGTTTGAAGTGTTTCCAATGTTCGCATCTTCTACAAGATCTGTTCGGAAAGCGAACCAGACACACGATTATTACGGCAAACGATTATGTTCATCAGGAAAAGTAAATGCGTAGATATTCCTTTTATTTCAAGTAAACTATATGAATAACGGCAACATATTTTTAATTTGAATAGTTTACATAGGTAACACATGTGTTACAACCTACATTACAGAGCGCACTCTTCGCGTTATACAAACAGGGCGTTTGCGAAATCGTGGTACAACCGGCAAGGGGATGATTTCTCACATAAAATCTAGTTAAAAGAAAGGAATATAGTTTTTTTCATACGGGGCTTCATTTTAGAGAAAATGGAGTTTAAAAATTTGTCGGGTTCGCGTGCATTAGTATACTCCCATTAATATTCGTACAGTCTAAAAGACGATTACGTTTTTAATATTGGATCATGTGACTTGGATTTTATGTTTTAGAAGTTAGAATAATTAGTTTACTACACGTTGAAAAAAAGAAATTTTGAAAATATTGTAATTGGTCGGAATTACAAAGAAAATACTAAAAGTTCCATATAAATATACCATATTCCATATAAATATTCCATATAAAAATACTAAAAGGTCCATATTGAAAATTCAACAAATACGTTTTGTAGATCTGTGTCAACTGTATACACTCTGAATATTTCACAAAAATCGGCAAACGTTGCAATGAGCTACAACTGTTCGAAGATGGTAAAAATTGCAGCTTTTCACAATTTTCGGTCTTAAACTGTAATAAATCGAAGGATTCTTACGTCATTCGATGCCTGTCGCTGTTTTCCACGTAATCCAAATTGGATGAAAATTTGAAAATGTATACAACTGATACAGATCTACAAAATGGATGTTTTAAATCTTCAATATAAGCCACACAAAAAAATTGTAAAACACAACTTTTAGTATTTTCTCTGCAATACCGACCAATTGCAATTGTTTTAAAATTTCTTTTTCACGTCATGTGGTAAACTAATTATTCTAACTTCTCAAAAAAGTCCAAGTCGTATGGTCCAATATTAAACAAGTTATCGTCTTTTTAACACGTTGACTGCCGTGTCACTCATATATGGGTGACGGCATTATTTGTCCATATTTAAAAATTAATTATTACGCTAATGTAATCATTGTATCAAATTTGGTTAATATCTGGAAAATGCAAGAAGGTTAAAACGTTACTCAGTGTCACACATTTGAATTCTGTAATCATTATTTTATTAAATATATTGTTTCGATTTTATGAAATTTTTGAGGTCGCTGCTTTGGCAGTCAAAGTGTTAAGAGTGTCCGAATATTAATGGGAGTGACTGTATGTATGTACAGAGTAGAATTGGTTGATCATGTCAGACGCGACAGCCGATTTCTATCTCATGGTACGCGGGTACGCGTGTTCGCTGAATTCTCAAACTCGATTTTCTTGAAAATGAAGCCCCGTATAAAAAAAACTATATACCATATCTTCGATTAGATTTTATGCGAGGAATCATTTCCTTGCCGGTTGTACGACGATTTCGCAAACACCCTGTATATTACAATTAGGTGAGTAATTTTGATAGCAATAGATTCTGGTAGAATAAATATTCCTTCGTGTTCTGTCTTATTAGATTCTTTTAATGAACAAGCCTTTCTTCAATTCATTTCGCTTTTTAATATTCTTCTATTTAACTAGGGGATAGCAAGAACTGCGCAATGCCAAATAAGTTGACTGTATCTGCATTCGATTCTTCAAGTTGATGTTGAAACTAATAAAAATGTGTCCAGCTTTAAGAGACTCACACATAAATAGAATTCAGGAACATAATTACAATAGATTGCGGATTTTATGCTTTTATGACAAAAATATTTAAATTGGCGCAAAAGGTGGTGTCTCTCCGTCTTTAATGATTGTTTAAACATTCATAATGTATTAATATTGGATATCACTGTATTCGGGATAGTCCACAGAAACTTTTGCTGCGAAGAACAATTGAATATCTTTTATGATAACATTACAATATTTATTTAAAGTTGAGAAATAGGTTTTTTTTCAAAACCATGTTTCTCAAAAACTGTGGGTGTAGGAGAAAAAGTAAGGGCAGATTCGGAATCAGCGCAAAAAATGCTATAAGAACCACCCAACAGTAATTGCGAAACAAATTTGTTGTTGGACAGTGTTATCGAACACTGTTGTGTCGTGTCAGTCCTCAAATAATAATTTGTGAGTCGCTGAGATACACAACTCAAAGAGAGGTAAATTAAATAAAGAGATAATCGAGTTTCGGATAACTAAGTAACTTTTAATAAATTGAATGTGAAAGACGGTATAATAGCGACAGATAATTCACGACTGATAGCTTCGACTCTTAAATCACGACTGATCTTACAACTAACGCGTAAGAAACAAATAACCTCGTGGGGATGAAAAATCCCTCCACAAAGTACAAAGTAGTGGGGGCCCCAGCCAATGATATAATATTTGGGAGGCTACAAATGACCTCTCAAAACAAGGACACTCGGTTTCCTGCAATTTCGCCGGAAACCATAATTTAGGCTTAGAGCCATAGGCCCCCCTGGCGATAGGAGTGGGCCTACGCTACGCCAAGTGCCATTGAGAGCTGCACGGCTAGGCTGACTTTTCCATGGTCAGCTGATAGTTTCCAGACGTACCCGGGTCATAAACGAATAAATTCTTCCAAGACGTTAGAAGAACCCTTCGACAATGGCACTTGTCCAAAGTCGACCGTAGCGTAGACGCCTCCCAGAAGTTAGCCCCCCACTTGTTGAACTAAATAATTTCAACAGTTGTGCTGAGTTGTGCTAAGTTTGTGCTACATTGTTCTCGAATCTTATAACAATGATATAAACAATAAGACCCAAAATTAAGAAAAACGATTTTTTAGTAGCCCCCCACTTTTCGTTTTTTTTCAATTTTCTCAATTGTGCTAAGTTGTGGTAGGTTAGCACAATTCAGATGTATGATTATATGCTGATTGGATAACTGTTACTATCTTAAACGTTAATTGCATGTGCAAAACGATTATTTACCATAACTTCTTTATTTATTATTTTTATAAAGTAATACTTTAGCACAATCTTAGCATAACCTAGCACAACTTAGCACAATTGAGAAAATTGAAAATAACGAAAAGTGGGGGGCTATTAAAAAATTGTTTTTCTCAATTTTTGGTCTTATTTTTTATATTATTGTTATAATATTCGAGCACAACCTAGCACAACTTAGCACAATTATGAAAATTGAGAAAAACGAAAAGTGGGGGGCTACTAAAAAAATCGTTTTTCTCAATTTTTAGGCTTATTGTTTATATTATTGTTATAATATTCGAGAACAATGTAGCACAAACTTAGCACAACTCGGCACAACTGTTGAAATTATATATTTCAACAAGTTGGGGGGCTAACTTCTAGGAGGCAGCGTAGACCCAAACCGAATTTCGAGCCGGCCATACCATAATCACGTCTCAACAAACACCCTGTAAGTGAAATAATGCCAATTATATTTACATCAGTGTTACAGTTAATTAACGTCGAAATATCAAAGTCCTATATAAAATAAAACTGTTGCAACGAAAACTTGATATTTGTGATATGCTTTACCATCTACCCTTTATAGTGAAACGAGACAAATGTTAGACCTGAAAGGTTCGTATCAGTATACGGCGTTCTCTTCCACCAGTAACAATGTTTACTTTACATGAAAATATTTCTGTACTTGACGATAATACGGCGGTTCCGTCGTTGATCGCACGAGCTTATCTAGAACAGGTTACGTATTTTGGGCAGACATTACCTTATCATAGATTGAGCTCGTATCGAATATCGCCGACCTCATCGCGATAAATGCGGCTGGTATGACGACGTCAGCCATCGAATTTAGTCGACCGCGCATCGACGCGCGATGGTTCCTTGCAATCGAATCATACTCGATACTACTAACTGACAGAGCAAACACGCTTGATTCAATTTTAATAAACTTCGCGGACCAAAACACGTACGGACACGGATCGACGTGACTGTTTCCGTTCGGTACGGTTCGCTCGTATATCGTTGCTTGCCGTTCGAGTTGTTTGGCCGTCCAACAAGTTACAAAAATCAATATTTGTTCGACTGCGAACTGCCACAAACTAAGTCGCTCCGAGCTAGACGACGGTGCATCGTTCATTGCTCAAAAATGCCAGCACCGACTGTACACGTGCATATTGCCCGGGAATGGTTTAGCAAGACGGAGTTCGGTTTCGAACGCGAGATTAGTTTTCGAAGTAGTTGTTGGTTGGACCTTCGACACTAGTTGTTGTTAGGTGTCCCAGGCGGTTCCGAGCAGGGTCGAACTGAACTGAAAACTGCATAGGGCATAGAGCGTAGAATATAGGCTATCTATGTAGATAGATACGCTCACTGCCGTTAAACGGAACTGTCCCCACTGTTATGATATTCCATTTTGAATTGCAAAGTTCGCTATGCTGATTTGTACAAATAGTTTGTTTTTGTTATTTCTCATTGTTTATTTGACACTATCGAAGCGAAAATTAAGAAAACTGGCAACTCGAACAACTTCATTGTATGCTTCAACACTGGACGAAAGAGAACGGAATCTTAATAAATGACTACACATACAGGGTGAGTCACCTAACGTTTGTACCTCAAATATCTTTGTTGTTTCCAAAGATACGTAAAATATGGTAAAGACAAAGTTGAATGGTACAATGGGGCTGACACGATGCAAAAAAAAAATAATTTTGTTTTTATGTCATTTTTTTTAGAGATATCAAGGTCACCTTGACTTTTTTAAATGGAACCACCCTTTATTAAACACCTACAATGATAGTCCCTTTCATTAGGAATTCAGTGACTATAATTAGTCCAAGGTCATTCAAGGTCAAGGACAGAGAAAACGTATAAGATTTAACATCGATACGTGCTTGTAAACGGGCTTTGAAGGAATGTTGCACTCTGTCCGCGACCTTGAATAACCTTGAGTAATTATAGTCACTGAATTCGTAATGAAAGGGCCTCTCATTGTAGGATGAGGCAGTAACTATTGCCACCTCAAATATCTCTGTTGTCTTTAAAGATACGTCAAATGTCTGAAGGACAAAGTTGAATGGTTCAGTGGGACTCACACGATACCAAAAAAATATTTGTTTTTATGTCATTTTTTAGAAATTTTCAAGGTCACCTTGACTTTTTAAAATGGAACCACCCTTTTTTAAACACCTACAATGATAGTCATTGTAGTCGCCAAGCCTGGATTAACGGCCAAGAAGGTTTTATTGTGCGTTCGGTGGGATTGGAAGGGAATCATCCACCATGAGCTGCTCCCATCTGGCCAAACACTCAATTCGGACCTCTATTGTCAACAACTGGCCAGACCGAAGCAGGCGATCGACCAGAAGAGGCCAGAATTGGCCAATAGGAAGGGTGTTGTTTTCCATCGAGACAACGCCAGGCCGCACACATCTTTAACAACGCGTCAGAAGCTCCGAGAGCTTGGCTGGGAGGTTCTATCGCATCCGCCGTATAGTCCAGACTTGGCATCAAGCGATTATCACCTTTTCAAGCATTTGCAAAATTTTCTTGATGGTACAAAACTGGCCTCTAAAGAGGCTTGCGAAAATGAGCTGGTCAAGTTTTTCACCAATAGGGACGAGGACTTCTTCAACCGCGGAATTATGAAATTGCCTTCAAAATGGACAAAAGTTATTGAACAGAATGGCGCATATTTGATCTAAATCGAATAACCCTAACTATGTTAATATCATCGTCGAAATAAAGCGAAAAAGCGCTCAGAACTTTTTACTTCACCTAATATTATTGTATTCCATTAAATTTCTGGAATCACAATCGCATTTACACAACGCTTTTCTCTGTCCGCGGCCATTAATTTTACTAGAAATCGTAGGAACAGCCATTACTAATAAATCATTCGAGCAAAACAATAAACGCGAATGCGTAGAAAGTTTCCTCTTCCCGTGTAATTCCCATTGTTACTCAACAAGCTGCAACGAGGTGCGCTGTCGTTAAGGGGCGTATAAACTCATCAACGCAAAGCGACGTGGGCACCTATAAAATGGCGGCCGTTCGCGTGCGGTGGAACACGAATGGAACTTGCCGAAGAGGAACAAAGACAAAGATAGAGGAAGAGGTATGTGTTTGTTTGTCGGTGAATTTAATGCGAATAGATTCACAGCGAGAGAGCGAGCGAACGGGGAAAGGTCTATCCTAAATCCGAATTTCGAACTCATCCGACCTAATCCACAGGCTTGAGTGCTCGCTGGAAAGCGCTTAGACGGTTCGTGCGACAAACATCAACTGTCGTCGAGGACTATCGCTGGCATTATTTGATATCGTCTGCAGTTACAGTGGATAACAAAAGTAAGGAAACACGCAGTTCGTACAGTACGAAAACATCACTGTGCCAAACGACCGAAGAAATTTTGTTGATGTTGTTGAGACGTGATTATTGTATGGCCGGCTCGTATTTCGGTTTGGGTCTACGCTACGGTCGATTTTGAACAGTGCCATTGTCGAAGGGGTCCTATAGCGTCTTCTGACGAATTTATTGTTTTATGACTCTGGTGCGGCTGGAAAGTATCAACTGGCCATGGGAAAGTCAGCCTAGCCGTGCAGTTCTCAATGGCACTTGACGTAGCGTAGGCCCACGCTTAGCGCCAAGGGGGGCCTGTGGCCCAAAGCCTAAATTATGGTTTCCGGCGAAATTGCAGGAAACCGAGTGTCATCTATTTAGCGACACTCGTTACGACGTATTTCGTCTATGGGCGTTGCCCTTGTTTTGGGAGGTCATTTGTAGCCTCCCAAATATTATATCATTGGCTGGGACCCCCACTATTTTGTACTTTGTGGAGGGATTTTTCAACCCCACGAGGTTTACTTGTCTCTCACGCGTTAGTTGTAAGATCAGTCATGATTTAAGAGTCGAAACTAACAGTCGCCATTTAAGAGTCGAAACTACCAGTCGTGATTGAAGAGTCTAAACTAAGAGTCGTGAAATATCTGTCTCTTTTATACCGTCTTTCACATTTTCTATTAAAAGTTACTTAGTTATCCGAAACCCGATTATCTCTTATTATTTAATTTACCTCTCTTTGAGGTGTGTATCTCAGCGGCTCACTAATACTGTTTGAGCACTGACACGACACAACAGATGTTTACATATATTTGAGGGCCCACTCTTCTTGTCCATTCCGACTATTTCAGTCTTGCTAAGTTCATCGAGGTTTTAATGTTAAACGCGTTGTTTCTGCAGTGACACAGGAATAAGCATTCCAAAAGTATGTTAATGCTGACAGTTTTTTGATGTATTTGTTGTACAAGTGCATTATTTTTCCTGTATATTCATAAAATCTTACTATCATAATTGTATTTAAACATTTCAAAGCAAGGCATGTGGAAAAATTTATATTTATATGTATTTTATTGTATATTTTAAATCGTAAACGTGTTCCAGTTATATTTATTAAGTTTATTTGATTTTATTATAGACAAATTGAAAAAATTCAAGCAATTGACTACCGAAGAACGGAGAATAGTTATTAAAATGCATAAAGAAGGTGATTCGCAAAGAAAAATTGCAAAAGTTTTTGAGAAAACACCGTCTGCCATTTCCAAAATTATAACTGCGTATAACAAAGACGGACGAGTTTCTGTACTACGTAGATCAGGGCGTCCGAAAGTCACTACTAATCGTACGGATAAGAGAATCGAAAATATTTCGATAACCTCTCCGCACATGTCGCCACCAAAAATACGAGCAAAGTTAATAGAAGAGGGTAAAATAGTTCCGTCTGCGCAAACTGTTAGAAGACGATTACACGCAGCGGGAAGACATGGTCGTGTTGCAAGAAAATTGCCATATGTTAATAAAGTAAATCTGAAAAAACGTATTGAATTTTACGAAAGGCATGTTTTAAAAACACATGACTTTTGGAACAAAATATTATGGACTGACGAATCAATGATTCGTATGAGACATAGTCATGGTAGGATGTATGTTTGGAGGAAAAGTGGTGAAGCGTTGTCATATAATTGTACAAGACCGACGGTAAAATCTATCGAACAAGGAATTATAGTCTGGGGATGCTTTTCAGCATATGGTGTTGGCAAAATTGTGCCATTAAGAGGTAGAGTGAATTCGAAGGTTTATTTAAACCTTCTAAAAGAAATTATAATACCCGAAGGAAAGCGTTTAATAGGGGACGAATTTATTCTCCAGCAGGATAATGCACCCATCCACAAATCAAAAATTGTGATGAATTATATTAAAGATCAATATATTAATCTATTAGAATGGCCACCACAAAGTCCCAATCTATCACCAATAGAAAATATGTGGGCTATACTCAAATTAAGAATAGCAGAGAAGAAACCGAAACATATTCGTGAATTGGAACTTTTTATCATGGAAATTTGGGAAAATTTTTCTGCAGAAGAATGCGAGAAATATGCTCTATCTGTGTCAGATAGAATATCCAAACTGTCGCAAAGAAAAGGCTATCACTGTGGATATTAAACCGTGCGCTTACTTACTTTTGTACGGTCCAATCTTATATACATATTATTTAAGAATCAATATTTTCTTTAAATCTGTAACTATCGCAGAAAATTAAATTGCCATTATCTCTAAAATAATTATTAGTTATGTTAATAAATTTTTCATTTTGCAAAATGTATAAATCTTAGTGTTATTATGATTTTACCCTTGGAAAGTAGAGTGTTTCCTTACTTTTGTTATCCACTGTATATCGGGCCGAATGGAAATCCATCTTCCACGTAGGCGGAAGGAAGGAGATAGAGCAGTTCCTACGAACGTAAGAAATCGTTGTCCGAGATGTTGGAATTGCGGATAAGATTAAGAATCCGCTTCGATATCTTCCGATATCGTCACCCCAAATGCAAGCGCTATCTGTCCCGTTGGATGGTCCTACCCGTTGTATGTAATCTGCGCACAGATTAACACTGGCTGAGCTCCGGGGGTAGGTGAATGCAGGCGAACCCGCGTTTTCATGGGAATTTCCAATTGAAAAGTTCGTAGATAATTGCCGGCTGCGAGTGGGCATTGATAAGAAACGACTACGTCGGAGGAAACTTTGGGAAAAGAATGAAGATAGCGAAGGGGGGAAAAAGGGAAAAACGAAGGGTAGGAGCTATTGTTCGGAAAAGGAAATGGTATAGGATCTACAGCGGCTTCTCTCCACTAGTCGGTTAAAACTTGCCCCTCCGTTTATACGATACTTTAGCAATTGTTCGGCGAGTGTCTGTGAATAATTCCAACATGCAAATATAGGTTTAAACGATTATCGACGCACTCTTTACCGTCATTTGCTTCGGTATCAATCTGTTCTTTATAATTACAATGTGGTATTGACACGTTCAATGTTCAGTGTACCATAAGTGAAGTCAGTGTTGTTAATAGCCGTTTGCCAAACATTTAGTACAGTTTTAACATTATATGTAGTACTATGTATATTTGTTGTTATCGCGTTGTCTGCTGTTATGGTTATCGAAGGCAGGTGACATTGAATGACAAATACTAAAATATTTCTATTCGACAGTGTTCATCTCTTAAACAACTTGTTACCGTTGATTTTTATCGATGGACACTGCATTCCATGTGGTTCTCCTATTATGAATGTGAAAAACAGTTTAACAAGAAAAATGTGGTGTCGTGTCTGCATCTAAAGTGCCAGCGCAGTTCTTCGTCGTTTATCAACGTCCGATGTTTTCTGATGTTAAAACGATAAGTGATCTAATGCGCACGGGTTATTCGACATTTTCGATCTAATGTGCACTTTTTAAATTATCCTGAAGAGATTACACAGTCAAAGAAACTAAAACTTATTTCGTGTTTTGCATTATCTGTTGAATGATTCTTATAGAGTTTGTCATTCTAAACCAAATCGGCAAACAGAATTGCTCCGTCACACACCGTTTTCGAAAAACATTGGGTTTTGTAAAAATGCATGATTTTGATAAAAAGTGTAATGTTACGCGAAAACTAAACATGGAAGAAAGTTCGGATTTGAGTGAAAAGATAGAAGGATCTCTCTCTCCCCTATATGTATGTCCATATAGCCGATTATATTTTTTTTTTTTGTACTTTCTAATACATAGTTGTAAATGCTTGTTAAATGGTGAAAATGAGCTGACGCGGGTACTTTATTCGCTCTATTTTCGTATTTATGTGAAAAATTTTGTATCAAGCAGCAATTTACTATACAGTATTGAATTCTACAGACGTTTCTGGTAAAGAAACCACTCATGAAAAGTATTTGGTTCGATTATTATACGAACAGGTCAAGAAAATTGACGACTTGTTCGCGTCACGCTTCCGACCAACAAAAACGTGACGAACTTGTGTTACAACCCAATAATATTTTATTTCACTTCAGAAAAATGGAATGACGTTCACATCTGTTGAAGTCTGGTTGAAATTTTCTAGAATTTGAAGAAGAACTGCAACAATAAGATACGTATATCAAATTAAATTGAGAAAAGAAGCAAAATATGTCTCGTAGAACGCAAATATTCGATTCATGACTCTAAAATTGAAATCGGAAAGTACAATAAGCTATCGGCCATTTAACGGCACTTATTTCGAAACGATTGTCGCTTCGGTCGTCATCGAGCGACGAAAATTTGCGATTAATTAAAATTGCGCAATGTGTTACCCGCGTAAAAATGGAGTCGGAAACACGCCTCCCCGAGGGAAAGCGTTTTCGTCGCTTGGTTCCAGCCACTTGTGTACGGAATTAATTACGAGCTGTTCATAAATTCGCCGGCTGCATGGGACCATAATGTATTCATACTTTCGTCAACATAGGCCAGAATTATGGGACAAAAATGTGCCCCAAGAAGACAAAGAACTCTGTTCCACCCTTGAATTACTCGCAAAGACACGGAGCCCGTGGTACTTGACTGCTATTTAACTATTTGACTGCTATTGAAGCTATTTAACTGGACCGCTTTTTCTGTGGAAACAAAAACGTACTGGCGAATTATACACCGAACAAACGAGCAATATTCTATTAATCTCCAAATAAGCAAATATTGGGTTGTATCACATATTCGTAGTGTTGTTTCAACTTTATTTTAATAAAGTAATCAATAAAATAATCCATCTTTCAATGTAGGGGAGACCGGAGCTAAATGTTACTCTAGCAAACTGTTCCGATCGTTGTATCTATAAAAGCGGAAGACACGATTTGCGTTCAATTGATTCTGTCGCGAAGAATAATGACAACACTTTATCCTTCATTTTAGTGGCGACCGCGGAGGTGTATCGAGTGTTTCTAACATGACTTAGTTACGTACCAGATATTTTTCAATCTTTATTTTGTTACGAGCCGAGCGCTAAGCGGGTGATGCGTGACCGAGGTTTTATAATTAGGAGACTTGGTTTTGTGGATCGGCCAGTGTGTATTTCACCACCGGGTCGCCACCTAGAACAATGGACTGGCCGACGTGTATTTCACCGTCGGGTCGCCGCGTGGATCAGGAAACGGATAATTGTTATCGGCTCTCGTAACGTTATATGGAAGTTGATACACCTTGATCGGCTAAAGTGTATCGTTGTGGGAGTACTAGTTCTGGGATAGAAATGTGATGCGAGTATGGAATTAATAGAATTGAATTCCTCCTAAGGCTCTTTCTGAATTAACCGATAGGTGGCTTGGGCAAACAACGCGCCGCGCCGCCTACACGTACATCTGCGCCCCCTATTTCGCAAACGTTTTTCCTAAATATAATATTTCGCGAAACGTCATGTTGGCGCGAAAACTGACAACGTAGCGGAATTTCCCAGGAACTAGCGTAGGGAGGCTTTGCGGGCCCACCGAGCGGACCGACCGCGCGACCCCAGAGCCGAGGCGCTTCGGAAACCCAAAATTTATGACATCCGCGAACGCTATTGAGACTGGCGAAATGAAAATTCTAAAATACGTAATCACTGAGCAGATGACCGAAAATATGAAAACACAGTTTCCTCACAAATAGCTTTACTAGCGCACGTGTACCAAACGTCGCTAAGTATTTGCACGCCAAATGTTTTATCGGCGGTACCGTTAGCCGCTACAATAACTTCAATAATTGTGAAATCAAAATTCTAAAACCAGTCATTTGATCCGCAATGGTAGGTTTAGCGTTAATATTGTTTCCCCTGCTGATTTGAAAATCCATTCTTTGCTGACTCGACACGACACGTGTACGCGAACTTAAATAATGCATTCAGGGTTACAATGTTGTTTGCTGTAATTCGAATTTCCTCGAGATGCATCCTCTCAGGTCTTCGGTTCGCGCCTGTAATATTCAAATCGTCGTCAGCGACTGCATATTCAAGGCATACTTGAAATGAATTTATCAGGTGTCTCGCGTCGAAAGATTGAACGTTAACTGGGGAAGGCGCAATGATTAAGTCGCAACCGATAAGACGAGGTCGCAGTAAACTCTCGGTTGTTTACTAACTTCGGTTGCTTGCGGTGCCAGCAGACGTTACTGTAATTCTGGAAGCACTTGCTGGAGATTCAAATCGAGTGGCAGAGTAAATGAAAACATTTTAGCCGTGTAAATATGTTTATGTAACGCTATAGAAAAAAGGCGCGGAGCCTCTCGAATAGATACGATAGAGATTCTGATACGAAATCGTTGACATTGCAAGAAATATCATACCAATCTCTTCGCTAGGTCATCCATGCTTGAGATATCGATTTGCTCCGATTTTCATCGGAATAAGAAAATTATTCAAATTATTTAAACGTTCTAAAACAAACTCGAGGAATTTACTTTTACTTTTATTTATCCCAACTAAGCATTTCTTTACTTGAGAAATATTCTACTTGTTAATGAAGTCATAACTGTAAAAACATTCAAGGGGATAGCGTACATTTCATGCCAGACAAATAACAGGCTATGTAAAATGTACTTTTCGTAAGAAACGCTACAATTTTTCTTTTCGATCGATTCATGTTATCGTACTGTGGAAAATACTCAATATTTAATATCGTGTGTTCTTTTGTCCCGAAATTTGGTAAATTTAACGACAGTGGGGTGTGTACTTGATTTTGAAACGATGAGATAGCAACAATTCGACATTTAACCCGGGAGTAGGCGCGCCACCAGCACTTGCGTTAGTAGGCGCGCGTCGGTCATTTCGACCGATGCTAATATAATGATAAATAATTTAATAAAATGACTAATATAGTATAAATAATGTGTAATATTGTACTTTACTTGTTTCAGAATTGTTTTACATAAACAATTCAAATTTTTTATTATAAAATAAATGGTCATCTGGTAACGAAATAAGTAAAATATGAAATAGATAAATTAAATAAAATATTAAGTAACCATATAATATAAAATTTTTAAAAAATGAATAAAATTAACTGTCGAAATAAAAAAGTAATAATTATTCGTCGCTCGATAATCTAGATTCGCTCGCATTATTACAACACTCGTGACAAAAATAAACTGTATGTTCATTACAAATGAATGCGTTACAATTGGAACATTGTTCTCCTGTTTTTCTATTTTTTTAAGTAGAGCAAAAATAACATCTTCCAGGATGTACCGATCCTCGTTCATTATTTGGTTGTTTTATAATATCTTGTATTTCCTATTTTACATTGCGAGATAATGTTGTGATTTTTGATCTAGCACATAAATGCTTCTGGATTAAATTAAAGGCAAGTTCTTTTAAAAAGTTACGTCGCACCAAAATATTTTTATTATTAGTTTTAACAATTATTTGTGCGTTTATCCCAGCCATATTCAGAACTGAAAAGAATAATCTTAGAGACCATTTGTTACACTTTCTCGCAACAGAGTATGTCCCTTTCGTCTCGTCTGCAACATCAACCCCTGCCTTCGTTTATTTGTAATAACAAATAATTACTGGTTTATCATTATTCTTTGGTATAATTGTATTCTTATGATGCATTGTAGACAAAAGCAACACACATTTATCCCTTTTCGGTACGTAAGAAACGTCTGAGCAATCAATTTCCGAATCAGTATTGTGGCGGCTACTTCCCATGTTCGTCAACAGAGGGACATTACGATAACACTTTTCCCGCTACTACCTGAATCTTCCTCTAAACTGTCCTTACGGCATCCCACGTCTAAGGCACGGGTCCGCTAGATAGCCTTACCGACGAGTCCTCTAGCGGCCCTAGGACGAAACGATTCCTTCTCCTTTTTCCATCTTTTCACACTTTTCAGCCGCCATAATATCACGATTTCGGGGACACTTTGCGTATACCGATGGATTTTTACTTCTTGCATCGGGACGTTCAGGTTGAACGGAGCACTAATATAACTTTCGGTTTTACGAAGCGTACAGAACGAAATATTTCAGTATTTATCTAGAAAATGTTCATGAACGTGACACCGTGTCACAGAAAAGTAAATTTCGGGCAGTTCCACCAAAAACATTGCCGAATGCAAACATTGTAAATCACAGAGCCGAAGTGTTCATCTTGCCATTTTAATTGTTCGCATGATGCTTTTCAGCGTAAGTTAATGTCGCCCCGACTACCCGCCTATTCGGAATTCAAAAATCTCATGGACTGTGAGAAATGTTGATTCTTCGCAAAGGTACGAGAAAGCGTTCTTCGTACACAATTTCCTGGTAGTTGCGGTACCTTTGATCATTATGAATGTCTCGAAAGTTACATCAGCGTTTACGTTTTCGCGCAAACTGGTAGCGTTGCATCGGCGACTCTGCGAAAGCACGGAGCGAAAGAATCGAAGCATCGAGACGCGGCAGGCGCGGGCACGGCCGTGCGCTGAGTTTATCGCGTATCTATTTAAGAAGCTCGGCTCCCCGCGTAATCTCGCGAGAAGATGACGCACGCGAATGTCGTGGAGGTCGATGCCATCCAAGCGAATCCCATCGCTCGGTAAAAGATTCAGCGTTAATGATCAGAGGCCATGTCTCCGTACTAGGCAATAAGCCGAGTATCCACAAAACGTGCTGTAGCGCAGCCTAGTAAAACAATACCCATCGAGCGAGCGACGAACTGTTCATAATACGACGTTCGATAATCGTTTATCGTTTACCGTTTCCAGAGGGAATTAATTAATGACGCGGGAGAAATTGCGATGAGTTCATTGGAATACTTGAGGACTAAAGGACGTCGCACGATTATAGCAACACAACAGTTGTCTCCTTTCTCTTGCATCGGATCTCCGTGTGTGTTGAACATAATAATGGTTGTCTTTTCAAAATCTTCTTCAGAGTACCGTCGATTCTGGATTTTTGTAACGGAGTTAATTTTCTAGGCTTAAAAAAATAACAGATCGATTTTCACGAAACAAATTTTTCTTCATTTTTGCGTTGTATTACCCGTCCTGCAATTCATACGATGTGCAATGGTGCAATTGCACCTCCGGCACAAATTCGAATTTGTCGCTTCATGTAGTATCAACTACCATGAAATTAAAGTAGGTTCGATGTCATTTTCACAGATCAAAAACATGAGATCAAACGCATCAAATTATTTTCAGTCGATTTGTTCTAAATTTTGCGCATCGATAGTTCTTATTGTGCCAGAAGGTGAAGATTTAGAGAGAGTCAAAGTACGAATGTTGTATTTGTCAAAGACTATAGATTAAGCTTTCTAATAGCGTACATGAAAGAACAGGAAAACAATAATCAACAAAATATCTACTGATCGATGCAACTATTCCTCATACAAAATCTTTGAACTTTTTTCAGCTCCTTGAGAGAGTATTCAAATACTTCGACAACATAGACATTGATTAATCATATGTACTTAGAAATAGCGCTTACTATCGGTATGCTATAATAATGTTGGAACATTCGGAGATAAATGATTTGGAGAAATCGTTACAGTCAAAGATGATTGAACTAAATACTAATACAAGATAAAGCGTAAAAATAATAAACAATAACGCATAATACGTGTTTATATTGAACTTCTCGTAAATACTGTATATGGCGATGAATTATTTTTTAGTTTTACCGATATTGTTTTAAAGATTTTCTGCTGGGTATAAAGTTGATGCATTATTTAAAACAACTCAGTTTGGAAGCAGCAAATGTACAAAAGTGGATTTAAATACGCTAAAACCAATAATTCAGTAAATATTGTAATGTCACCATAGTATAACTGTTCAGTGTGATTTCACAATATTGGAATATTTCAATAAAATAAACTTTGAAAACTTCATTCGTGTCAAATTGTTCTCAAGTGTGTCATATTTGAGCCATTTGTTTTGAAACCAACATACGTCTAAGAACGTTCTTTACCTTACCTTATCCTTACTATCAGAACGTAATTTACTCCTTTTTCGAAACAAACCGCTCGTCCATATGTAAAAATTGTAGAAATATTACATTAGCCTAACGAAAATGTCATCCGTAAAAGCAGACACGTACTGAATTATACGTATATGGATGTGAAATAAATCCAAAAAATATCATCTGAAATTACAAAGAAGTCATTTATATATAAGTAGTAAGTCGAAGCTGTTAGTTTCTTCCGGATGGGGCACACGTCCTTTCATCCAATATTGCGCGCGTCACATGAATTTCAATCAGTGGAAACTGCTAATACGGTGAAATCGTCGAATCGATGGAACGATTTATCACGGATATTGAACCTAATATAATATAATAATATAATAATATAATAATATAATAATATAATAATATAATAATATAATAATATAATAATATAATAATATAATAATATAATAATATAATAATATAATAATATAATAATATAATAATATAATAATATAATAATATAATAATATAATAATATAATAATATAATAATATAATAATATAATAATATAATAATATAATAATATAATAATATAATAATATAATAATATAATAATATAATAATATAATAATATAATAATATAATAATATAATAATATAATAATATAATAATATGATAATATAATAATATGATAATATAATAATATGATAATATAATAATATGATAATATAATAATATGATAATATAATAATATGATAATATAATAATATGATAATATAATAATATGATAATATAATAATATGATAATATAATAATATGATAATATAATAATATCATAATATAATAATATAATAACATAATAACATAATAACATAATAACATAATAATATAATAACATAATAATATAATAACATAATAATATAATAACATAATAATATAATAATATAATAACATAATAATATAATAACATAATAGTATAATAGTATAATAGTATAATAGTATAATAGTATAATAGTATAATAGTATAATAATATAATAGTATAATAATATAATAGTATAATAATATAATAGTATAATAATCTAATAGTATAATAATATAATAGTATAATAATATAATAGTATAATAGTATAATAGTATAATAGTATAATAGTATAATAATATAATAACATAATATAATATTACCATTATATCGATTACGAAATCAAATATACGGTTTTATCACGTTCTATGCAGAACGTCTTCTCGTGAGAACGTGGATATCGAATGACAGGTATTGAAAGTCGAAGTTCATGGTAGCGTCCTCACAAGTCACCATATGAACATAGTGATTATCATGCTAAAAAGAAAAATATCGGGATGACGAATGGAACTTAATATCCGAGTGATGCGTTAGATGAAGCATAGTGCGTTGAATCAACGTTCGCTTATGAAAAGGCTGTAATTACGTTGGAAAGGCTGCAATATTAGAACAAGAAACGAGAGGATACTTAGCAACTCCGGAAATCGATTCATGAAGCTATCTCCGACGCATTTCTCGTACGTTTAAATGTGATTGCATTGACAGATTTTGAATACATTTTTATTTTGAAACTGTAAGGAAATGTAACCGCGTTCAAACGTAGGGATTCCGTGTAGTTTCCAAATAAATTAGAACTTTTTTTAGAATTAAAAATCATTCTAGGTGATGCAAAACGTAGTTAATTTCATTTCATACACAGGGTAGGCCAAAATGATTGGTACAAATGGGGGCAGGGAGATGGAACAACTAAAAAGAAGACGCAAACCAAGAATAATATTGGAGAAAATTGGTCTTAAATATTCGTCACGTTCTGATGCATTGGTATCGACAAGAAGTAGAATCGACAGGTCATGATCAGACACTCCGATTCATTTTGATTCAATACACAGCATGCGTACTTGATCAATCTTCAAATCTACTTTTCTCGAAAATAAAGCTTCTAACGGAATTTTGTTATTCTTGATTTTCGACTTATTTTTACCTGTATTATCTTGCTGGTCTAATTTGTACCACCTATTTTGGACCACCCTGTATACAGGGTGTTTCGAATATTGTGGTACTACCAACCATGTGGTGATTCTACATGCAGAAATAAGTCGGAAATAGAGAATAATATTTTTTCGTAATTTGATATCCATTGTATCATCCTAATCAATAAAAAGGGAAAATATGGCTCGACTGCGTTTTGGAGAACTCCGTGTTCTTAACTTTTCTGAACTTTTTTTATGTGATCCTGTAGATATCGATGAAGACATTCCGAAAATGTGTGTATGGTTGTTAGGAATTTATTGGTTTATAAGTTATACACGTGTAAAGATGAGCAGTTTGAATCGTTTTTGGCAGGTTAGAGCGTCGCCATATTGGATATTCGTTGAGTGGTAGAGGTAGGTAGGTCTGTTCAGCGCATGCGCTGGATAGATGGTGGGTGTTCAGCGCATGTGTTAGATAGTATGGTATATTTGCGGGATCGGCTAAATAGTCCTGAGCATATGCGCTAAATGGCAATTCAGTGGTTTAGAAGTTACATGTAGATGTGTAAACATAAGCAATTTCAAGTGTTTTTCACAAGTTAATTATTGATAAGTTTAATGTTGATTTTAAGATGGCTAGTTCGAGTATTAGAAATTTTAACTTTAGAGACATGCCAAGTAGTAAAGAAGCAGCTATTACTTGGACTCAATTGGAAATGGAAATTTATAACAAAAATCATGGAATCGGTCGTTTTCGGTGTCCTAAAGTATCCTTATTTGTTCTTATTCTGGGGCCGACCTGTATTTTCCATACTTACAATTAGTTGTTTTTAACATTTTAAACAAAATAATTTCCAAGTTTGAATTAGCACAAGCTGTCACTGAAAAGCAATTAAAATATACAGAATCATATACAGAATTTCAAAAAGAAGGTACAGTTCAAGATGGTTTGGGGTTAGGTCGTAGTGGATGCGGAGAAGGCCGGCCCGACCATGGTATAATGTTTCGCATTTTGAGTTAAGTGTTAAGATTGTTAAGTTTTGACGTAAGTGTTTGTGCTGCCATCTAACGGATCTGTTCGGAAGTATTTAGCCCATTTTATGTGTGTCACCTAGCAAATATATCAATATGGCGGCGCTTTAATCTGTCAAAAACGCTTAAAAAGTGTTCAACTTTATAAGCGTATAACTATTTAACCAATGAATTTCTCACAATAAGATTTTCATTTTCGGCGTTTTCTCGTCGAAGTCTATAAGATTGTATAAAAAAAACTTGAAAAAAAAAGAATTCTCCAAAACGCTGGTAAACCACGTTTATGCTTCTTTTAGTGTTTTAAGCGCAAATGTGATACCAATAAGAATCATTTATTCGTTCGATTGATTTGAAAGAATCACTTTCGGATATGGTGTTCCATATTTGGCTATTTTAGTCTACCCGTTTTGAACTGTATTAGTTGAAAAACATCTTATAATGTGGTTTCATCAAAATTCGAGATATTAGCATTATTTTGAAGGCGTCAAGATAGTCTAACCCCTTCAATGTGGACGCCCTTTGTACATTCGTAGACGCGTAAGCGGTGATCTAGTATGCATGGAGACCAGAGACGGCATGCTTGTACGAAGATCCCGAAATTTGTGATCGCGGAAAGCATGTTCCGTTCTCCGGCTGCGTTCACTGTGACTGAGTAGCGTGGTGATTTTATATTCATTGGTAAGGAGATCAGAGGATAGGTGGCGCACGCACTGATATATATATATATATATATATATATATATATATATATATATATACTATGGATACGGTATTCGGATTCTGGAAATGTCCCGAATTGAACATTACATTTGGATGCCAGCGCCGCTATCGTTCGACCGGTGTACTGTACCCTTCGTACTCCTCTTCGCCCCGTGATCCTCTATACTTCGCCATATGTTTGCGTCCCTCTAGATGGCGCTGCTTTCAATCGAATTGATTGGACGTCATCGACACATTTTATTTCGTAACGTGTCAATGACGTCCAAGCAACTCGATTGAAAGCAGCGCCATCTAGAAGGACGCAAACACATGGCGAAGTATAGAGGATCACGGGGTGATGAGGGGTACAGTACACGGGTCGAACCATAGCGGCACTGGCATCCAAATCTACTGTTCAATTCGGTACAAAAAGCTGTGTAGCTGGCTTATGGCAATACCGTATCCATAGTATATATATATCAGTGGGCGCACCGGTATGAGGATGTATGTGTGTGCGAGGGTGGATGCGTGTATTAAGGGAAACGTGCGAGATTGTCCACATGCGGGAATTAAGTTTATATCTCAATATTAGTGCACTAAGTACTGTTATAATTCGATTTATATTTCTTATATCATAATAAACAGTTTTTTTTTAAACTAAAAGTGGCTTCACAAGTAGTGCTCGCGGTTTTTACCGAAGAAATGTTTGTCAGGCGAATCCCCGTTCCATTTACCGTTGATTAATTGGCTCGCGTCGACAGATTTAATTGATACACGCATGCAAGAAACGCTTTTTCGCTTCGTCACGTCACGCCACGCCAGTAACGACTGACCGCGACTGCGAATAGCATGCTCTGGAATCACTTCCATCCGCGTTCTCCACAAGAAAAAGTCTATTTGCCATTCATAGGCCGGATGCTTGTATACTACATTTAAATAAATGAGCGGATATCCATTGTCTCAAGGTCGAAATTCTGTTGGTAACGCGATGGTTTTGATCATGTCTTCGAGTGCCGAGTTATTCACGAAACGATCGTTATGAACAAGAAGTATACACGCATGGTGGACCAATAACTACGACCATATTAAATATTTCCGTTATATGTAATAGTATGGAAAAATGATATACATGGACAAAACTTGCATGGTGTAGACCAGGAAATATTGCGATGCAAACATTTTTTATATGGATGAAGGCATTTCCGAGATTTGAAGTTTCCTTGATTTCTCTGAATAGAAAGAACCTTTCGATACCTTTTGTATCGTGAGAATCGATAAAGTATCAAATTCAGCGTAAAAATGTATGGACTTATGGCGGCTGAAAAGTGTGAAAAGATGGAAAAAGGAGAAGGAAGCGTTTCGTCCTAGGCCCGCTAGAGGACTCGTCACAGTAAGGCTATCTAGCGGACTCGTGCCTTAGACGCGGAATGTCGTAAGGACAGTTTAGGTCGGTATATATACAAACAGAGGAAGATTCAGGTAGTAGCGGGAAAGGTGTTGTCGTAATGTCCCTCTGTTGACAAGCATAGGAAGTAGCCGCCACAGACTTTTATATGTTTTACGTTTAACGAGATATTATCGAAATAATTTTCCATGTGTACTCTCCACATTCATGTCGAAGAACATTAGTTTGAGCATCTAGAATTTTCGAAGTAATCGGTACGTATTGAAAATTATTTCGATAATATCACATTAACTTTTAGGTTTAGGAAACACGAAAGTCAATATATTTTTACGTAGAATTTGATAGAGTGTTGCATAGGATAAGCGCAGTAAAATTATCTTCCCTACTGCTGAGTATATACCTCGAGGGGCCGTGAAGCACGACCGTTCGATTCGGCCGAGAAATGTAGCATGTGGTGGGTTAAGGTATATGTATACTGTATACATTTCGGTAAGCCAATACCAATGCAAAGACAAACTTTTTTATTTTCTATCATTTTTTCATGAAACTTTGACCAACATATTGGTAACATGTTTCTGATTAAAATGATACCAAGCACGATATAATTTGGATCATGATTACATGTTTAATCGGCGATAATCAATTTCGGGCGCAACGAAGACAGCGAGTCAAACAGAAAGAGAGACTATAAGTCGAGTACATAATCGGCAAACATTAAAAGTATCGTTCGCCGAAACAAATAAATGCAATTGTAAAACTTTTTTATTTCTCATTCTTTCCTTAAGAAACTTCTACCAACATATTTGTGATATTATTTTTATATGAAATAATTTATATTTTTCAGATAAAAATGAGACCAAATATGACAGCGAATAATTTGGTACATTTTTGTCTATGTAAACGTGTATTTCAAAAACTTATTATCGTCAATTAAACAAGTAAATATGACTCAAAGTGTATCGTGTTTGGTGTAATTTCAATAAGAAAAATATTACGAATGTGTTGGTAAATGTTTTATGAAAAGATAATTAAAACCAAAAAAGTTTTGTCGTTGGATAAATATTGTCTCATCGACACACTGCGCTCGTGCCGATTCGTTTGGTCTCTCCGCTCGACGCTGGCGGCAGAACATAAAGGAATCTCGAGGAATCATCTTTGTCGCGTTAAGTGCAATGTTTCGGACCCGAGAACACTGCATTAATCGCGACAACACTGTACTCTATCGGATCACAATATAAAAGGTAAGTCGTAGCATTTAATAAGGTCAATGTGACCTTGAAATCTCCAAAACGCTACCAGGCTACATACAAAATGTATACATCACAATATATAGTATACAAGTATTGTATATCATTACAAATAACGGAAATATTCAAGGTGGTCAAATTTATTGGTCCACCGTGTATACCAGTATTTTAAAAATGATCGTCGTATCTCGGACATTAGTAATATAAAAAAATTTATTTCCGTCAGAATATTAGTTACTTCTCAGACCACATAATTTTGATATTAAAATGAAAACTGCCAATTATCTGGCAATGAGTACAACAGTAGACACGTGTAAATAACAAGTTCTCTTCTAAATTTGCCTACCTTAATTTTTAAATTGTGTTTAAGGCGTATGCGAATGTATTTGTGCAACAATGCGCTATACAAACAAATAAGTATGTGATTCCATTAAAAAAAAATAAGGATTACTTTCATGTGTCCTTCATGCGTACACTTACAAACAAAATAGCAACACTGAATTGTACTCCCTCCGAAATAGAAAAAGTATCGTATGAAACATTTTTTCAAATAAGGAATAGTTCTGGAGATAATCGCATTAATTGATTAAAATGGAACACCCTTTTTATTTAACCTTTCAGTGCACGAATGAAGACAATTTATCGTCGGTGTACGAGTGGACTGTGAGGATTTTAATGTTCTGTCTTTGCAAGAGTATTTCCGATATTACAATAGTACAACCAGAAAATGAGTAAATTTATGATAATTTTGAAAAAATTCATACAAACTGTGTAATTAAATATTATTGTTTCAGGCTTCTTTTTCAAGAAATTCAACATTTGACAATTCTTCGAGTATAGGTGTACGTGTATTATTGAATAGAAATAGGTTGTGGGATCCGTTCATGTCCTGCTAGTTGCCAAAATCGATTTGCTAGGAGACAACGTTTTATTGGAAAAAATTTCATTGTTTATTTCAGACTTCTTGTTTCATGTGAAATCATTGTGTATTTATTAAAAATAAAACTCTTCTGTTTATAGTAAGATTATTGTCTTAAACTGTAACCCATGAAAGTTATACATATAGAGAAATGTTCATTTCAACCATCAAGGGATTCCAAGAACGTTAAACGGGAGCAAACGAATAACAATTTTTGTTTCACGTATTGGAAGGTTAAGCTATGGAAATCGCTATATACATACACACACACACACACACACACACACACACACACACACACACACACACACACACATACATATATATATATATATATATATATATATATATATATATATCCTAACATTATCCATAAAATGAGATTACCATAACGCTCTGAAGCATGAAATTCGAAATGAAGTTTCACCAAGACGAAAGTACAACCGACCGTAAAAAACGCACGATAAACAGGGTGCGGCCGAATAACATGTACAAGCGGGCAGAGGATGATTGTGCATTTGAAATAAATCGAATAGAAATGAATAACGATTTTTCGTTTAGCGCCTCGTTTTTCAAAAGATTGAGTTTGAAAATGCAGCGAAAACGCCTGCTATTAGATAGAACAGTGGTGGGCACGGTTGGGGCTCCTCAAACGCTTGCTTCTCCCACCAACCTCTCTTTCATGCAGCGTGCACGTTCGTTGCGTACGCCAATGCCTCGTGTCTTTGCTGGAAGGGGACAGAGAGCGCTCCGGTGTCTCAGCATCTCTGAGATAGGAACTGTCTGACTCGTCCAGTCACGACCAACCAATTCTACTTTCTGCATATACGAAAGCACACAAACCCGACGAACCCCTCAAACGAAAAAATGTTATTCCTTTTTGTCGATTTATTTTTATATGTAAAATCCCCTGCCCACTTGTACACGTTACTCGGCTGCACCCTGTATAAGACGGAGTTATTCGATAGTTATTCGAATCACGCGTCCGTATTACAGATTTAAAAGTTGCCCTTGTCAAAATTACATTTCCGGTTCGATTCCATGTATCAGGTTTCCCGGAGACATGCGACGTTGACCGGATTTTTCCGATACAGTTCAACGATGATTCTATAGTCGCAGACGAACTTCCAATAGGCCGTCGATCACGTCTCAATAACACCGATCGACTTCTTCGCGAAGAACCCACATACTTATGTAGCTACTCGACGATTAAGGTCAGCCGAGGCTCGGAGTTTTCGGCCTCTGAGCAGAACAATCCTCTGGCTGCAGTCGGCTTGACGGAATTAGGGAAAAGCCGAGGTGGAAACGGCGGTTTCGACAGTGGTAGAAGATCGCGGTCGGTCTCCCTTGAAAGTTAGCCCGGGCGGTTACGCTTACAACGTTTCCCGCTGGTTAGGACAATGGAGAAAATTTTGTACTCGGCACGAACAAACGGCAGAGGACACAGTTTCTATTCTGAATGGTAATGAGACGCTCGAGGAATGTTCTTCTTCTTTTTTCTTCCGTCTAGTTCCTTCTGAAGTAAAGCCGAGAGAAATTTTTCGAACAAACGAGTGGAGCGCGAACTGTGTTGGAGCACCCAATTGAGCCGAGAGGGATTAATCTTTTCGTTACTGCAAGCGATTATGCTCGCTTTCCATAAAACGATCATTATACACCGCGTTGTCATTGTCAGAGTAGCCTAAATCTATGGTTAATGCAATTGCTTTGATAGTTCTTCGCGACGTTAAGTAGTGAAACGGTCACGACTTCTTTCTTCGTTCACAGTGTGAATATTATGTCAAACGACTAGATCGAAATATACATACTACATGTTGTTGCTCTGTAAATATTTATGCATTTACAGTGAAAAAAACTGTAAAAAAAATTATATAATTGTTTAGTGGGCGAACTTTCGCCTGGCCGAGTCAATTAATGATACGAGTTGACCACCCAAGGATAGCCGTTCTATCCTGAAAAGGACCAGAGTGAATGGGTGCCAAATTAAATTTTACGCGGTTTGGGGGCAGTATCACTTTGTGGCGGCTACTTCCTATGCTCGTCAACAGAGGGACATTACCACAACACCTTTCCCGCTACTACCTGAATCTTCCTCTGTTTGTACATGTGCCCATAATTATGAAAGTGGTCTAAGTGAAAATTTCAAAAAAATGAGTTTATCACTTATTTCACATCCACATTATCTTAAACTATATGTATTTAATGTAATATTTACGCTATCGTAAAAAATAAACCTTTAGATAGTGGATGTAATTTCAACGTTATACGGAATTCATTTAGCGTTAATTATGAAAGTGGTCTAAGTGAAAAATTTGAAGAAATTTTAAAGATACCACAAACTTTTGGTATCGGGTCATTCCTTTCTACCGAATGACCGTGATTTCGGTTTAATAGAAATGAAAATAAAAAAAGCAACTTACTTATAGAACCCTGAGCATTATTATGAATTGGTAGAAAAGTGTAGAAGGAGAAAGCCATTTTCGATAAAACGAATGTCGCAGCCGGATTTTATTTCAACGAAGTCACTAGAAGAATCAATAACAAGAAGAGTAATAAATACCGCGGGCGAATCTGTCTCTTGGCTGAAAATTCAACGGATGAGATTCTTGAAAAATGAACCTTATAAAATGTTCTATAAAACTTCTTTAGATGATTCTAAATTCCACGTTTTGGATCTTTCACCTAAAAGAGGAAGACCAAAAATATACGAAAATATTAAATTACTTCCATTATACACAATCCCTAGACCAGTAACGGAAAAAAAACATAAAGATATTATGTGTTTACTACCATACATCCCTCCAGTTTATCAGGAACATTTTAAGAATCATAAAAACTAGAAAAAATGATAAAAATGGATTACTTTTTAAAAATAATTAATAAATGTTCATGAATTATTTCATTAAAGTTATTGTTTCAAATAAAATTCATAGTTCTTTATTGCTTTAAGTCATTTATAGGACATTCAATTAATTTTGAAAATGGTCTAAGTCAATTAGAGCTTTAAAAACAACATTTTCGTATGAAATTCATAAAAAATTTCATATTCATAGTAAATTTCCATTAATCGAGACTAATAAAATTATAAATTAAAATGTCGCATAATATAAAAATATTTTTTAATTCGTTAAAACGCAATTCATTAAATATCTCGAAACAAGAAATATATGACTTAGACCACTTTCATAATTATGGGCACATATAT
This sequence comes from Sphecodes monilicornis, assembly GCA_913789915.3. Taxonomy (NCBI): domain Eukaryota; kingdom Metazoa; phylum Arthropoda; class Insecta; order Hymenoptera; family Halictidae; genus Sphecodes; species Sphecodes monilicornis. Next base: position 33,438,997 of record OU565285.1, read on the forward strand.
ACCATCCTAAATTGTCCTTACGACATCCCTCGTCAAGGCACGGGTCCGCTAGATAGCCTTACTGTGACGAGTCCTCTAGCGGGCCTAGGACGAAACGCTTCCTTCTCCTTTTTCCTCCTCTCACACACTTTTCAGCCGCCATAACTTTATTTGCATGTTCGCGGCGCGAACTTTAACCCTTCCGAATATTCGGTGTAAAAATGCACGCGCGAGATTTAACGAGAAAGTATCATGCGGTGGTAGTAGCGAAAAATGACGAAAACTATTTCGACATAGCGAACTGGCGAACGGGCGAGCAACGAGGACGAGGTGCTCGATCGGCGGTGTTTTATAATTCCACGCGCAGCCAATTTTACGATCAACAGATCGACACTCATCGATAGGTCGATCGCGATTACGATTGGTAGGTCGAACGCAAGCGCGACCAGCATGATCGAGCCACGCGGCGCACGCGCCCCGATATTTAGAATCCGAAACGATAATGTTTGCTGCAATTTGCAATACGATTTCGTCTTACTTCCAATATTGACCGCAACCAATAACAAAGGAAATATAGTTTTACCTAATTTATGTATCTTTGCAACGTTCTATCAGGAATGTAAATTTTGCATATAATTCCGTTTTTATTATAAAACAAAGGTTTGTTGAGTATTTCATCAGAGTATCTGACCACTTAAACTAACAAGATTATATTCAAATTACACAAGCCAATTTTGATGAAAGTTATGTAGAAGAGTTTCCTTTGAGAAATGCTCGATTTGCATTTTTTTCATCGGTCGGTGCTGGTATCGTATCACTGATTTCTGCAGTACTTTCTTTAACTATTGATGAAACAACTAGCTAGATCCAACTATTTAATAATTATTCCTAAATGTGAAAAATAAATTCTGAAAATACGTACTCCCTACTGTAAGATTTTTGGAATAGGGGAGTGGGGGGCGTGCACCAACCACATCGGGAATCGAACAGAGGCCACATGATTTGTAGCTGATCAGATCTTGCACACACCCTCGGAACCCTCCTTCTTTTCCCAATCTCCATACGGTATTTGCTCAGGGGGGTTCTGATCCCACACTACTTTCACAGATCATACATACGAATTTAACTCAAGATAGGGTAAATATGCAATTCGCATTGGGGGAAGCAGGCCCGATTTTGATGAGCTTGAAACATGTTGTTCAACACGTCATTTTGAGTGTTTCCGCCTGTGAAAAAATCAGCAGCAACGATCCGTTTAATAGTTATGAAACGTTCAAGTTTCCATTTTGTACCATACGAAAGCACGATTAACAAGTAAGTCTGAGGGAGAAGGGAAAAATCACATCTCTTACACGATAGACCAGTTATTATATCGAGTCTCTAGTATATTGAATCCCTATACGATAATGTAAACAGAGCAATAATCGAATTATATTCACATTTTACTGTGGTTCCTTATTGTTCTAAACAGAAGCTTAAATACTTCATAATTCTTTGCCACTATGGCGGCTCTGAATTATGAAAAGATGGAAAAAGGAGAAGGAAGCGTTTCTATCTAGCGGACCCGTGCCTTGGACGCGGGATGTCGTAAGGACAGTTTAGGACGGTATATGTACAAACAGAGGAAGATTCAGGTAGTAGCGGGAAAGGTGTTGTAATAATGTCCCTCTGTCGACGAGCATAGGAAGTAGCCGCCGCACCACTAAATTTTTCAAGTTCAGGATCACTCAAGACGCTGATCTTGATAACATATATCAAGGATAACGTTAAAATTCAATGTTGGCATATAAAAAGCTATGCTAACAGTTTGTTTGTGGATATCTGAAAATCCAAGGACGAGGGGACGGTAACATGCACGAGTTGTTCGGAGTGTGAACCTCGACAACATATTTCAAGCCCAATAGGAGTTACCTCTCCCAATGTGAATATTTATCAAATATAAATTCATAATAATTAGAAGAAAAATTGGCAAAAGTTTCAGATTTTGAGCGTACAGATGACTTTCTTAAATTTCCTTATGCGACTAAATTTCTCATTCGGGAAGGTATCGTTTGCAAAACCCTTTACTTTCCGCTACATATCAACAATGTGTTTCTAACACCTAAGTTTGTTATCCCTTCAACGTGAACGATAGTTGATAAAAGAAATACGTACGTGTCGAATATATTTCTATGAACTATCTTTCACATAAGTTTCATTAAAATCAGCAGCGTGATCTAGGTACGTCCACTTTACCGAGTGATTCGACGTTTCAATGTGTATTTATAACAATTTTCTTTACTTATGTTCATGTATATAGATACTAAATTCAGTGTTACGTATGTACTCACCAACGAATAAGGGAAAGGTTTTATGCATCGTTTAAGTAAATAGTTACAATATAACGCATCGCAAATGACGTCTTCAAATGTCCTTGAAGAGTTCTAGAAATTTTCGGAGTTCCCTTCACTGTTTTCACATATCTTTGCGGAGGCTTAGGGATTCTTAAGGTACTCTTCAGAGTCTTTAAGTGTCTTCGAGAGGTCTGGAGACTCTTAGGGTTCTCTCTAGTGTTCTTATGCATCCTTATGGAGATCTAGATTTTCTTGCAGGTTTCTTGGCATCTCTTCGGAACCCCTGAAAGTACAGTATGGATTTTCTATAAGTTGATGAAAGCTGTTTCGAACCCTATGAAACTGTTGGAATTCATCGATACTGTTGCGTATAGATTTAAGTGCTTAGGGCTTAGGCTCAAGGGGAGGCTTTTCCGAAGGACTGAAGGGACCAGGCAGGGACATAAAATGAGGGCCGTCGTCAGTCCGTAAAGATCAGTCACCTCGAGCGCACCGCAACAGTATCTCTCATACATTTATGCACATACGCGGGATACGCGGAACATCGGTAGACCGACTATTAGAATGTTATCTTTGTTTTATACATTAAACTATATACAGGGTGGCCCACATAACCCTGAACAGCTCGGTATCTCGAAAACTACGCCATCGATTTTAAAGTTCTTAGTCTTAAATTGCATGGAACTGAAGAGCCTTTCTGACTACATAAACGTGAAGTGGCCTCCCTTCCCCTTTAACGGGGGAGGGGAGGTACCTTTGTAATTTTAAATGGAACCCCCTATAAAATGTTACATATTTAGATTCTACAGGAAAGAACAAGTCAATTTTGTCTGAAACATTTTTTTGTCAGATACTTCCATGATGAGATATAACGGTTTGAAGTTTCGAATTGTAGGTACTTGAAGCGCTCGGAAATAGCGTTATGGAATTATACGCGCTCGAGTCCTTTGCTTATTCGTGAAGAAATAAAATGTACTTTAAATTAAATGTTCAAAATGTCCACCACGGGCTTGTAAACATTTATTTACTCGAAACATCAAAGTTGTTCTAACATTTTTTAACATTTCGGGAGTCACTGAAGCGCAAGCGTCACGTATTCTTTGTTTCATATCCTCTTTTGTCGTCGGTGGTTCAAACATAACTTTGTCCTTTACATATCCCCATAACAAAAAATCTAATGGTGTTAGATCGGGGAATCGAGGAGGCCATTGACGAGATGATCCCCCACGAACTATCCATTTGTTCCCAAATTTTTCGTTCAAAAATTGCCTGGTGATGATTGCAAAATGTGGAGGAGCGCCGTCTTGTTGGAACCACATTTCTCTTCTAACGTGCAGTGGCACATCTTCCAAAAGCGCAGGCAAATGATTTTTTAATAAATCACAATAACTTGCAGATGTTACAGTTTCTTGAAAGAAATAAGGTTCAATCACAAAATTTCCTATTAGGCCACACCAAACATTTAAAGACCATCGATGTTGAAAGGGAACACATCGCATCCAATTTGGGTTTTCCACGGCCCAATAATGCGGACTATGTCTATTTACATGCCCTGAATTCATAAAAGTGGCCTCATCGGAAAAAAGTATTTTGCACAAAAAGTCATTTTCCACAACACCCTGCAGCCACTCACAAAATCTTACGCGGTGATCGTAATCTGCTATCGAAAGCTCTTGTGATAAAACCATGTGATATGGATGATACTTTTGCCGTTTCAAAATTCGTTGAATCGATAAACGACTAGTATCTGACAAAAAAATGTTTCAGACAAAATTGACTTGTTTTTTCCGATAGAATCTAAATATGTAACATTTTATAGGGGGTTCCATTTAAAATTACAAAGGTACCTCCCCTCCCCCGTTAAAGGGGAAGGGAGGCCACTTCACGTTTATGTAGTCAGAAAGGCCCTTCAGTTCCATGCAATTTAAGACTAAGAACTTTAAAATCGATGGCATAGTTTTCGAGATATTGAGCTGTTCAGAGTTATGTGGGCCACCCTGTATATGGGAAAAGCGTGGTATTCATTTAAAATATCTTATACACATAAGGAAGATCATTTATTTCAACAGAAATCATTACCGGAGAATTTTCGGTGGCTCTTGACCCCCTTAAAAGCCTTCATTAATTTTTCCAGTCAATTAAATGCAATGTTATTATTGCTAGATTATACTTATGATATTTCTATTAGATTTCAGTTTCAAATTTTACTCAAGGTTTCGGTTTTGTCAAAGAAGTGCTCGTAATTTGTTCGTAACTAGCGAATGATTTAAGATATGCTCATTAATTATGTTATAAATATGTTAACGCAGTTCTAAACTCTTGAGTAGAATTCTGCTTGCTCGGATTTCGAATAATTAGCCTATTTATTCCTTGCTTCGTTTGATGGCTGTCGCTTAACCAATCCCAGTTCTTACCCCCGTCAACTCGGTTCTCACAAAATAATACGGCAGTCGCTTTTGAATTCCGTCGCACAAAGTAATCTTACGGTGAAAGTTTCTGGGGAATTAGAGAACAGTGGGACCACCACCACTGCCTCAACTTTCGGCGAACACCCACCAGTCTTTTGAAAGTTAACACCGCGGTCGTATTTGCGCGGTTCCAGCGGAGGAGAAACGAGAAGTTCGAGTCGAGCGACCTTGTAAGAAAATATTTAGTTATTAATATCTAAACCACGAAGGATGCAGCATACCTTTTTCAATTTTCTTTGGAGTTACTTCTGAAAAGTTACTCTTTCGTAATATCTTGTCATTGTACAAAGCAGTGTATGGTATTTCTTCATATTTCTATACTAAAAGGAGAAAGATGTATAGAATTATTAGTGATTATAGATTGACGGTAATCACGATATCAGTTTCCATTCTTGAAATAAAAGCATCAAAGCAACGTTACTTACTATACTGTAAGTAAAGTAATGAGGTAGATCTCAAAACTAAGTTAGTTCTTTTAACACGTTGACTGCCGTGTCACCCATATATGGGTGACGGAATTATTTGTCCATATTTAAAAATTAATTATTACGCTAATGTAATCATTGTATCAAATTTGGTTAATATCTGGAAAATGCAAGAAGGTTAAAACGTTACTCAGTGTCACACATTTTAATTCTGTAATCATTATTTTATTAAATATATTGTTTCGATTTTATGAAATGTTTGAGGTCGCTGCTTTGGCGGTCAAAGTGTTAAATGTAACGTTCATTTTTCGGAAACGAGGCCAGAGACGAAAAGAAAAAATATATACATATATACACACAGGGTGTTTGAAGAGCACTACATCGGTAGGACCTTATTTTTTTAAGTGCAATTATGCATGTGCAATCAACAATTGCATTTTTTGTTAATGGAAATGCCTTTTTTTACATAGATAGATTCCTCTCACTATTCTATATGTGAATGGCAAAAAAATGATTAGGTATAGACTTTTTTAACTCATTTGCATTATACAGAAAAGTGAAATTGGTCCTTATCACCAAGATTTGTTTTATTGTTAAAAAGGAAAAATTGCAGACTAAAAAATAAAAAATATGTGTATTGAAGAAGCGTTGTCCTCTTATTTTGATGTTTTTTTAAAGCCTGAAACAATTGCGTGGGACACGCTGTGTACGTGTATACATAAATACACCATATTATGCCCCCCTTCGTACAAAACGACGTTTGTAAACACATTAATTACACACAATTAATAAACACATTAACCTAAAAAGGTTTCGAAAAATACATATCGCCAGTTTTAAGTATAACAGTTATTTATTTTCAGTACCTTCCAACCATTTCAAACTTATCGTCGTCAGGATGTCTTTTATCTACATGTAGTATTTTTTCTTTGTAATTCTCGTTTCTTCCGTTTTACGTTCGTCTTCATTTTTATAATCACTCTAAATATTCTCATCGACTCGTATACAGTTGCCGTGGCTTTCACAGCTACGAATCCGCGTGTATGTCGCGTCTTTTGATGCTCTCTCCGAAGTTAACCTACCAGTTGTGTTTATATCAGTCAAGGCAAGGAAGAAGATGAAGGGAAGGCGAAGGTGACTGGTACGTGAGGTAGGTCAAACTCGTGCCTGTGCGTGGTGTAGAATAAAAATGAGAAGGCCACGACCGAAGATCTCCGGTTCCTCAATTTCATCCTTTTGGTGCTCTCAAAACCAGCTATTGTGCGAGACAGCGAGAGAGAAATTAAAGATAAGCGCATTGCGATATTGAAATAGGGATAAGAAATTATGTATATCGTTTTTCCAAATATTATTGATATTTTAAATTAAACGATTATTTACCATAACTTCTTTATTTATTATTTTTATAAAGTAATACTTTAGTACAATCTTAGCACAAGCTAGCACAACTTGGCACAATTGAGAAAATTGAAAAAAACGAAAAGTGGGGGGCTAGTAAAAAAATTCGTTTTTCTTAATTTTTAGGCTCTATTGTTTATATTATTGTTATAATATTCGAGAACAATGTAGCACAAACTTAGCACAACTCAGCACAACTGTTGAAATTATTTATTTCAACAAGTAGGGGCCTAACTTCTAGGAGGCCTCCAAATATTCTTTTTTCATATGGTGTCCAAATATTAGCATAAATTGTGACAGTTTTTTTGTGTAAAGACTATTTAAGTTACAATAAATGGTTCTTATTTTCTTAGAATAATCAATACGATATCATGTGTATACATATAATTTAAATAATCTTCTTACATATCACGTATACAGCAACATACAATACATATACAAAGCTTGTGTTATGTCCAAATTTCAGTGTGAATAACTGTATATATGTACGTTGATAGGGGGCAACGTTGATAAAATTTAGATTTATAGAAACAAAATGTGAAACGTATGGTAAATAATTTGAATTAAAGAAGAGTCATTTCAATTTACAGAAATCCTCATGCTAGCGTGGAAAGAAACGAATGGAATTGTCTTCTTATAGAAGTTATAGTATACATACCGAGTTTCGGCGGTGTATTCATAAGCAGCGAGATGTGTCATAGCCAAAGGTAACGCGCATCAATTTTTCTACGGAATATCGCACAATTTACGTTTTCCAGGGACATTGAAATAGTGTCGAAATATCTTTCTCCCACTGTTAACAGTCGTCTCGCGACAACTATATTGAGCGTAGCACGGTCTCAAGATCATTTCTCGGTGATATTTATATCAGGTCGTGAAAGGGGCAGAGAACGAAAGGAGGAAAACCCGAGAGCGCTACGCGAGGATGGGCCGACTACAGAAACGACGTGTTTCCGATGTGAAAGAAAAAAATACGACCACGAGCTCGGAGGCGTCGCGCGACGCGTTTAGGTACCTTTTCTCGCGAACAGCTTCAGGAACTTTTCGCCGTCGTTGCTCGCATCTGCCTTCACCTTGCGAGGCTCGCGACGCACCTTGTCACAGATGCTCGCAAGTGTTTTCCGGCTATTACGAAGATTTCAAGGGCATCGTCTCGCGCCTGCACATCGGAGTCTATGTCCAGATGGTACCACTTTTATTCCGTTCGTCGATGGCAATTTTCACATTGCTCTTCACTGAAATTTCCCACGAGAAATGAAAAGAGAACCGAGAAATCCGTCTTGAAGCTTCGCGCTTTGGTCGTTCGGCACGTTTCCTTCGGAAAGCAATACTTTTTTTCCATACCTGCATGATCGAGTGTAGGTGTACTTAATAGAAAAGCGTGTCTGTATTCTATGAATCGAGTACGCGCGAGCAGATATTTTTCCCTTTAATCGTGTTTATTCTGAAATGATTGTTGAGACGTGATTATTGTATGGCCGGCTCGTATTTCGGGTTGGGTCTACGCTACGGTCGATTTGAATTGTGCCATTGTCGAAGGGGTCCTCTAGCGTCTTCTGACGAATTTATTGTTTTATGACTCTGGTGCGGCTGGAAAGTATCAGCTGGCCATGGGAAAGTCAGCCTAGCCGTGCAGTTCTCAATGGCACTTGACGTAGCGTAGGCCCACGCTTAGCGCCGAGGGGGGCCTGTGGCCCAAAGCCTAAATTATGGTTCCCGGCGAAATTGCAGGAAACCGAGTGTCGTCTGTTTAGCGACACTCGTTACGACGTATTTCGTCTATGGGCGTTGCCCTTGTTTTGGGAGGTCATTTGTAGCCTCCCAAATATTATATCATTGGCTGGGGCCCCCACTATTTTGTACTTTGTGGAGGGATTTTTCAACCCCACGAGGTTACTTGTCTCTCACGCGCTAGTTGTAAGATCAGTCGCGATTTAAGAGTCGAACTTACGAGTCGCCATTTAAGAGTCGAAACTAACAGTCGTGATTTAAGAGTCGCAACTAAGAGTCGTGAATTATACCGTCGCTGTTATACCGTCTCTTTTATACCGTCTTTCACATTTTCTATTAAAGTTACTTAGTTATCCGAAACCCGATTATTACTTATTTACCTCTCTTTGAGGTGTGTATCTCAGCGGTTCACTAATACTGTTTGAGCACTGACACGACACAACAATGATCCTCCAAAATACAGACGAATAAGATTTTCACGACCGCGCAAGTATTTTGTTTACACGTTTATCAATAAATAAGGTTCTTTTTCCTCGTAATAACCTTGGTTGTATACAATTAATATAAGGCGAAGAACGAATTTAAAATTGTTACGAAGAAATCCGATTCATGCACGAAAGGGTCAAGAAGCCGATAAGTTTTTCTGTCAGGTCCAAAATACTGTAACGACATACCTCCGTGAACTAAACAGCTGCTTCGACTAATCGAACGGTATAAAGAACGTATGCTTTATTCCGTTCGATTAGTCGAACTCCTCCCTCGCGTCTTCAGAAAAGGCGTTTCCTTCTTCCGAGAATTTGTATATGTATGAGAAAGGGTACGGAAAAAAACACACATTGTCAGATACTCCGTTAATCCATACATTTTTACAAAGTATTAGTCCAGATCGTGTATTATCAACTTCACCTGTAACTCCTTCATCCGTTACAGTAAATTGTTTAATATTTCATGACCTTGAATCGTAAATTTGCAAAACAGCTTAATTTGTCATATATGATCGTCACAGTGCGCCAATTGACCTTGAATTGTATGTAGAAATATTTTATTTCTGAAAAAATTGTTTATTTTTGGTTGATGGAACAAATCAATCTTTTGTAGATTGTGTACGCTCAACTTTCTGAGCAACCGTATACTTACGTCACATACATACGTTCTGGTCGATTTTCAATTTGTCGCCATCCAGACGCGTTCTTATTAAATTGCGCATCGCCAGCCGCTCGAACCTTTCCTTAGGGCAGCAAGTAGGTACGTGTACTCCTGAATATCGCAAGATTGTACTCGGGGGAAATACTCCTAGTAGCCAGGTATTCCAGCAAATTCTCGTATCTGGAAATCTTTTCGGCTGGTGCTCGACTGAATTGACACCGTAATTGCAACGTTTCATCGCATTGTCACGTGCTCGCGGAAGGCTGAATGGGCTTGAGATAGGATCAGATATACAGTCAGTCCCATAAACACATATTCGTACCCTCATTGCTTTTAAGAGAAATTTGTTGAAATCAAGTGATGCATGTAAGATTTTGCAATAAACTTTTTATTATGATTCAACACATATACAGGGTGGGGCAATAACCATGTCCAGATGAATGTTGCCGTTATTTGTAATAATATGAAAAAATGTTATATAGAAAACTTACGGTATAGAGGGGAACAAATATTTTCTGCGTGGGTGGAGGCATAGAGGAGATTTCAGGGTCAACTCTATTTTTTTAAATGGAATGCTATGTTTTTTTTTATCACGATGCGATAGCCAGTGTTGAGACGAATGCAGCGAGTTATCATTGAAGGTTATGCAAGGTCAAATATGGTACTAAAATAAACTTGATTACCTTACAGGATATGCTCGAATTGGTGACCGTTTGCGTCAATGCAAAGTTGCAATCTTCGTATCCCGCATCACGCGCATGTCTTATCGTTTCTGAACTTGTTCTAGCACATGCTGCAATTATTGGAGTATCGGTAATCCACACTGGTTACGACAAGTTGAGCACCAACGACAATGGTCAATTAACGTATGGTGTGGAATCGTTGGTGATCAAATAATCGGACCGCATTTTATCGATGGACATGATACTGGCGAACGATATGAACACTTTATACGAAGTAGATTGGGGACTTTATTAGAAAATGTACCACTAAACGTTCGCCAAATGATGCGGTCACAGCACGACGGATGTCCAGCACATTATGCTCGGAGAGTAAGAGATGCACCGAACGAACTTTACCCAAATAAATGGATAGGACATGGAGGATTAGTTTCTTGGCCATCTCGCTCTCCGGATTTAACACCATTAGATTTTCTTCTCTGGGAGCATTGAAAAATGCTGTTTATCAAGAAGTGCCCACTGCACCAGAAAATATGAAACAACGGATAATTGCGGCATGTGCTAGAATAAGTTCAGAAACGATAAGACATGCGCGTGATGCAGGGATACGAAGATTGCAAATTTGCATTGACGCAAACGGTCACCAATTCGAGCATTTCCTGTAAGGTAATCAAGTTTACTTTACTACCATATTTGACCTTGCATAACCTTCAATGATAACTCGCTGAATTCGTCTCAACACTGGCTATCGCATCGTGATAAAAAAAAACATAGTATTCCATTTAAAAAAATAGAGTTGACCTTGAAATCTCCTCTATGCCTCCACCCACGCAGAAAATGTTTGCGTCACAATATGTCCCACCTCTATACCGTGTAAGTTTTCTATACAACAATTTTTCATATTATTACAAATAACGGCAATATTCAAACTGGACATAGTTATTGCCCCACCCTGTATAAAGTTTATTTATACAAAATTATAACAAAATTGATTAACTAATAACAACAATATATTGATTTTACTCTACATAGTACGTAATAATAGTCCACAAAAGTATTCGTACCGACGTACATTTTGTCAAAAATCCGAATATTATAGTAGTTTTAAAGTTTGTACTAATTTTTTAGTATTTCGTCGGTCCACCTTGATACCTTATTACTTCGTTTAATCGATTTGGCATACTTTCTACCAATTTTAAAGTGGTACTTGGTTCAATACTGTCCCAAAGTTCCAAAATTTTTTGTTTTAGCATTTGTTTATTGGAAATTTCATGCTCGCGTAGTCTTTTATCTATTTCCGCACATAAATTTTCTATGGGATTTGTATCCGGACTCTGAGGAGGTGTACGTAAAAAATGAGGAACGTGGTAAAGTATCCACTCACGAACAATCTGAGCAGTATGCTTCGGATCGTTGTCGCGTTGGAAGTAGTAGTCATCTTGCAAACCCAGCTTAATCGCACTTGATTGCAGATTTTCTTCCAGAATATTTTTATACTTTATCTTGTGCATAATTCCGTCGATAAAGACGAGATTGCCCACTCCGGATGCTGCCATGCAGCCCCAAACCATCACGGATCCTCCTCCGTGCTTTGCCGTTGGTTGTAGACTTTTTAATTCTAGTTCGCTATTAGGTTTTCTCCAAACTTTTCCTCTTCCGTCACATCCAAAAATATTAAATTTCGATTCATCTGAGAAAATAACTTTTTTCCAGAAGGTATTACGTTGATTTATATACTCCTTCGCAAATGCTAATCTCTTGATTCTGTTGATTTTATTAACGAAGGGCTTCTTTCTCGGTGTTCGACCATGAAAATTTTCACTTCTCAATATTCTTCCACAAGTTTCAGCAGAAACCTTCTTATTGAACGTATCTTTACACATTGTTACTAACTTAAGTGCACTAATTCGAGGATTTTTTTGCACTTCGCGTATTACAGTCTTTCTTTCTCGAACGGTTAAAATCTTTGGTCTTCCAGTACGCTCGTTATTTAATAATCTATCACTTGCTTTTATCCGTTTAACGACGAATTGGATAGTCGATTTACTTCTACCAATTATTTTTGCAATCTCAACATAACTTTTGCCCTTTTGGTGTAATTTAAAAATTATTCGACGCTCTTCTAGAGTAGTCTCGGACTTCTTTCGACTCATTTCGGATTATCGATATTATTTCGACAAAATTTCGAACTAGACTGGTTCGTTTACGCTCATTCGACAGACCGTGAACTGTGGAAATCACTTCCGGTGCGAAACGACTATGTAAACAAAACGAAATCGACTCTGCTAAGAATGGTACGAATACTTTTGTTGACTGTTATTACGTACTATGTAGAGTAAAATTAATATATTTTTGTTATTAGTTAATCAATTTTGTTACAACTTGGTATAAATAAACTTTATATATGTGTTCGCTTATAATAAAAAGTTTATTGCAAAATCTTACATGCATCGGTTGATTTCAACAAATTTCTCTTAAAAACAATGAGGGTACGAATACTTATGGGACTGACTGTATAGCTAGGAAAGACGGCCTCTTAATAATAGAAGAAACTCTCCCTTAGAAAAGGGACATCAATCGAATTAGAGACTCGAGACGCAGGACTCTTCCAGACACTATCTTATCTAATTCATTAGCGGCCGCTTGGCCGTTTAATGGTGTTAATCTCGGGCCATTTATAAGTCTCGATCAATAGCGGGCAAGTAGATGGAATTTAGGATCGCTGATAAACAGGAACGGGACCGAACAGGCTTTTGGCACTATCGCGGCTCGTGAATCTTTTAGGATATGTCGTGGGGTCAGATTCTAGATCCCCGATGCATTAAGAGCCGAACTCTTCGTATGACGTACGCTGGCCCGGAATGCCCGCTTGTTCTGTGCACAGGTTCATTTATAGAGTTGAACATTACGTAATTGGCTTGCTGATGCAAGTTTGGAACAAATCTGAAATGATAAGGACGATTCAGTTTCAGATTTGATTGAAACAGAAAGTTCGATGTCAGGCAGTGATCGATGTCAGCTGCTGATTTTGATAGGTATTTGCGATAGTATGATATACGAGGTTTAATAAATAATAAGTCCAATTACTACAACGTTTTTTTTTTGTTGTGTCGGTACAGTTGTTCTTAACGCATGTTGACATGGGTGGCCATATTGGATGCTTAGTCTGTTCTTGGTTGTCGAAAAGGTTACACGTGTTTAGGTGTGCTCAGCGATTTTTTTCTTCCGAAGAAAAGGGAACAAAGAATTTGTATTAAATTTTGCTCTAAGAATGGTTATAAAGTGCAGCACCGCATTGGAAATGTTGATTGTTGCTTTTGGCGAATGTTCTATGAATAAAACAAGCGTTTACAAGTGGTACAAATGGAAGCTTCCTGAAGAGCCAACGCAGAAAAAAAGCACGTCAAGTTCGATCGAACGTGAAGGTTCTGCTCACTGTGCTCTTCGATTTCAACGACGTAGTCGGCGTAGCGCATCATGAATTCTTGCCACCAGGTCGTACGGTCAATAAAGAATATTACCTGGAAGTTCTATGTCGGTTGCGTGAAGCAATCCGAAGAAAACGTCCGGATTTCTGACGAAACAATTCATGGCAATTGCACCACGATAATGCACCTGTTCACGTTACACTGCTTGTTTGTGAATTTTTCGTCAAAAATAATAATGTTATGATGCCTCAGCCTCCGTATTCACTGGACATGACCCCCCCCCCCCCTGTGACTTCTTCCTGTTCCCGAAACTGAAAAGAAACATGAAAGGACGACGTTTTGCCAACTTTGAAGAAATAAAGGAAGAATCGCTAAGGGAGCTGAACTCCCCACCGAAAATTGCGTTCGAGAAGTGCTTTGAAGATTGGAAAAAGCGCTGGCATAAGTGTATTATATCTGAAAGGGAGTACTTACTATTATACTGAAGGGTACAAAATTAATATCGATAAATAAATAAATATTTTTTTGAGAAAAACTAAAATTCCGCCTTTCTTTTTATCAAATCTCGTAGTATTAAAATAGATAAATGGCCGAAGTGTAGATTGAGTTTACATTTGACGGCGACTTTCTTTTGTTTCTCTTATATTAGTAATTATTCTATAACAAAATATGTACAGGGTGTATAAAAAGCAACGGTCATCCGTTTTAGGGGTGAATCTACACCTCTGGATCGGTGGACATTTGTGAAAAAACCTTGCCTCAAAATTGTGTATAACAAAGAAAATTGTCGTTAAAGTTTCTTTTTATATCGACGCTACATCACATTTACATCGAAAGGAGCCATATGTCGCAAACAAATAGTTATTGAGTTATTAATCAGCTGATTAACAGCTTATATCTCAATAACAATTTGTTTGCGACATATGGCTCCTTTCAAACTTTGTCTCTTCGCAACAACAGTTTTCTTTATTATAAAAAATTTTGAGGCAAGTTTATTTCACAAATGTCCACCGATCCAAAGGTGTAGATTCACCCCTAGAACGGATGACCGTTACTTTTTATACACCCTGTACAGAAGTTCAATTCTGCAGCCACAATCGTTTGTTTTTATCGATTTAAAATGATACCTGGAAAAGAGCATATCCGTTATTGCATTTTGCTGTACTTTAATTTCACCAACAATCAACGCCCAACGCGGCAGTCAGAAGTAGGATGGGAAGTTCTTCCTCACCCTGATGACTCTTCAGATGCTGCACCTTCAGACTATCGTCTACGTCGCTCGATGCAAAACGATCCAACCATTGCCGGAGAAGTGGGAAGAACAATCGACAGTCGATTGGCGACGCTATGTACTTGCATATGCGTTTACCGTGAGCCGCGAAATGCGAAGCAGACGCACACATCGCGATAGATTTTCGACGGTTGCGATCGAGGCCTGGTAACGCGAGCAAACAAGTGCGAAAATCAATTATCCATGTATATGTATACTTATACACATAGTACTTATATCAAATATACTCCAATACAGTAGGCCCTCGAATTTCGCACATAATTGGTTCCTGAAAGCGTGTGCGAATGTCGAATGTTCGAAAGTAGAGGGATTTAAAAAAATATGCACCAAAAACTGTGTTTTAAAATATTCATCTATCAAAATGTATACATAATGAAGTTAAAGAGGCGTGTTAAGTGCTTTCGGGTGTTTCCGTTATAAAGTTATAATCATTTCATCCATCGCTATGCCGTGTCTTTTGGAAACAATCTTTCAAGATATATTTCCACAATTTTGAACGCATTCCTTAATTTTACTCTTGTTTTTCAAAATTGATCATATCGTAGATCTGTTTACACCGTACGAACGTCCGATCGAAGCAAAAGATTCACCGTTTTCAGAACGTTTAATTATTTCCATCTTCGTCTCGATCGTACGAAGTTTACGAGTCCTTAATTTCTTTTCGTTCGTATCAACACTGCAGTTTTTCCGTTTCTGACTCATGTTTATCAATTTATAAAGGCGAAATATTTAAACTTAAACAAATAAATTAGCAAAGCGCGCAACACGTTGACGCACGCCCTAATGCAAGAATCTTTAATAATATGCGAAATAGCGAATTGTGCGAAAGTCGAAATTCGGCCGTCTGTATATTGTATCACAATATTGTGTAGCATTCGTTAGAAACTTTTCTACTTGATTTATCAGTAGAGAAGAATATTTTCTAAGATGAATTCACGGAGAACGTCTCGAGTATAATTTTATCCCCCCCACCGCAATTTCAGAACCCGCAGTAACAAGAGAGCGTATTCATTAACGTTGCCCACTATTCAAACAAGCTAGTCAAAGTCGACGTCGCCCTTTCGGGGCGTACTCCTCGTCAGTGTCTCCGATTCTAATCGGCCATCTTCTTGATTAGAGCGCTTCGACCACCCAGATACGCCTTCTCAAAGAACGAACCCGGCTCTTCTTCTCTGGTTGCCGCGATTTTATTAAGCAACGCCACGATGTCGACCCATCCGTTCGATACTCTTACTTTCCAAGCGAATTTGTTTCCAGCGAACAAAGGAAGACCGGTGGGTATTTCCTATATTCTTATCGCGACTTTTGGTCCGGTCCTTTGGTCGTATCGTTTAAACGCGAAAGGGAACGTTTGGCTTTGTTGAGATCGCCGGGAGACGCGCGGCGCGGCAGACTGTGAAAAAAAGGATAGAAGACGCGCGCTGCCTCGCTTCGCCTCGCCTCGCTGTACCGAATTTACACCACGCTATGCAAAGATCGCAACAAAAGATCCCCTGTTCAAGTTTCGGACCGCACAAAGAAGGTTTGCTTTCTTCTGGGCGGATGAAAACGCCGGATAATTAAGTTCGAGCGATGGATGCGCGCTCCTCGAGAAGCACATATTGTGTACTCCACCGTGATCTGTGCGTCCTAATGAATCGTGCATCACAGTTCATCGCACGTTGTTCCCTATCTGCGCATACCGCGATACCTTCACGAATTGCCGGTATTTTATGCTAGTCTGGAGCTTCTGATCGGTTGAATTAATAGAGGAAAATAGTGCGATCGTTCTCGCCTCGTTAAATTTGTTGCGCGCCAATTCGATTCGATAAGCACGTCAAAATACGTAAGAATCCAGAATATAAAAAAAATCGGAGATACGTCCTCCGCCGAGTTATTTTGGGTCATAATGTTGGATTACGGGTATAAAATAACGTACACCCTCTTTAAATATAAAATAGAATTTATTCTAAATAATACTTTCGAAGACACGTTCTGAGGCACGTCTTTACTCTACAACGAAATATTCTAGAGTGAGGACCGCTCTGGAAAAAGTAAACGATCGACCGAGAGTCGAGGGTCCCATAACGCGGGCAGCACAGATACAATGTATCAATTATTTGTATAGGCGCTCGAAAGTCAAGCGATCGAATGCGCCCACTAAATACAGAAGATTATTTTTGCTTCGTGAATAAATTCCAACACATAACAGCCAAAATAATAGGTTTACGTAAAAAAATGTATATAACCATTTTGTAGAGCTTTTTATGAGCTTCATTTTTTGTTTGAAACTTTTTTCTCTAAAATCAATATTTTCGAAAATATTTAGTAAGAACTGTCAAAACTTTGTCGCCAAAAATCGGGACTTTCTTCTCTAATCAAGGATAAGCTTCGGCAAAAATTTCAGCAAAATCGGAGGGTTGTCGCTTTCGAAAGTACACCGCAATATTGAAACAAAATATCAAATGACAATGATGTTATATTGCCAATTGTTTACAATGTCCAAATTCTTTTTCCTGCGATTGAACGCCATTGTAATCCGTGAGGTTTGCATTTTTTGTTATGCCTATTAAGACTATAAAGCCTCTTTGGTGTAAACTGCTTTATTACAAAATATAATCGGTATCAAATTAGTACTCGAGACACTGTACATTCGTCATATTCGGTTATACCACCTCATATTTCCCCAAGAAAGCTTTTAGTTTGCAGAATTGAAAATCTATCCAACTATAAATCCTGAGTTTCCATCGGATCCTAAGGATTTCCATTTTCTTTTCGCTGATGGCAACAGAAAAATCGTAGGAGTCTGCGACAGGGCGGATAATAAACGATTGCCGCTCACGTTGAACGCGAATTTGCAAAACAGGGGGAACTGAGATGTGGCATAGATAGTAGATACGTGTCTTCCCGAAACTAGCATCATAGCAGTTTATTATTTATTCTTCGACCTCAATTTCAAATTTGTTGAGGAAATGAAAGAATCAATTGTTACATCCGTTAACATATTTCTACGTAGAGCTGCCACAAAGTTTTTTAATTTTTGATTGATAATACAATAGAATAGACAAGGTATAAAACGAATGTCTTCCATTCTGTATATATTTCTTAATTCGTTATTCTGAAAGAAATAATAGATTATAAGAATTTTTAGCAATTTGAAGATCGAGAATCGCTTTCTTCACTTCTTTTCCATTTTCTTATAATAATAAGTTTTAAGCATAAAACTGTTTTGACTCAATTGTGTTACTGGCTATAATGCAATATCAACTGAAAGCACACACCAAGTGTGTGAAACAGAGTGAATCGGTTGTGTAGATCTTAACGTTAGCGCATTCGTTACCGGCGGATGTCGTATGAGACGCTTAGCTGAACGCTGCATATAATTTTCAAAAAACTATAGTCGTGCACTGCAAGTGCCTGCTATATGTATAAAAGTGTTTGAATGTAAAAACAATTACGTACAGCTACTTTATCGGTATTCAACTAATTAATTTTAAATGACGTGGAACTACGTTATCGATCTTGAATGCGATAAGATCCCGTGGCAGCTATTGCATATATTTTCGAATAACAGCATTTTAAGAACAGATTTTCGAAACGTTATTCTGTAACTCTTCAATGTACATTCTTTTCGACTTGTTTATCCGTTTCAGTAAGATGATAAACTTTTTAGTAAACCCAACAAATTGTTTATATGTGACCACATTAAGTGGCGAAATACCAATTTTATTATTAGTAGGAAGAGCTGTATTTGACAGTAAAATTATGGACACAAGATCAGGTTTTATGCCTTGATCTTGTGCATTCAGAAGGTTAAGAAGATATAAAAAAGGAAGAAACAATCGATTTGTTTGAACTTGTAGAGTTAAAGTACCCTGTTGAAGAGGTTCGTGAACGATCGTATTTTTCGTCGCGCAAACGTTGGAATTCGTAATTGGGCTGGCAGCTCCCTATCGTCTGGACGGAAAACGTCCTCGTGGAGGAGTTTTCAGCTCAAAAGTGGGTTTGGCAAGTCGCCATGTTGTGCCGGCGAGATTCCAGCTTGCCGGTATGCAGCTACAGGTAGACGTACACCTGGTCCTTAACACGTTTGCGACGGGATGTGCCACGGATGGTACACATACGACCTCGCGATGAACGTGTTAAACGATTTCAATTGCTGGTCTCTGCTCAACCGCGTTCAAACGCTTTTCACGCTGTTTTTACTCCGCTTAATGCTTCGATGCTCCGAAAGAGTAAAATAAGCAAAAGGAACCCCCTGTCTATTTGAAAAATATCCTTTTGAGTAAGTATTTCGAGTTGAAATCTGGCTAATTTACAGGGTCTTTGATTTAACGTTAAATCGTCGGATGCTGATTCTCTTAGACTTGTTAACAGAAAGATTTCTAACAGCTTCCGGTTTTGCAGCCATTTCCGGGCTACTAAATCGACACTCGATATACATTATTTCAGTGTAGAGAAGCAAGGGATACATAATGGTCCATGAGTCAATGTTTGTTATCAAGGAAAAGAAAATTCAGCGGGCTTCTGTTTGCCGTTTCCTCATTTTCTTCGAGCGCTTATCGTTCTTTCCTATTTCCTAGTTTCTCTGGCCTCGGCTGATCTTCGAGTAGCACTGAACGCTTTAACGAGGAATTTAAAGAAATCCCGATGCAATGACGGGTAACCACTCGCTAAATACACACTCGTATAGTCAATCATAAAAGTTTACAGACAATATTGCACACATAATCCGCGCGGTTTGAAACCTTGAATAGATGAAAATGTAACATAATACCTGAGTAAAAGATTATCTACTGATTGTATTAAATATTGTATTAATAAACATTAGCATTCTCTGGAGTTGTTCGATTAATGTTTTTAATAATATATTATTCCTCGCATTTTGTAAATCCCCTTGTAAGTTCTTCTCTACTTTGTAGTATTGTGAATTGGTATGAGTTTTGAATCTATTAATATTTTCAGGTAAACAAATTTAAGAGATATTCTTATTCTTGAGAAACTCTCCAATTTCAACGAATAAATTAATCGGTCTCCAGAAAGTGTGCAGAATTTTGATGTTTTGTTTTTTGATAACTTATTCGCACGTGTTCTTGACCAGTTTCTAAGTTTATTGATGCTTGACGCGTACTGTGTTCCGTTCAGAATTGGACGGATGGCACGGTACAGCACACACAGACAAGCTGGTGTGTCACGATAGGTTTTTTGGAGAGAGTGCTTAGACAGAATTGGTGTTTCTACGTTTATTACATTCTGACGAGGCACGCGACTCAGCGTCGCTCGACAGTAGTGCCAAGACTCCTCGAGTCGTACAAAAATCGGGCGTCTTTTAAACCTTTGCGATTGGGCAAATATCTCATTATATTTCCCCTTACAAGAAGTGATTTAAAGAAAATATATGGATATTCAAAAACACAGAATATGTTGAAGCTAATCTATTGTGTTTAATAGTG
Organism: Sphecodes monilicornis; assembly: GCA_913789915.3. NCBI lineage: Eukaryota > Metazoa > Arthropoda > Insecta > Hymenoptera > Halictidae > Sphecodes > Sphecodes monilicornis. The sequence continues at coordinate 33,459,308 of OU565285.1, forward strand.
TCGATAATAAACCACTAATGGAGAGTTTGTAAACTGGAATAACTAACTTTAATATATTAAGAGTTGGGTGGGCGCGCAGTGGCTCAGTGGATAGAGCGCGCGACTACAAACAATGTAGTCGTGAGTTCAAATCCCACCGCCGTCACCAATGGAAATATTCTTCTATGTGATATTATACTGCGTCGTTGACCATTGGTGGTTCGGAACCCACCGTAATAAACAGTAGGTCCCGCTGAAAAGTAGGCTGAAATAGGCTGAACATTAGCGTTAGGTGAGAGTGGACAAAGTGGAAGAAGGGGGAGAATGGTAAAATGGATTTGAAACCCTGAGGGGACCAAATATCAGTACCTATCCTATATATTAAGAGTTGATTGGACGCCATTGACACGCTACGAAATAAAAAGTGTCGATGACGTCCAATCAACTCGATTGAAAGCAGCGCCATCTAGAGGGACGCAATCACGTGGCGAAGTATAGAGGATCACGGGGGGGGGGGGGGGGTACGAGGGGTACAGTACACCGGCCGAACGATAGCGGCGCTGGCATCCAAATCCTACGTTCAATTCGGGTCATTTCCAGAATCCGAATCCCGTATCCATAGTATAAAGATCAGTGGTAGAGGTACGCTTGTGCGTAGCCAGGGAGGGTAATCTCCCATGTATAAAGTGTGGACCTTAGCAGTGCCCTCTACCCACACATATACCTACTATACACACACACAAACACATATACCTACTATATAGTATGATTACTACTTAAAAGTAAGCTTAAAAAATGGCAATATATTTTAAAAAGGTAGTTTATTATTAAAATATTTTATTTCACTGTAAATATACAATAATACATAATACAATAATAATAGTATAATAATACATAATAAAAAAATAAATACATAATACAATAATAATAGTATAATACAAAATCATAAAATAAATACATATAATAATTGATAATACATATGTAAGGAGGCTCGAGGCTCGACACGACATAAATCTTTATTCGTTGCTCGCTCGCAAGGAACTTATTGATAACGTCACTGACAAAATGTAATCATCGTTTGTTAACAGAACACGCAACGCTTAAATCAATAGAAATATACATAACGTACAAATCAATTAAAATATACATAACGCTATAAATCAATAAACATATATACTAATAGTAACAGCAGTCTTGCATACAGTGGTATAAACATTCTCTCACACAAAATAATATAACAAATACATAACATAATAATACATAATAGTAACACTTTATTATATATAGTATAGTCACACCCGATAAACACTGTGGAACTGCACAAGCTTTCACCATTTTATTGTAATATCTAAATGTTTACACTAATTGTTTATGTTGTATATTGTCTGTATGAACTGTATGTACTTATGTCTCTTATGCACTTATATGTCTTTGTCAAAATTTTATTAGCAATGCACAAAGCGAAATTTGAAAAATAAGCTCAAAAATAATCTCAAAAATGAATCCACCGAGTGTCACTCAATTTTGAAAGGTTATTTCTAAAATTGATTTGACACTGAGCAAACTTTATTCCTTTCAATATTTTATGAGCTTATTAATCAAATTTCCAACACAATTCGCAAAACGTCTTTTATGTAGAAGCAGTATTTTCGAGAATTTCGCAGCACAAGAAATGACAACAATCAACAACAATACCGAAAATCGAAATAAAATATGAATATTCGTGCAGTGCGCAGCCGTGATTCTGGGCGCATCCTGGCGGTAATAGTTGGTAACAGTAGCGTCCAATGGTGTTACAGATTAGAACATCAGTCACGTGATGTGCAGTGATGGAATGCAATAGAGGTGCCATCTCCATTAGTTCCCTCTGAAAAGGAACTAAAATGTAGAGTGTCCAAGGTCATACATAAGAGTTTACTCCCCCTGTGCGTAGCGCATGCACGGTGAAAGCAAAGTAGGTGAAGACGGTACGTCTGAGAGGTGGTAGTTTTCTCGTCCAGCGCCCACGGAGTTCCCATCACTGTCCCCGACACAGTCTCGCACACCGACGCTCGCTTGTTCCTCCGATGCTCGCTCACTTCGCTTGTACAATTCAAATGTATATTATACACGTTTTCTAACAAATAGTACTCATGATACATAATTATTCAGATGCAATTGCAATTTTTTATAAATTCAGGCGATCATGAATGTCATTATACCGCCAGGCTGGCGGCGCACCGACTTCTACGACCACTTGCGAATGCCACCACTGTGGCGGCATCGACCGCAAAGGGTTATACACAAATTGTGCCCAGCTAGGGACCAATCGGTGGGTCGTAATTAGCCTAACGCACGACAAATGCGAAAATTGGGGTTTTCCGACGTGCCTACGTGCAGGCGATGTCGGACCATATAGCCGGGCCTGAGTCACACTATCTGGAGGTGGAGTTGCAACCAGGTGTTTGGTGCGATAAAATAATTTGACCTTTGGTTCTAACCGTAGGAAAATTAAAGGTAGCGGCTCTTCGACTGTTTCCGTTTCGCAACGGAATATCCAGCAATTTAAAACTGAACTATACGTGTAGCGAGTCCTCCCGTTAACGCGCGAGAAACACAGTACACTCGCGAACTATAAATATCTGTTTTTCACGAGGCATTGAAATTTCGCGAATGCAGAAACGGGACGATAAATTTACTGACCGTACCGGAAAGATATACGAGTCCCGAAAAAACACGCTCGCGACTACCGAAACGTGCAAAGCTTCTTAGAAACTTATTCTGTATGCACGCGGAATAAGATGTGTACGAATTTGTCGGATTTGAATGGAAGATAAGCCGCAAGAAATACTTCACAGTCTGCTGACCACTTTCAGATGGAATGTTTAGACGACGTGCATTATTTGATTATTCCTCGTGATCTTATTATATTTGTTCGGGAGGGCGTATCCGTTCAAAAAAGCGTGATAATGGACACGGGTTCTAGCCTTAATTGTATCTAGAAAAATTAATCGGCACGGAAGTGCTGCTGTAATTCTTAATTTAATAACTTTGTCTTACACATGGTGCGTCACTGCTTGTCGACTTTCATTGTCATTCTTGTTTTTCGTTTTATGTAGTTTGTAGAATCAGTAATTTAAACGATATCTATGTTGAGCTTAGGTAAGAAATAGTTTCTAGGTTATTCTTTGACTGTCACGCACTAAGTTCTAATAATAACATTATTAATAACAATTTTGAATATCATGAATCTATTTTACATATTCCTGAAAAGTTAAACACGATGCAAAAATAATTGCCAGAAAAGTTCTTCCACAATGACCACACTAGTTAATATCTATAAACACGGTGTAATTCGTTCATGTTACTTTAAACCATAGTGGAATCTCCCGTATAGATGATTTGATAACATGAATTTAAATGTCAACCTTAATTTCACAGAATGTGGAAAATAACTGACAAACTCAAACTAATGAATAAACTTAGAACCTACAAATAACTAATAGGTTTTGTTGTTCTTCGAAATATGTATAATCGTTATAATTATATATATATATATATATATATATATATATATATATATACACACACTCATATTAGTAAAAGAATATGTTATAATATTCCACAATATACTAGAATATACTACAATATACTAAAATATACCAGAATATACTAGAATATACTAGAATATACCAGAATATACTAGAATATACTAGAATATACTATAATATTCCAGAATATACTAGAATATAGTAGAATATACTATAATATTCCAAAATATACTAGAATATACTACAATATACTAGAATATACAAGAATATACTAGAATATACCAGAATATACCAGAATATACTAGAATATACTAGAATATACTAGAATATACTAGAATATACTAGAATATACTAGAATATACTAGAATATACTAGAGTATACTAGAATATACTAGAATAAACTACAATATACTACAATATAATAGAATATACTAGAATATACTAGAATATACTAGAATATACTACAATATACTAGAATATACTAGAATATACCAGAATATACATAAAACATTTTGCACTTTCTCTCACATTGTCATGTTATATCTTTATGAGATATTTCAGTGTTATTAATCGAAGTACACTGTTGATTGCCTATAACCAAATGTATGTAGAAACTGTATTTTGCCAGTTTTCTAAAATAGATTCTCGCATTTCTTTGTTACAGGAAGTATTGCACACGATCAGTGCGCCCAGCGGACAAGTTCGGCGTATCGTTATCTTCAAGAAAAATGGCGTTCAAGCCATGGTGGAATATCCTTTTGCAATAGAACCGTTCTGTCCAGTCGGTGGACCGCATTTTACGTATGGATCGCTAGATACTGACTTCTCGTTGATACGATAGATGAGCTTAAAGCCCAAGAGGATTTCCATGGTGACACATATCTTCGGAATGACTTGACGCGAAAGTTTGTCGGTCACGCGCCACCGTTACAATGCGATGAGGATTTATAACCGGAACTTGGGGGCCAACGATATCGGATTACAAGATCTTTTGCTCTGACTATCTCGAGTGTAAATGATACCAGCGTCACGAGGGACTTCAAACATCCTGTCCGTAGTACTCTAGATCAATTCCCTACTCGATCGACCCCTCTCTCATATGAATAGCCTACGGGTATTTATTTATTTACAAAGACATATCTTTAATACAAACGAATACAGAGGGGGGGGGGAGGTTAGATTAGAATATTTTTTTTTATTATTATTAACTTAGATTAGAATTGACTGTGATATAATTAGCAAGAGATCGGGCATTTAAACGAGAACAACGATATATCTTCGTTTTATTTATAGTCGTTTGAAAAAACTTGTCTACAATACTTTACAGAGAAATCAATCATAGAAATCGTGCTGTTTTATCATTGGAAACGCATAATATTAAGATACCTCTATTCGAAAACGCATATCGTAGAAATTAGATAAACGCACTGTTTATTGAAAATATTGTTGGGTTTTATATGTATGATATTTTTCCTCGTACGAATTAATGGAATGTCGTCGTTTCGAAATGTTGGCTATATGCTTTTGGTTATCTATTTCAATGTGAATCAATTGTGATGTCATGTTATCTGATTCAACTATTGTCTCCTTCAATAGTAAGCATAACTAAATAGATATTCCTAAATCGCAACCTGTTCCATGTTATTAAAAAACAATAATATGAACATTTTGAGATCAAATGAACAGAACAGTACACTACTATAAATAGACACATTGATTGTATTACATATCTATGTAAGAAACAAATACATTTAAAAATGTTTAGTCAGTCCAAACTTAGTGGTGATTATATATAACAACCGGCAATTATACATAATCACCGGATTAATCACATTTACCGTAGCATACTCATTCTTCGACATTATATGTTTTGAAAAGTTCACGCGGTATATAGATCGTTCGACGATCGCGTGCTATATTTGTAGAAAAAGTTGACGAGCGGTCGCATCATGCTAACGCACACGCACGGCGCGGACGTGCGCGTATAGGCAAAATTCAATAAAGTAGTAGCTGCAGTTTTTCGCAAATATCTCAAAAACTAAGGCTGAGCGACGGTTATATGTATAGGAAAAAGTTGTTCAGAATCTTCAGCCTGACAACATATTAAAAAATCATCGAAATCGGTGATGTGGGACCTTTTATGCACAATTACCGAAAAATCCTTTGGTATACATTGATATGTCACTAAAGGCTACAACATATCCAAATTTAAACAGAATCCAAAACAGTACATATGTACTTAGAAAAGTGTCCTCTTTTGCGTGGAATAGCCCAATAATGTCTGTTGACTTATCGCCCTGTCGCTGCATCTAGGATCGCGCTGTGAAATTTACGGCGTCGACAGATGTTTGTAAACTTAACCTATGTTATCTGTCTTCGACTCCATTCATCTGCGAACACGCATGGGGGAGTAAGCCAGAAGTGTTGTTTTAAAAATACTCGTGCCGTTCATTGGTGATCGTGGAGAGTATACCCGCCGACAAGTGTCTGGTAAAAAGTAGTTTCAAAATTGTTGTGGATAAAACGAACGGCAGAAACAGTAACTGGAGTGACATTTTCGCTCTACACACGGAATTCGCGAAGTATCCAAACCATTTCCAAATATAGATTTAATATTTCTGCCAAATACACCTTCCCTACTTTTCACATATTTTCACATACTCGCGACGACCACAGTTTCATAGTTTACGCATCAAAAAACCAACTCATTGTTATTTAACCAGTGCGCTACTGCAATCTTTGTAGTTAAAATACCAACTTTATTAAATCGAACGTAACTCCTTTATACGATACATATTAAACAAATTGAGTCTTGATCATTTGAATATCAGTATACATACAAACATATGTATTTTGAAGAAAAATGTTAATTTCTTTTTAATAAAATTAGTTGCACTTTATTTACACGAAATTGGTGACATATTGGTGATATGTTAATATCATTGAAAGCGATATTGGTTGACAACTTGGGAAACACCACTTTTTACTATGAATCCTCTATAATCCAGGAATCGTATTCCGTTGTTTGCATGAACGGACTTGTGATGCATTCATAGTTATAATAATTAGCCAGTGGCTATCAGATCACTTATTTTGCCACCCTCGAGTTGCGATTATAAAATGATTCCAATGGAGCGAAGAACTGTTATCGCCATCGGCATGATTCGACTCTGCTTCTTCAAAAAATAACAGCTTCTTTTCATAGGAAAATTTGTTCCTATAAAAACACGATAAATTTAGTAATATCTAAATTGTGTAGTAACATCGAATAACGTCTCACAGTAGCTGAATGTAAAGAGTTAAATGTTGAAGTGGTATCTACACGCGTGTCGCGAATAAATCTGCACAGTGTAAGAGGCGCGAAGTTTAAAGCTTTCCCCCCCAAGAAAACAGGACTCGTGTTTGTCGTCGTGAACGATGCGCGCTAAACCGATGGAAATCCTCTGTGGGCTTAGTATCCGCGAGTACATCCTCCTTAAATGATTTTCGTCGTTCAGTGAGCTCGCGAAGAACAGCATCTATATATTCTTAACTTAGTCCTTCGAAATCCACGTTCGACTCGGTGGAATCGGCGACGAGAGCGAAGGAGACACTTCAAGGAGCAGACATATACTCCGGCTGCTGCACACTGAAAATCGACTTCGCAAAGGTAAGTGCATGAAATTGATACTGCTTTTTACTGTTGAAGAAGTGCGGTTCCCGCACGAACGAACGAACCGAAGTTCGGCTCATTATAATAGACCAGAAGTGGATGAACCGAGAATGAAAGACGAAAATAAAGAACACAGGGAAGAAGAAAAGAGGGAGGAAAAAAAATAAGCCTCTCGAGTTCTACCGTTAATATTCATGAGAAAGAATCCCGCGGAGATATGCTTCCGCAAATAATGGAAACGTTCTAAATTCACGTTTCCCTTACGTAACCGGGGCCTGTACTTACGCCACCATAAAACCGAGGAAATTTGCTCGTTTCATTCGTTTTACGTGCTCGTTACATATTCTTCCAATTACTTGGCGCGCCAGCGATGAGCTACAGCGACGACATTCATCCTAATATTTAATCCGACGTCTAATTAGCGAATTCAAAATAATACACTGGAAAAATCTACCCTCGAAACGCAACGCGTTGGCCCACCTTTCAGCATGAACATTTTCACTGGAATATCTATTGAATACAACAGCAGACATTTGTGAAACTTCCTGTTACCCTTTTTTAAAATACCTTCTGACAATTACGAGTATACTAATTAGCTTGGATAGTATACTGTGTAGAGTGTATTAGTTACCAGCGCGCGTTTGATTGTGTTGGATTTTTTCTGCTGTTGTGTTTAGAGCGCGTTATTTATAAATTAGCCAACTTCTAAAAATCCAAATATCCGTTTAACATCTCGACGATTTCCTGTTTTCTTTTCTCTCTTAGATATTATATAAAAAATCGATTTTCCAAAACTATTACTTCAAATAAACAGTACTACTTCTAAACTGTTTTTCTTAATAAGTTCTTTGGAAAATTAGTACAATTAAACGCATTTTCTTGAAAATGTATGTTTTATAAAATGCTTTCTAATCAATATGTTTCGCTAGAAAAATAACGTAGAAGTCTTGACTAGAATTATCTAGCTCTCGTCGTAGGACGATGTTTGAACATCTTGAAACGGAATTAGTCGTTATTCGAAAAAATAACACATACTAATTTCTTCATTTACATCGAGAAAATGTTTTTTCATTCCGCATAAATACCATTGGAGACATTATTCTTACCACAGAAGCTGTTTTAAAAAATTATGTTTACGAAACCACGCTATCAGCGCATCTTTTAACTAATCTGTAGATCAGGCCTGGACGACGCTGGCTCAGAAAACACATGTTGCTGATTTTCTCCTCCGCCTGCTCGGCAAGGCAGTCCCCATCACGTCCACTCCGACTCTTCCTTCGGCACGAGTCCCACGATGCTGCACCAATGATGGTACATGGTCTCGTGTTTCTCGCGCATGCGCGACGATTTTAGCGTCAGTAAGGTACAAAGATGGGCTAAAATGGGGTACCTTGGTCACCCGCATAGTTTCGCAAATTTTGTTTTCGATTTTCAAATATGAATGTTTAACATGCGTACGTTACGTTAAAATTGTATGTGCATGTACATACAATATATAAATATATCTTGCACTCTTCTGTCCGGTTTCCCGTCAATAACAGTTCCCCCCTACTTTCTCCACAAACATAGGACGTACGGTACGTTCCTGCATTTAGTCGCGCATGCGCGAAAAAACCGAGACCATATACCATCACTGCGACTAACGCGCTCACCCACGGAACCCTCCCGCCTTCCTCCTAATTTCCTATGGTATTTGTGGTCTGGGGGGTCCTAATCCCACACTTGGCCATCCTGCAATGACATTCGCCCTCGAATGTTCATTACAGCGTGATCGTCTTTTTGTGTATGTTTGGCCTCAGCGCCAATCAACGCAACCTCGTTTCGTAACTTCACATTTCGTATTTCGTACTTTGTTTCATCTTCGTCCGTCATCGTCGCGCCATTGTGCGGTGATCGGTGTCCCTCCCATCCCGGACGAGCCCCCAAATGTAGGATCTCAGGAAAAAGGAAGGCACCGCGCCGGGAATCGAAACCGGGCCCTCGCAGTGGTAGCCGATCGACTAACCAGTGATGGTATATGGTCTCGGTTTTCTTGCGCATGCGCGACGATTTTAGCGTCAGTAAGGTACAAAGTTGGGCTAAAATGGGGTACCTTGGTCACCCCGCATAGTTTCGCAAATTTTGTTTTCGATTTTCAAATATGAATGTTTAACATGCGTACGTTACATTAAAATTGTATGTGCATGTACATACAATATATAAATATATCTTGCACTCTTCTGTCCGGTTTCCCGTCACAACAGTTCCCCCCTACTTTCTCCACAAACATAGGACGTACGGTACGTTCCTGCATTTAGTCGCGCATGCGCGAAAAAATCGAGACCATATACCATCACTGCGACTAACGCGCTCACCTACGGAACCCTCCCGCCTTCCTCCTAATTTCCTACGGTATTTGTGGTCTGGGGGGTCCTAATCCCACACTTGGCCATCCTGCAATGACATTCGCCCTCGAATGTTCATTACAGCGTGATCGTCTTTTTGTGTATGTTTGGCCTCAGCGCCAATCAACGCAACCTCGTTTCGTAACTTCACATTTCGTATTTCGTACTTTGTTTCATCTTCGTCCGTCATCGTCGCGCCATTGTGCGGTGATCGGTGTCCCTCCCATCCCGGACGAGCCCCCAAATGTAGGATCTCAGGAAAAAGGAAGGCACCGCGCCGGGAATCGAAACCGGGCCCTCGCAGTGGTAGCCGATCGACTAACCAGTGATGGTATATGGTCTCGGTTTTCTTGCGCATGCGCGACGATTTTAGCGTCAGTAAGGTACAAAGTTGGGCTAAAATGGGGTACCTTGGTCACCCCGCATAGTTTCGCAAATTTTGTTTTCGATTTTCAAATATGAATGTTTAACATGCGTACGTTACGTTAAAATTGTATGTGCATGTACATACAATATATAAATATATCTTGCACTCTTCTGTCCGGTTTCCCGTCACAACAGTTCCCCCCTACTTTCTCCACAAACATAGGACGTACGGTACGTTCCTGCATTTAGTCGCGCATGCGCGAAAAAATCGAGACCATATACCATCACTGTGCTGCACCTACCTGCCGGTGGAAGAGAAAGTCGGAGTGGACGTGGTGGGGACGGCCTGGCCTAGCAGGAGAAGGAGAAAAGCAGCAACATGTGTTTTTTGAGCCAGCGTCGCCCAGGCCTGGTGCAGATCATAGAAATATACAGGGTGGAAATTATAAAGCGTTACAGACGAATATCTCCAAAATATTGATTATACGCAAACATGTTTCCGACGAAAGTTGTTTAAGACCGAGGGAGGCATCATGTGGTGGAACTGTTATTTTTCCCGGTGGACACTGCAAGGTGAGGTGAAGGTCAACTTTCTTTTTTTAAAATGGAACGATATGTTTTTTTATCCACTATCAAACTGTGAGTTTTAAGATGAGTTCGATTAACTATGACTCGAGGCCATTCAAGGTCAAACTTGCAGGGAAATATAGAGGAGGTGCGATCGTTTTATTTGTACTTGAGTTTAGTATGCGTTCAAAACGATTACCTCTTACTTTGAATCATTCGAATGATTCTCTAACTTTACTCAACATTTAAACATTTATGTTAGCACCGGCTTCGCATATTCTGACTTTCTTGTTCTCATTCGTTGTAGGCTTAATGGACATTACGCAGTTTTCAAGCACAGAACCTGAACGGAGAAAACTGTAATTTTTCCTTCATTTTCCTAGTACCATAAACATATAAAAACAATTTTGATACATTTCCATTTTCACCACTTATTTAAGTACTATTGTTCAGCGAATGATAGCTTGGCACGAATAGTAATGAATGTAAACTGATCATCTTAAAGAAGAGCACAGTAATACATAAATACGTTTGTTTTCATTTGATTGATAATGACTTTGACGTTGTCCCGAGTAATGCTTATCTTGAACACATGTTATTGTTTTGGTGTGAAAGTTCGAAGGCACGAATTAAAGTACAAATAAAACGATTACACCTTTTCTGCATTTCCCTGCAAGTTTGACCTTGAATGACCTTGGAGTTATAGGAAATTGACCTAATCTTAAAACATACTATTGGCTAGCGGATAAAAAAACATATCATTCTATTTAAAAAAAAAAAAAAGTAGACCTTCACCTCACTTTGGAGTGTACACCGGGAAAAATAACAGTTCCACCTCGTGATGTCCCTCCCGGTTTTGAACAACTTTCATCTGAAACATTTTTTAGTATAATCAATGTTTTTGGAGATATTCGTCTGTAACGGTTCATAATTTCCACCCTGTATATTTTTTTATAATATACAAGTATTTTTCGACGGCTAAGTGTCTCTTTAAAAAATTGTCTAATTGTTCGTACGTTTAATGTATTAGACTTCCTAACGAATCGAATTTTGGCACATTAATTGGTTCAATTAATTTTGCTCATTCAACAAGTGCTACATTCATCATGAAACAAAGATTCAAAAGCAGTAATTTGTACACTGCAATTTAACCAGCAAATAATGAGCTTCGTTGACAATTTTCATTTCTGAAACCGTATTTCTACCATGATGTTAACCTTATGTAATCACCTCATAGTCAATTCGCAGAAATTCCTTGCACTAAAACAACGAGTAGTCAAAATGTGTAGATTGCGGTTTTTCCCAAGAATTATACATGTTTAGTGTAAAAAGCGAATTTATTTGAATCGAGTTTGATTCAATCCTTAGAAAGCTGCAGTAATTTACAGTAACATTTGTAATTGACGAATTTCGGTGAGTGAACACTATATTTTAATTAGATGCGACAATAATTCACGAAAATATTATTAAGTCAATAAAATTGAATCAAATAAATTGGTTCGTTTCATTAGTTTCAAACTAATTAGTTACCAATTCGTTACAAATTGTGTTTGTTTTTTCTAGTTAAAAATATAAGTTTTATTAATAGCAACGGGAAAATAACAGATTTCAGTAAATTTCGTATAGTGTCGCCCGTGCAAATATTTGATGTGCAAAACAAATATTTTTTCGCTTCCAGTATCAGTGCTGGTGTAACATCGTAAGGCTGTATAGAATTTTCGCGCTCCACTGTTCTTACGCTTGATTCTATCGTGGAAAAGATCGCAGAGCAAACAGCTACGGCGCGGCAAGCCTCAGGGGGAGTGAAAAGAAAATCATGCGCATTAACGTTAGCCCCGAGGCAACGAGGCCTTCCGTGTCGTTTGAAAGAAAGAAAAATGGGTGATTCGTACAGTGGCCCACAAAAGTGTTCGTACGCCCTTTAAATCAGAATAACTTTCTTAAAATCTCACCAAATCACTTGTCTTTTCTTGACCAATTAGAAGCATTGATTTAGTAAATCACGTGCAAAAAAGATTTTGAAAAAAATTGCAATTAGTAGGAATTACATGAAGAAATAAAAATGGCACTTTTTAAAACTTCTTTATTTTAGCCCATAATGAAAATTCAAAATATGCGGTTTGTAGATCTATGTTAGTTATGCTTATGCTGAAAATTTCATCGAAATCGGTTAACGCAGAGAAATGCTACGCGCATCGAAAGATGTAAGAAACTATAGATTTTAAGCAGAAACTGAGCAAATGTCGTGAAAAACTGCCATTATCACCACTTTCAAGCGCTTCTAGCTCATGCGTTTGTTAACAGATTTCGATGAAATTTTCAGCATATGTTTAAATATCATAGATCTACGAAACGCATATTTTGAATTTTCATTGCGTGTTGAAATAATAAACTTTTAAAAAGTGCCATTTTTATTTTTTCATGTAATTTCTGCTAATTGCAATTTCTTCAAAATCTTTTTTGCACATTTTAAGTGGTTTGGTCAAATTTTAAGAAAGTTATTCTGATTTAAAGGGCGTACGAACACTTTTGTGGGCCACTGTATAGCGTGCCGCGCGTGAAAGCTCTTTCTCGTCTAACGAGTGAGATCTTGTTTCAGAGCATGTCGAAAACCGGTCGATCGGTTTTTCAATTGGTGTCCATATTTAGTTACTCATCAGCCGAAAGGATCGTTATTTGTAGCGACAATTAACATAGTTCTCGAGAAATTACCTTTCCTTATATTTCCTGCAGCGAATTAATTTTTTTGAAAACTTTTAATTGCTTCTTGAATAGCGGGAACAGCAACGCTCAATAAAAAGTCCAATCAAATAAATAAATATAAAAGTTTGAAGCATTAGCAACATTTTTCAACGTAGAAAGCTTCTACTTAATTCTTGTTTTCATTACTTGGTTCTTAAAAACATGAATTTGTATAACAACCCGTTGACTATTTAAAAGATTACAGGTTTTTTATTGCCTCCTCTCGGGGTTGCAATGTACATCCAATTCTCCTCCCTTATCTCTACATCTTCTTCCTTATTTAAAAGGATTAAATATATGCAATGAAAACGACGCTTTACGTGGCAATTAAATAGAGCCGTGTTTGAAGTGACTGATTAAAAAACTCTTTTGTAAAATAATTATGATAAAACGAGAGATTTTAAAATAATTTTATCGTCATACCTACGTACAGTATAAAGTAAAAGGAATAGTTGTGCGTAATAATTCCTAGAATCGATCGAACTTGATACTAGCAGAGTTGGCTTTGAATAACGCATAAATTTGATCCCAGACCCGGGAGATCTGAATTTCTCTTCCATTTACTTCAACATACCGGAGAGATGCATAATCACGCATCACGCATTTTTGTTCTCCAACAAACTAACTGGATATTCTCCGTCCGAAGAACGGATAATGTGAAATTCAACATTTTCATTTTCGTTAACGCGACGTTTCTCTTGCTATTCCACACACTCGTTAATGAAACAATACATTCAGAATTTGTTTACAGCTCGTAGCATGCATATATTTCTCTTATCCACAGTTTCTACCAATTTCTACGGGATAACGGATTTTCCGACAGGGCAATATCGTTTCGCTCACTGATTGTACCGCGCTCCGTTAATATCGTTTCGAGTATCCTTCTCCTATACGCGTCCATGTCGCACCTAATTACCGATAATTGCTCACTTCGCGTATTGCTCCCAATAATTAAATAATCGGCATCACTGGTTCCCGATTCGCTCTCAAAGTCAACCGAAGCGCGCGGCCACGAATTTTGTTTGCTCTCTCGCGGTCCGAACGCTCGTCCAGCGAACACTCGCCTTGTTTGATTCGCGCCATGCTCACGAAAACGTACGTAAAGGTCGCTGAATTTCGATTTCGCAGTTTTTCTTCCGTTTCGAATACACGTACGTACCAACAAAAACAGGCTGCAGACTTAATGCATCTGTATCGCATCTCTCCATTTTCTGTTTTTCCATGAAATATCACTTGTCAAAAAACGACAAGAATTTACTTTTGTAGAAATAATCCTTGTCATAATTTGGTAATACACTTTTAGTGTTTATATAAATTTAATAAGTTTTTATATAAACTTTTATAGATTAATGGTTGATGTATTTATAGAATGTTTTTTTGTGAACACAAAATACAGTCGAGACCCCTACAACGAGAGAATTGTTCCTAATCAAATTACTAAAAAAGATCGCATTATGTGAAACTAATACAAATAACAAGATAAAGATCCAGAAATTATCGAAACTATAAAACACATCTCTATTTATGCATTAGTCTTAAATATAATTGTAAGATAGTACAGCTATGCAATTACGTGATTTCGTTAAGTTGTAATAACTTATTGTGCCGATTAATTGTGATAATAAATTCACATGAAAGATGTCACGAGGATATGCGAATATGACTTTCAGTTGATTTCAAACGCTACTGGTAACTTGATTCGTTGAGAGTCGTTGCGCGAATACAAAAATCACCAAATGTATTGATTTTCGTGATGCGCAGCGGTCGAAATGCTCTATTTACTTTCCTGCCTAGAATTTGTAAAGTTACTCGTTACTTCTAGGGATTCTATGTATGCACATTACCAAGAATTAACCCTCTGTCTACCAAGCGTGTCCATTGGACCCGACTGTATGTAGATACTGCGGTTATTTAAACTTTTTAAATTCTTGGGATCTTGTCGTTGCATAACTTTGTTATTTTTCTTATTTTTTATTATTTAAAGCTAAAAGTTTTTTTTATATTTACTACGTTTTGTGGTATAAATTTTCCATCGCATAATGAAAGTTTTTTTACGGTAGATAGAGGGTTAATGACATTTTCGGGTACAATTGCTCCTTTCAATTGATTCATCTGCAGATATGTACAATATGAAGACTCGCATGAACATAGTATAACTCTATTATTGGTTGTAAATACTTCGGTAATCGGTTAAAATTATTTCCTAGTTTGAATTTAAAACATGTTTATAATAGTGCCGCATTTACAAGATTATTTAACTGTACATTTTTAAAATATGTACATATTTGAAGTTTTTTTCTTAATATGATGTAAATTGTTTTAATTTTTCCATTTTTACGCACGTTAGTTCTTACAGGAATTATAATCGTTATATAAATCATAATCGTTATTACGTGTAGAACTTTATAAGTGATTTTGTGGTATTAAAAACTGAAATATTAAAAGGTCAGAACGCAGTAACAGAAATGTTTTACAGAAAACCAAAATAGCCAATGGTTGCATTAATCCAAGAAAGGCGGTGGAAATGTAGTTATTATATATTTTTGGGAGCTGTCTTAAATATCCAAAATTGTTGATGTCAATATCACGTGTGGTAGCAATGTAGTCCCTATGAATTTATACCACAGAGCGCAATCTTTTATAATAGTATAAAAGTTTGTATACTTTACATTCCACCTTACTACTGTGCCTCCCTTCCGAAAGTCCGCTTTCTGTATACAGAACTTAAATTACGTAGAAACAACTAACAACGTTGAGTTGTCGTACGGATAATACCTCGAGTGCACAATTAACCGTTTGATTTTCATACCGAATGCTTTTTGTCTACCTAGAACGAGCATTTCATCACTGTGCAAGCCTGATCTTCATAGCGAACTTAAGATCCGACGTATGATTCACGTATAGCAGCATCAACAGACTAGCATTATTTGGCAGATCTTTCCATTGGCAATAGTTGTGTAAAGGGTGGGATCGCGAGGCCGCGCAAGCTCCGCCTCGAAATCCAATTTTGAACTTTGGGCAGTGGCTTACACGCTCTATTTTCATTCGATGAACGGTCGTTTTGGCAAATACTATCGACTGGTCTCCGGGACGTATTCGAACCAAAGTCTCCGCGTTCGGTCGAATCCCCATATTTTCGTCAGCAATATTTGGTCGATCTTTATTTCGTCGACCCTTCGCAAATTATTTTCTTCTCTTCCCGGCTGGCAACCAGAGCTTACGTAACGCAACAATGCAGATTTATTTGAGGAGTGTTCTCAATACGCAATATCGGAAGCAATTGCAGCGAAATCTCCTCTAGATTATAACTGATCGATCTCTCCCAGACACGTACGGATTATGTATATTTAATTCTCGTCGGCACTGGAACAGTTAAACAGAAATCCTGCCTGAATGTTCCTCGGATAAGAGCATACGATGTTTAGTCAAAACTACAGCATATATATCTTTTTACCTGCAAAAACACTAGTTAAAGAGGTGAATCTACTCTCTGCAAAATTCGCATCCTTCAAGCTAGTTCCGCAATTATGAAAAATAGAAATATATTTTATACATATCGAAAGTATATTTCTGGAATGTGTAATCACCTGTCCTTATCTTAGATTCTACTTCCCCAACGATATTAACAAAAGATAATATTTCATAATAAACGAAGTACAATACATTCCACATAAAAATCACAAGTCAATTTTCTAGGGACAATCCCAGCCCTGAATTCGATTTTTCAGTCAATAAAATTTCCGTCTCCATCAATTTTCTTACGTGCCACGTTCTAACGTGTACCAAGAAAAGACGGAAATAAAGACAAAGTGCTGCAACGACGTCAAGAAAACAAGGAACAAAGTTCTATTCTGGCTAGCGGGTGAAGCCAATATTTTGATCGTCCATATACGGTGAACCACGAAAGTATTCGAACGGTTCCAAATGAAATGTTTGAAGCTTTAAAAAATATTCTTACATTACGAATTCTATTGTACTTTTATACGATTAGTGACTTGTAAGTATCTTCTACATAAACATTGCATCGGTAGGACAGATTATAAACATTAACGGGATCAGTTGGGTAGCACACTCTCTGTGATCAGCACTGTGACTATTGGCAAAGTTATGAAACATATACTAACAGTGTGCGCCAAAATAACGGAAGAGTGTTTATGACAGAAAATTAATAGTTAAATGGCATAACGAAGGCATGTAAAGAAATTGCAAAATTATTGGGTGGAAGTAAATCTACCATATATAAAATCGTAAATATAGAAACAACCACCGGATTACTTTACAATGAGACACGTTCTGGACGGCCTAAGAAACTGACGGAGCCGGAAGAGAGTACAATTATCCGGGAAATAGAAAAAGATTCAACTATTTTTGGTCCAACATTGGGTGGAATAATCGCCGATGTGTTTGTATAGAATGTTTATCCTGAACTTTGCCGAAGAGGTATCAATAAATATGGCTTTTATGGTCGTGCACCCCGCAAGAAGCCATTCGTAAGCAAAGTGAATAAGCAAAAGTGATTGAATTTTGCTAAAATTTTGAAAACGTATTATATTCTTAGATGAGAGTAAAGGGTATAGCCGGATAAGATGGTCAAAAATGCCCCTAAGCCAAATAGATTTTTGGTCACACCATTTCGATAGGTCTCCCATTCGATATGTCCAATTTTTTTAAACACATTCGCAAAATCCATAAAATCTGAAAAATATACACATTAATAATCACGATGAAACACAACTAACATGATAATATAAACGTGGTACTCTGAAAACTTCAATATAAAATCGGCAATTTTATGCTTTCAGAATTTTTTAAAAATCGAGTTTGCAACCAAAAATTCTTAAACAATTTACTGTTATTTGTGCTGTTAGGTAGAATATTTATGAATTTTTTCATAATTTTTTGTTGAGCACAACAGATGAAATAGAGCATAATTCACTAAAACCAAGTATACCCTGTAACTACCGTTGTGGTAGGGATACCGATTTCAAACTTGTCACAGAGGGGTCTTCTTTGGGAGATCTATCGAACGGTGCGACCAAAAATCTATTTGGCTTGGGGACATTTTTGACCATCTTATCCGGCTATACCATTTAATATATTTAGGTCTAATGGCTATTATAATATTTGGAGACAAGTATGTAAGAAGATGGATCTTAAGAATCTCCGTTGAACAAGGAGCACAAAGGTAGTTCGATGATGGTGCGGGGGTGTATGGGAACCTTGTTATTATTGATGAGATTTTAGATAAATAAAAATATTTACACAGATTAACGGAAAATTCCAAACAAAATGCGGAGAAACGAGGCGTAATAAATATCGCACTATTGTAAAAAATTGGATTATATATGTATATAATGTACCTCGCATACGAGTATTAGAAACACCCCCCAAAGTCCAAACCTCAATCCCATTGAGCATTTATGAACAGAAATTGGAAAACGCTTATCCAAATATTATATATGACAAACTCAAAAGCAGCGTTAAAAATAAAAATTATGGTAATTTGGAATAGCGTTGAAAAATATTTCACTGAAAATTACGTGAATAGTACGCAACGGCGTTTGCAAGATGTAATCAGTGCTCATGGTGGACCAACAAGGTATTAATATTTCGTTTTTTTTTAGTTCGAATACTTTTGTGGCCTTCATTTCGTCGATGTTTCCAAGAAATATTTTCTAACTATTTTTGATATTAGTGTATCGTCTTCAAAGTTTACATGTATAATCGCGACACTTACAAGTTACTACTGGCACAAAAGCATTATGGATTTCGTAATGCAAGTACATTTCTTAAAGCTTCATACATTTCATTTGAAACCGTTCGAATACTTTTGTGGTGTACCGTAGAAATTGACATGCGGCGAAATTCCAATTGTCCGTTGTCATTTCTGACGTAACAATTTTGATCTCGGTAAATCTTTTTCTTCCTACGTCAACGTTATCTTCGATCCCTTTTGTTTACGCTTCGACTACGAATTCCCCGCTGTGGGAAATCTATCGGGGAGAAATACGTGGATGGGCACGAAGCGTCTCAACGCGTCGCGTCGCGCGTCAGCGCGTTCGTGCGTTCGTGCATTCACCAACGCGGTCATCTCGTAATTTTCGACGGGCTGCTCGAACTAGAAACGTCGATCATCGGCAATGACGCGCGCGTAACGAGTAAATATACGGTTCTAGATGGAAATCGTACGTATCCAATAAATTCGCACCTCCTGGGGAGCGGAGGGAGGAGGCCAGCTGAATGATAAGCGAGCACGTACCAATGCTTTGTCAATCTGTCGGCGTTCCTCGCGATATTTTCCGAATGAAGTTGCCGTGTATTAGACTAACGACGCGCACGTACGGTTTGTGGTTCAGGGGGAAGCACATTTTATCCCGTCATGCTTTGCGCGACAAATTACGTGGCGGACAAGCCGACTGAAACGATGAAAGACTGACGCGTTGATCTAAAAGCTTTGATAACACGACCGTGAAATACGAACGAGCGAAGAAGGCACGATCGACTTTCCAAATTTCAAGAAGAAATTTCAGCTGATGCGTCTAATGCATCTTGCCATGCTCGCTCGATAATTTTTCTTTAATTCTTTATTTATACCGGTCGCATCAACATCTAGGTCATTAGCCACCACTAGAGTTTATACATAGAATTACAGAGTAGAAATCTTAGTGAATAGACATAGTTAGACACAGAGTGTTGTGGATATTGGAAATAAGAAAACTTAGGTGACGTTGTTAATATTATCGAGGGATTCGCTTAAACTGCAAGGGATAGCTAAGCGACGTCTTTAGAGCGAGAAGAGGGGGCTTGTAGGATAATGTGTTCAACCTAGAGTGGGGTATTATATCGAGTACACAGGAGAGAGAGAGAGAGAGAGATCTTCCAATAGTCTGTATAAGTGGATAAGGTGGGTATGGTCAATATGAAGTTGGGTGAGAACCACCTGATTTCTTCTGTTAACAAGTGGAGGTCAGTCATTTTTAAGTAGGTCCTGCATTATCGAGAAGAGATTAGAAGGGAGGGAGCTAGTCCCTCTTACATTCCATCCAGCTCTAATTTCCCTTTTGATTTGTTTAATCGAGTCCCTGTGGGAAAAGGGTATCCCTTTGGAGGCCTCCTTGGCCGGAGCCATCTCTACATGACAGGGGATCTAAGAAAATATAATTTCTTTGTCGTTCGATAATGTGAAATCAGTGACAGTTAGTTTAATTCGATGTTGCGGTGATTGGCTGTGTGTGAAGTAGAGCGATGATTATTAAATTTTTTTAATTGTGTCGTGATTATATCGGTAATAGTCTTGAAATGATAAGAACCGATGAAGTGGCAATTTTTTCGCACTAATTTTGTCGTATTATTCCGTGTCGACGATTTTGTGCATTTATGAGAAAGAAGAATATCTGAGTTGAAGTTTCCAAACTCTAGTGGTCGTAAGACGATTTAACCAACAACATCAACTAATCGTTTGTATGCTCTTTAAAGTAACGAACATAATGTTTAAGTTCGATCTAGATATTGAAGTATTTTGAGTATGCAATTTCAACTTGTATATATCTTGTTCATTCTATGACAGGCATGGACAGAAGTTCCTCGATCGAAGGCATTTTCAAGCGTTACCCCCACTCCAACCATCAGCGCGTCATGCTCCCCGCGATGGTCCTAGTTCTCGAGCCACCTCAGGCCCGTACATATGAACTACGACCATCGCGAGGAGCGAGACGCGCGGGCGGGTAGAGTGGGGGTAACTATTTTTTTCGAACAGGCACCTTGATTACGGTTACTAAAGTGATTTTAGTTTCTGAGAAGTCATTGATTAAAGTTTTTATTGAAAGTGAAGAAGCATTCATGCCACTTTAAAGTAAGTAACGAAATATATTATTAGTCTGCCCACTTGCCCAAATTGGACCAAATTGTAATCTCCTAAATTAGAGCGGTCCAATTTCAAGTATAATTAAAAATTTTAGTAGTAGATTTTAAGGCAGAACTGTACTTTGGAGTGTCTAGAAGTAGCTTACTTGGAGGCAAATTCGAGGGAGACGCCTACTTCTCCCGCCCGCGCGTCTCGCTCCCCGTGGAGGCCGTAGTGCTCGGAATTGCTCAGGCGCGTACCGTAGAACGGATAAGCGCTAATCGTGGCGCATAAAGGGCGACACTCGTGTCATTAGGTTTCCACATTACCATCGAGGTATTTACTAACGCCAATGCTTCCTTTTTATTAGTGGTATCCCCTGTAGGCCTATTCCACTATGTCACACGATAATTTCGGACAACAGCTGTAGAAAATTAATTAGAAAGATAAATTCGTAAGATAAATTTTAAAAATAGAATTAAAAAATCGGCCGTCGCGAGTAACTAAATTCGAGGCCTGCATTAGATAATACTATACGGTAAGTTTGAAAATAATTATTGCATTTTTACAGTTTAATAAATTGTTATTTTTTTAAGATTGATGTATTGCTTCGCGCGGGTTTATGGGATCTCAAAAAGAAGGTATAGTTTAAGTTGATTTTGGGGTTAGGTCGTCGTCGGACCGCAGAGGGCCGGTCATTAGGCCAGCCCGGCCACGCTTACGATTTACAATGTTCCGCATTTTGATTTCGTACATGTGTTATTATTACGTACGTGCTTGTGCTGCCATCTAACGGATCTGCTCGGTACTATTTAGCCGATCTTACGTGTACCACCTGGCAAGTATACCAATATGGCGACGCTTTAACCTGTCAAGAGGGCTTACCAGTGAACTCCTGGCAATAAGACTTTCATTTTCGGTGTTTCCTTGTCGAAATCTATAGGACTGCATAAAAAAATTTTAAAAATTGGCCCTCCAAAGTACAATTTAACCGATTTTAAACTGTAGAGGAATTTCAAGTTTAATTAAAAATGTTATTAATCAATTTCTAAACTTTAGAGGAATTTGGTCACACCTGGGTCCACACACAATGTCCTGGAGTAAGACCAAAAATAAAGAAATTCCTTTGCATCGATTGTAGCTAACGAAATTGGTGGTCCATCTTGAGATACGATAGGTTGAAATTCTAAAACCAGTTTCTTTGATTGTATCGATGACTCTGAATTTATAAATGGAATGTTTGATATTTTAAATTGCGTTTATTAAAAAACAAAAGGTATTATTTTAAAGACTGTGAAATGATAGGTGCTGGTATAGCGTGCGCACTACCTGCGATGCCATAGGTACAGCGTACGCACTACCTATAAAGTGGGGTTTTCTGACAAGAATAGAAATATAATTTGACGAAATCAAATAATCTTTAACCAAATAAAAGTAATGTATAATACTTTACATGCATACAGCTCTCACATCATCCATAAATCCTACAAATAAGCATTCTCTGTCTTTTCTCAGATGTTTCCAAGAAACAAAATCTAAGTAGCTTTGGAGAGTCGAATGTGATGTACCTCGCGTTTTCTTCAAGATCCTCACTTTTGCATCCTGCCACTTCCTTTCGATCCTTTAACCCTTTCGCTACGAGCGTCGCCTATAGACGACATCCGCGCGATGACCTGTGTGTACGAGTGTCGCCCATAGACGACGTCAGCGTGATACCACTTGACCATGAGCCCCGCGAAATATGAACATGCATTCTTTTGGAGCAATCGGCAATGTGGGATTATGTGTCGACCCTTGCTTCAAAACTGTGAATTTAATTATTGAGAATTTTAATTTGTTATTAGAAAGTGTTTGTTGTTTATTTTAAAGTGTAATTTTTAAGATAACACTTAAAGAATCGTACGATCCGAATAATAGTTAGGCTGCACCGTAAGATGTAAGTCCGAACACCAGTTTACCTAAGCGCAACGTGCACACTTTCCGACGCAGTGCTCCGTTCGGTACCGCTACTCCGGCGGCGCGGTGGCCCGTTCAGCGGTGTCACTCCGATGGAGCACACTGCCGTAGCGAAAGGATTAAGCGTGTGCTCCCGTGTGCGGGTCGACGTAGTGTTCTTGGTGATTGACAGTTTTATGGATAAACCTTCTGCCATTTAAGGATCGATAGGCGGGCCATTCATCGCTGTGGATGTGGAACGCTGGTTCCACTTTCCGCACGATTATTGGGAAGAGAGTAGCGCGATCACGCCTCTCCACGAGAAAAAGTCGCACTTCTCTTGAAGTGGCCAAGCCGAAGACCCATCCACCATCCATCATCTACTCTGCTTCCGTGGTTCCGGTTATTGTTGACTTCGGCTTCGGAGTCCGTAGAATTTGCGGGTTCGTTGTCTTGGCGGCCAAGGTAGATCATTTTCCCAGGTAGCGCGCACGCTATACCAACACCACATGGTAACATTCTTTTCCACCGTTTCGTTTTTATTAAAATTATTTCGGCAACTCTCCCCTATACTTGGCTTCAATCTCTGCATAATTAGAAAGGTCACCTAGAAGATCGAATTGAAGAGTATTTATATCGCTGGCGTCTCAATCTTCGCCCCATACCTCTAAAAACCGTCGCAAACAAGCGAAAACAAGATAAGCAGCAACCACGA
Organism: Sphecodes monilicornis; assembly: GCA_913789915.3. Classification (NCBI taxonomy): domain Eukaryota; kingdom Metazoa; phylum Arthropoda; class Insecta; order Hymenoptera; family Halictidae; genus Sphecodes; species Sphecodes monilicornis. The sequence continues at coordinate 33,483,021 of OU565285.1, forward strand.
AGAACTGGACATATTGCCGTAACCACGGCTCGTTACTAGGCAGCGTGGAAAAAGCGAAAAACAGCGAACGGCGGACGGAACTAATGAAACATCGCTACGGTAGCGACCGAAACTAATTTCCTGTTTGCTTCATGTCGACCCTCTTTAATCTCCGACGCTCGATCGAGAAACCGTACCCGCTTGGCCGTATTCAGAATTTTTCCACCCCGCGAATCCATCGTCCAACCCGACCTGGACCAGTCCAGTCCATTCGGTTCCAGCCTGGCCCGGTCCGGTCCATTTCGATTTGAAAATGTCACAGAAAATAGCGTTTTAACTAGACGGTAATCAAGTAGTCTCTATTTTCCCTTCTCGACGGGACAAAAGAGTTTTCGAATCCTGACGAGGGAAGCAATAACGTAGAATTACCTGGACAGCGACGGGATCGAGGGTGGGTCGGTGGAGTGGCGAGGAGTTGACGGGAACAGAACGAATGTAGCGATAAAACGATCAACGTGACACGGGGAAAGGGGATGTATTCCGACAAGTATATGTATAGAGAGAAAATAATTGCCAGATCGTTTTTCATTGTCAGCGTTCGGTTAATGCGAATATTGGGTACAAAGTGAGGTATAATTATAGAGGTGGCCCGGACCGAGGTAACTCGATCATTAGCTACGTACTGCCAAAATGGCTCCCAAAACGACATACTGGTGTATCAAGAACCAGCTGCGAGACCCGTTAGCGCTTGTAATCAGTTTGCTCGAGTTGGTAGATCTGTTTGCGATCAATAGAGAGAGGCCTGCGTGAATCTTGTAACGTTCACGTTTCGTGACCGGCACATCGGACACAGGCACCGCTCGATCTCCCAATTAGAATATCTGGTCGATGGTGCCTGGATACCTACCTATTCCTAGATTTTCTTTAATAATTTGTCATATTCTTACGAAAATGTTACAGTACTGGATTCTCAGTTTTTGGATAGGCACTATTATATTACTTTATACTTTTAAAAGAAAAATTTATGTAATGAACGTCATTATTGATTCCAGTGCACCGCACGATTCGAATTCTTTTCTCAGTCTCACTTACATGTATTTGTTTTGTGCTTTAAAGCAACGACTGTACTAAAAATAGAACGACCGTATTTATTTATATTAACGTGCGTATAGTTAACACATTTGAACCTCGCACTCCAAGGTATTTTCTAATACGCATAGAGATCTAAGAAATATTTAAATTATGCTAAATAAGCATCGCTGAGGTCAAGAAGACAATTCTCTATTAATTATGAAAAATATTGTGTTTTTACTGTGTGTTCCGTATCTGTCTTCTACAGAAACTGTAGATTATTGTAGTGTTATTTGTTAGTTATGTTTTTTCGTTTTACGATGCTGCTTCCGCAAGCGAAGCGTACAATCACTGAGAAACCGCGACTTTCGAATGATTAAAATCAAAGTATATCCTTGAGGGCATCATAACAAATAATAATTAATTTTTCAAAATTTTACCCAGACTTAGTGAAATGAGTATAAAGAGTATGACATGGTGGGCACAGAGTAACTCCCCCCCCCCCCCACACTTCCCCATAATGCGAGGGTCAAATATCAATGAACGAATCGTATTACCAGTTTGTCGAAACATTATCCCGGAAGCAACTTTGGCCGGTTAAGAGAAAAGAAACGGTGGATACGTTTTCATAGTCAGAGGTAAAGCATCAACAAAGAGCTCAACAATGAATGAACAAGCAGGTTTTCTTATCAGAACCACCAATTTATTTTTTGTTAACAGATATTTTGAAGCTATGCTACAATTAGAGTTAAAATACCTACGAAGGAAGAAATATCCACGTTCGCGAGCAAATAAATAACTTAGACGTCCGTCTATTCATTGGCATCCACTGTCATCGTCCACCAAAGGCACGAACACTTAACAAACATGACAATTCTGAAAAGTCTGGTAGTTATACAGTATTTTTTGTTATGAAATCTTTTAACCAATGTAATAATAAAAATATATTTATCATTGACCCCGAACACAGGTTAGTCTGTTAGCTTTCCGTCACGAGTCCTCAAACAACGGGCCCTGCCTGGCGCGCATTACGTCCTTTACAACAACGGTTTCAATTACGGTCCAGGGGTGAACCAAGTTACGACTTATCGCAGTTAAATTTCTGAAATATCTGGCATCTGCCAGTCAACGTGGTTCGTGGCTGGGCACGCGGGAAATCCTCGTCTCTCATCTGAATTGCAAATCAGGAGGAACGATTCCGCCGTCCGACTGGATGAAGCTTTTCCCTGGCGCTGTTAGAACTTGGCAGGTGGATGGTTGGCTTTGTAATTAGACGTTCGCGACCAAGCATCCACGAAGGGAGGTCCCCGCTGTGGCGGCCTTACCGGTCGATTCGCAAACAATTTATACAATGAATGGGCGTAATCATTTGCAGTGGCGGTATCTCGGAAATAATAGACTGCCAAATATTTAAATTACAATCAAGTTTTCATTTTGTACTAAAGTTCTTTGTCTTAAAAATAATGAGGACGTATTACGATAGAATTTCACAAGTTCGCAAAGTTGACAACAATCAGCTTATGAAAGTGGTGCTTTATAATTTGTTGAAAGATGTATCTGTAGTACGTGCTTCGTTCATAACTCAACGTAAAATAGACATTTGCAACACTCAATTTTTGCGAATTAAAAACAATAAATATTTTGCACACATCAGAATTTTATCTTTCGAATACTGTTGCTTGATTTATTTTCCATTAGTTTCTATTTTTTAAAATTGAAACAGTAATACAAGTGGAAAGACTTGCTGCTTTTCGGTTGAGAGCGTTAAAGTATAATAGAAGACTTTGTGAACGCTACTTTCGTATCAGTTTGTGCTTTCTCCTCTGAGTTGAAGGAACTCGGTTATTAAAATATTTCACAGACACATTTTCGCCGCGATTATATTTCGTAATTGTTCAATTACGCGTTACTGCTGAAGTACCAGCAGGCGAGTCCTCCCCCACTTTCGGAAGAACTCATTATCCCCGCCATTAAGCCGCCAAATGAATTTTCGCTGTTACGGGGTGTTACTCGCCCCGACCCGTTGCAGCTCGTTTGCGACCCCGGTGCAATGTACTAATTAAAGATGCCGGATAAAAGTGGCGAACGTTATTAGAAGAAGCCCTATAGTTCAGTGGCTTTGCCGTTTTTATAATAGTTTTATCGCGTTGCTGCTGCTGAATAGTATTTACGTGGAGAACGCCCTGGTTTTCCGACGACGAAACTTCTACCAAATGATAGAATACTTGATGCATCGCAATGACCCATTTTTTGCGGGACCTATGTCTTTCTGAAATGCTTGAATCCATTCCAATTTTAATCTGCTCCTTCGAAAAACATCAATTTCGAAAGTGTTGCATTTGAAAGTGAATATAATAAAGTATACAGAGTAGACACATTTTCAATAGTATAAAGAAAGAGGAATTTATTTCCAAACATCATTTATGTGTATTTCCGCCGCATGTATGATACGTGTGTGTTTGGGTCCCCACGTATACCATTTTCAAAAATATTAACGCCCGAGTGTTATCAGAAAAACAATCGAATCGAGGTAAATATGCAATTTTAATACAATACAACCAATTTTTACTTACATTGTACAATGATACTTAAATAACTACTCCGATAAAGGTTCCATTAATTAAGGATATACTTAAAGTTAAAATAAAAATACTTCTTATATGTATATTTTTCTAAGAGTTCTTGATCGTGAAGGTGCTGTATAATATGTGTATATTATATATGTATAAATATATTTCTTAAAATATATTGGCGCCATAACGAAGTGGACTGTATAGTGATTGTATTCCTAAGTTGAACGAAGCGCGAATAGTATGGAGTCTCGAGCGATAAGAGTACGGTTCTAGGTTGGTACTATGTACAAGACTGAGGTGTAGAATTCTTTGAATGCCTTATACAATAGGCATTTGGTGGACCAGCACTCCATCGATCAGCGGGTCGAAATTAGCTAACGCTCGAAAGTGTGAAAAGCGTTTTATACGTTTTAACAACACGTTCTAAAAATGTACTAATATAACCTTAATGCATCGAAGCGATAGCTACACTCTCTAAATGTGTAACACTACACAAGTAATACAAAAATACATCTCAGGAACAGAATCTAAAATAAAAACTCAAAAATCGTTACTTACTTTTGTAACCTCTGTAATAACTTGATTGCGGATTTTATACGTTTACGACAACAACGCGTAGGTACCATTTAAAACAGAAGGAAAGTTAAAATAATTAAAGAATATCAACGTACTATTTTCAACTTGCTGAAATTGTTAATGAAAGTAAAGTGAATGGCATAAATACTATAAAGAGTGGAATTACTCGATGTAGCCTCCACTAACTACCACTTTCTTGAGCTTGTACCCGAACCCTGTGCAGCCTCGCTTTTCACCTCCTCCTTGTCGATTTTCGTCATTAACTTCGCGATGGTGGGCTTTAGGGTATCTTTGGTGTAGCGATGCTTTGCATTAACCATTGCATCGACTACGCCCCCCACATGTAGTCAAGGGTATTACAGTCGGGGCTACAAGGATACCACGAGTTGGGAGACCAGTTGTAACAGACCTTGTCTGTTACGAAGACGTAACCGCATCGCACCGCTAGTCACGCGCGCCGCCACCAGATGGCCACGACGCGTATCGCGATTCTCGCCGCTAGAGAAGAACCGTCGCGTACATATAACCCGGTGCACGGATTCGTTAAAACACTGGAATCCAGACCGCTCTGAGAACCCGACCTGAATCCGAACCGTCTAACAGACCTTATTCGTCCTTTGAAACCTTTCAAGACAGTCCAAAGCATACATCCGAACGCCATCACCGACACACATCGTTACCGAAAGGAGTAAACAACAGTAAGTTGTTCCGCACCGTCCTAACACGAACAGAGAGTACCCTGTTCCAGTGATGCCAGAATCGTGGAACCGAGGAACTTGCCCCTTCGGTGGATCCTCCGGCTGGTCACCCCACTCTGACGTACCGTCGTCGCCTTACGTTGTTTCTTACTGCGCACACGCTACACCCAAGCGTACCTCTAGTCTGTCCGTGTGAGCTGCCTATTCGACTCGACGGCGTCGAGGTACGCTTGTGTGTAGCGCGTGCGCAGTAAGAAACAACTTAAGGCGACGACGGTACGTCAGAGTGGGGGGTCAAGTTCCTCGGTTCCACGATTCTGGCATCACTGTCCTGTTCCCCTCCTCACCTACCGCACCGATCAGGGAGTACCCTGCTCGTCTCCCTCCCAAACCCCCTCCGAGCGGGGCGTCCCCGCTCTCCGACTACCGCGACGCCGAACAGGGAGTACCCTGTTCTCCCCCCACCGACCATCCCCGAGCAGGGCGTGCCCTGCTCTTCGATCACCGCGACTCCTCGATTTCCACCAGGTCCGCACCGATCCTCCGCGACGCGAACACCGATACCGCGAACGGCAGCTCGTCTATTAACTAAACCAGCACGTGTAATTATTTACCGCACCTTAACCTCTCCGCTCCACGTCGACAGTTCTCCTCGCCGCGAACCCTGGCTCGACGAGCTACTCGGCAACGTGGAGGAACGTCGTCGAGACCAAACTATCGTCACCGCGATAAACCGAACCGTTACACAGTAATAACGGAGGTTTTTGTAAAGCTTGATTAATCTTTTCTTACAATTCGACCACGATTTCTGCACTTTTCAGGACGATTTCTGTGAATTGGAAACATTTCAGGAACACTTCAATATGCATCTATTGAAATGTATGTAATTTTTGTGCGCTGCGCCGAACCGACTGCGCGGTAGCAACGTTCATATACGAGTAAGCTCATGCGCGCGCAACTCCGCGTTCAGGAGGAAGAGCACATGGCGACACTTACGTAAATGGCACTGTGAGAGAGCGGAAGTATGTATAATGTATATCTGTGAATATCGGGTTGATCATATAGTTACTGAAATAAATATCCTTATATCGTTATGAAAATAATTAGAAGTGGTCATGTGTATTTATTTCAGCGATCCCGCACCACAATTCTTAACAGTATCACTTGAAATTATTGATCGATTACGCAAATGTATTAGATTTTCAGCTCGTATGCCCTTATAGTTTTTATTCAGGGTTCAATTGTCTCTTCGACGACAAGATTAAAATTTATCCTTTACAACATGTATGATAGACATTCTCGAATTCGCGAGGAGAAGAGGATCGTTGAACCGACAAGAGTGAAGCACTGTTTTGTGTGCGATCGGTGGCATTAAACACGATCGTTTCAACTTTAATCGCTCTCGATAGAGGCTATGGTTTCGCGCTAAGCGGTATCCGTGGTCTTCAGGTGAAGTTTTTACGCGTAAAGCCTGTACCGACGAATCGGGATGCAGGATCGCAGAGACCGCGGAAGGAAACTTGCGGAAAACGAGCTCGTAAAACGTTGCGTGGCAGCTGAAAGCGTGAGCGTCGTAAATTATTGCACAATGCTGCGTTCAAGGGAACTTAAGGGGAGGAAGGGACGCTCGGGACCGATCCGTCTGGAAATTTACCGGCTGTTGGACCGAGTCGGGTAGAGAGGCGTATAAATAAATATTCTGTCACGATCGGCTGGAATGCACTCAGTGGGAAAACTCTCCACGAAGGGAAACTGGTTCGAAAAAAGAAGTGACCGCAACGATCGTATTCCGGGCGTTCTCTCGTAAAAGTGCTAGCGATACGTCGATATTGTCCAAGACAAAAATTTTCCAACGAATGTTGTGAAACGCACACGTTTTGCAGAATCTCTGTGCAATCTGTATCGTAGGCAATACCACTTTGAAATCAAGCGTTTGCTTTCATTATAGTGCACGACCATCTGACACTATGGCGGCTGTCGAATTATGAAAGGATGGAAAAAGGAGGAGGAAGCGTCCTAGGAGGAAGTCCTAGGCCCGCTAGAGGACTCATCGATAAGGCTATCTAGCGGACCCGTGCCTTGGACGCGGGATGTCGTAAGGACAGTTTAGGACGGTATATATACAAACAGAGGAAGATTCAGGTAGTAGCGCGAAAGGTGTGTCGTAATGTCCCTCTGTTGACGAGTATAGGAAGTAGCCGCCACAACAATTTAGGACGGTATATATACAAACAGAGGAAGATTCAGGTAGTAGCGCGAAAGGTATTGTCGTAATGTCCCTCTGTTGACGAGTATAGGAAGTAGCCGCCACATTACCCCCTTGCCAGTGGTCAACGATATCTGGACAAATTTCCCTTTAATTACACTGATCTCCGCCGGAATTCAAGGAGGTCGCTGGAATGTGTGCTGTCAGTGTCCCCGCCAGTGATGCTGCCGAATCGACGAAGTTGAGTAGCTCCCTAAGCCGCTTGTAGGACTCATATAGTCGCACAAACAATGGATGCACGTCGCACAAATGTAGATACGAAAACGTCGCACAAATTTAGGTGCGGAAACGTTAAACCATATAATGCTGCGAAGATGACGTCAGAAGCGCATAGCAGGGAGAAGTCCTCGCTGTTGGTCGGGCAGTAGTTCAGGCAAAGCAGTGACAGAGTAGTCACATTCCAGTCCTCCTGATGTTGTCCGTGGTTTGTTGATGTTGTCGTCTCCTCTGCTCAGAAGGTAGCGTTGTTGTTCGTTTGTCGGGGTCACCAATTATGGCGGCTGAAAAGTGTGTGAAAGGAGGAAAAAGGAGAAGGAAGCGTTTCGTCCTAGGCCCGCTAGAGGACTCGTCGGTAAGACTATCTAGCGGACCCGTTCCTTAGACGCGGGATGTCGTTTAGAACAGTTTAGGACGGTATATATACAAACAGAGGAAGATTCAGGTAGTAGCGGGAAAGGTGTTGTCGTAATGTCTCTCTGTTGACGAGTATAGGAAGTAGCCGCCACAACAGTTTAGGACGGTATATATACAAACAGTGGAAGATGCAGGTAGTAGCGGGAAAGGTGTTGTCGTAATGTCCCTCTGTTGACGAGCATAGGAAGTAGCCGCCACAACACGAACGAATTCCCAAACAAACAGTGTTTACGGGAGAAGTCTAGCAGAAAGAAGTTTGCAGGCGCGTGATAAAGTTGAAACGCATAATAGACAGTTGCATATGTATGTGATACAGCTAGAACTATGTTCTTCGAGTGGTTTCGTTATTTTCACAATGATATGAAAAAATGGAATATAACAACTGTAAGATCAAATTTGAATGGCATGGAAGAAAAGCATAATGTAACATAAACATTTTTGCATATGTGCGATAAAATGTAATAGTAAAGTTAATTTTCTTACATTAGAAAGACGTACAAAGCATTGACTATTTTAATTTATTCTAAAGCATGTTGCAATAGCCCATTAGGTTACATATTTCAATTATAAAACAAAATTGTAGAACAATTATGGAACAAAAAATAATACATGCCAGCATAAGAATTTTTGGAGCAGAAAGCAAAAACGTACAATATTCAGTCATGTGAGAAACGTTATATCCATTTTAATCCGAATACCTGTTCAGTGTCGCATTTGATAGAGGTCGCGTGGTGTGGGAGTATAACTCGTTCGAGACGAAACTCGTCTCATTTGCGGTTATAGATTATAACATGAATAAATATCGAACATCGGCAAAAGTCAGTGTCGCGATCAACAAGCAGCCCCATTTTATGACACGAACACGGTCTTTCGTGATCGAGCAGCTTGAGCCGTTTAACATTTAACGACCAGATATCTTGATTCGCAATTGCAATTTGCGAAATTTTAATTAAATCCTGAATTTGAAAACTGGAAGCGCTCAGCACGATTGACAAGTTGTTGCCTATCGTGTTCGGAAAACACGGAGAGGTTTCCCCAACTTCTACCCTCGTGACATGCGAGCGCTGGAGAAGGAGGAGCGAGCTTAAGGCGAAATCAAGCATTAACCCCATCCCGTGAAAAAAAATTTGTCTCGTAACATGAAATAGATATTTTCTGCATATTTAAAAAAGATATTTGTTATTTAATATAAAATAAATATCGTATGCATATTTGAATATTAAAAAAAGATTGAATCTCTTTTTAATGCTATATGAATGTGTATACAATATTTTGTGCTACTGGGGTACATTTTATGCCCGGATTCGAGTGGATCCAATCCCTTGTGCTTTATGATACGAACTAAAATTGTCTACGATCAGCCTGGAATGTTTTCCTGGGGTCTCTCATGTCACCAACAAAATTTCTATACACTAATTTTTGCTTGTTACTGCACAATAATTGCAAATATGAAGTTCCTTTATCTTTTCGGAGTTACTTGGAGGTTTTAATCTTGTATCGCATACCTGAAACTGTATTAGTAAATTTTTATGAAACTTCAGAAAGACCCCAGTTTGATACTTCATAGCCTGAGTAAATCAATAATACCACTGAAGGAATAATAAGATAAGAAAATTTATGTCTTTGTATTTACGTCCTTTGAATATCGAATACAAACTAGGATTGTCTAAAAGTTGAAACCTCCCAAGTATCTGGAAAATTTTGTTGAATCCTCTGTAAAATGTGTCGTTAAAAATGAAGCAGTTTAAAACGAGAGTCGAGATTACCAAGGCGACGTATGTTCGCGTCTGCTAATTGACCCGATGGTGTATCGGTTGCTCGGTGTTATCCTTTTGATCCTGAAACCGCCCGCGGCGTAAACAGCGACTAGTCGCTGTGCCCACGAATCGATATCGTAAAATTCGCTGGATTTTCGATCGTGTCGAATTATACGGGTCGCGGCGAGACCGCAGTTGCTGCACTACTATCCAAGAATAGACACAAATGTATCGAATCTACCGAAGAGTTGCCCACTATTCGTGAAATATTATATTTGCGTTTCTTTGTTCACACAAATTCTCCTGAACCCTCCTATCCAACACGCACACCATTAGTCTGGTATCGCGCATCATGTAATCAGTGAAATGGTAAAGGATATAAAAAGAAATGAGATTATTTTTCATTGTACTCTATTTTATCCTCGGTCAGACCTGTGGACTTTCAATAATGGCAACAAATTTTAACAGGAATAATAACAAATGCAATAAGTAGCGCAATGCAACGCAACGCTGAGTCAAAATAAGAGATTCGCAAATCAAGAGTAAAGACTGAGTCGAATTGAGCTAAACGAAGAATAGAGAACGCAGATCTGAGAGCCTCCAAATCATTTTGAACGTTCTTATACACTGCGTATCAAAAGTTTAGACGCACCCAATTGTTTTAACAAAGTTTGCTACTTGTGATTGTGAACGCACTAAAGCCAACCCAAATCATACATGAACCGTCTCGTCTATGGAGATTAAATTTTTTTTTCATCGCTCCAAATCAACTGAAACACACATACGCTCATACATTCATACGCTCAAGGAGCCGAGATATTTTTCGAAGTGAAATTTTCGAAACTGTTCATGTATGATTTGGGCTGGCTTTATGCGTTTGCTGTTGTAGCTACAGCATTTCATCGATAATTGTCCACAACACGGGTCTGCGCAGGGACAATTATGCGCGAGGGATATCATTGTTTGAGGTTTGCCGAACGTAGAGAAGGACAGCCGAGCTCGAGCGGCCTCGGTCACCGAGAAATGTAGACATACCTAATCCGAATTTCCAACTTCTTTATTATTCATTATTTTTTATGGGAGTTCGATGACCATATTTGTGGCATTTTTCTAGTAAAAATCATACCAAATATGATATAATTCCGATGATATTTACTTGTGTAATAGACGATTAAAGTTTCGGGCGCGAGGAAGGATAGCGTATTGGAAAGAAAGAGACGCTGAGAGTCACAGTCGGCGGCACAGTTCAAAGGCTCGCGCGTCCTCGCAATGTATTACCAAGGAATAACTTTTTTATTATTACTTATTTTTTTTATAAGACTTTTTCTAATAGATTTGTGGCATTGTTCTGATTAAAGTGATACCAAACATGATATAAGTCGGATCATATACAGGTGTATGGTCATTATGTATAGGTCAGGTACATAACATCGGTGAGGCAACGGTAATGCAATGACGACACTTTTTCATTTTTAATTAATCTTTTAGGAGACTTTTACCATCATATTTGTAATATTTCTCTGATCAATATTTTTCCGATTATACATTCGTATCTATTTTTTTAATTGACGATGGAGTAAGTTTTGGTGACAGACAAAGAGAGTAAATAGTAAAGAAAGGGACACTGCAAGTTGCATCGTCTCGTTGAAAGTATATTGGGATAATACGAACAATTGCAAAATTGTCCAGTCCCATAAATTCACCGTACAACAGTTGTCGGCCCTCCGTTGCAAATTGTATCTACGTGCCTAAATCCAAAATTGTGTAATTGTTTATTACACAAGTAAATACCATCGGAATTATATCATATTTGGTATGATTTTTACTAGAAAAATGCCACAAATATGGTCATCGAAGTCCCATAAAAAAATAATGAATAATAAAGAAGTTGGAAATTCGGATTAGCGTGGTCTCACCGATATACCCGAGCTATGGTGTCATATTTCTCGGCGACCGAGGCCTCTCGAGCTTCACGGCCCCTCAAGGGGGTACACCCCGCTCTAGTGGGGATATCTCAGGGACAATTCTGTCGGAGACATTTGGGACAATTACCGGTGAAATAGTGTACATATCTTTTGAAAACAATAACCTTTGTCACAAGTTATGTAATTATGAATCGAGATGTATCCTTGATTAAAAAAGGAAAAAAATTAAAGCTCATTGCAATTTATTACTTTGTTATACGAACCTTCCTTCCCGAAAGCTTTACAATAGTGAAAAGAAGCCGCAATGTTCGTTTCGAGTCACAGGATGCAACTCCTTTTAACGTCTATGACGAACAACGCCGGGTTTTCCTAGTTCAGTGATTCTAAAGCGAGGATTGTTCACTGGCTCGGTTATTTTCGACCGATTTACTTTTTCCGCTTAAAGAATCTTTGTGTCGGGGATCAAGAACCGCCGACGCTGGTCCGAGGGATCAATTGAACGACGCTATTTCTTCTTGCAAAAGCATACACTGATTTTCTATGCTTTTTCGATCAAATACTATGAATTCCACCGAAAAAATTGACAAAATCCCTTGATCGGATTTGTTATTGGAAAATTGTGAATCTCTAATTAATCGATACTGTTCGAAGGCAAATTTTTTAAAATCGATATGAAGTGAAAACTCATTTCATTCATAAAGATTGTTACATATGCAGGGTAGTATCTGTTAGAATTTTACGAGGGAGTAAAAGAAACTGTTCGTACCTTCTATTAAACATGCTATAGTGCTTTACATGCTTTGGTAACAAAACCATAGCCATACAATAGAAGCCAAAATTATCAATCTGAATCAGTACATCGCAATACGTCCACTCACATGCTCTTGCCATGTTCGTCTACAACTCTTTCCTCTCTGTACGCGCATCGCACCTACTATAAAAATTGACGATTCTGATTAAGTTTCGATAAACTAATGGTAGAGGAAACAAAAAGTTTTGTCGTATAACTATTAGAGAGGAATGAAATCGTTACGTTGGTCATAGTTTCTAGATGTTTGAACCTTTGTACATGTAGCGATCTGTTTCCAAAAACTCATTTGACAAACATGTCCTCTAGATTTTAAGTGGTACTATGAATAAAATAAAATGCAAAATACTGGCTTTTTACACTTAGAAATCCAAAATATACATCCAAGGAACGGAAGTTTCCTAAACATCGAATATACTGATATTCCGGAGACGCGTAGGTAAATATGTAGATTGGAAAAGTAGGATCACAGAAGCAATCGATCTTATTGAACCCTATATTCCCATCCGCCCATTTTTCTGATCCTCGATCTAAGAAAAGGAGCTATCCGACGTTCTATTTTTCCCAATCGTCTGCTACGAGTTTTATAAAATTTCCATAAAACAATTTGATTGCTGTAGTTTTGATAGTCACTGTCCAGTCTCTAAAATATTGACGTAAATCGAAACGGTATACAGTACCGTGTAGGGTTGGGAGATTGTACTCGATTCTTCTTCTCAAGAATCGATTATTTTATCGATTATTCGAAGCATCGATTCCTGATAGGTCGATTATTCTGTAACCAAGAATCGATTCTCGATAACTCGATTAATTTCTAACCAAGCATCGGAAAAATAATCGTCGTTTTTTTCATAACCGCTTCCGGTTTTCACCACTTCCGCTTTCTCTTCGCTAAGAACCGTCGTTGCGTTGCGAGTGGAGTGGTTGTGAGCGTATGATTGTCTGAATTTCGCGAATGTATAGTTCATTTTATCTCACATTTCCGTTCTTGACCCATTTCTACATCATATTATTAATAATTCTTTTCGTCGATTCTTCGATTCTTTTGAACGGAATCGCCTGTCCCTGGTACAGTGGCCATATCAGAATATTCGGGCTCCAACTCCTTCCGCTTCCACAAATTTGGAATCGTGTGTAATACTCGATAAGTATGACTCGTATCTCGATATTCACGAGGGACACGAACCGTCCGTCAGTATCTTTGATTCCCAGAGGTCGGCGAGGTGCGGCGCAGTGCCCGCGAATTTTAATTTAGTACATACGATAGCCAGCCGTTCCATTCGAATAACATATGTATTACATGTATGTATATTCTTTCCATCGTGGAATTGCCGGTGCATCGATCGTCGGGCGAAGGTCGAGCGCGCGTAACTTTGAGTCGCAAGATCAACGCAGAGGAAAAAGGGCTGCCGACTCGCTCCGTGTGCTTGCTCACGGAGGGAAAGTCATTAAAACGGGGATCGTTCCAAAAATGACGTCTGTCTCAAAGGACTCGCGGCACGCTTTGGGGCAGTAATCAACGTGTTTGAATATTTGACTCGAAAATACTGTTAAGATGGAAGCAGGGGAGCGTTTCGACCATAAGCCCACCGCCTAAAGGTCGGGTTATACACATCCGTCCGATATCGGACGCGTTTTTAGACGTTTTTAGAACTTTGACGTAACTTGTGATACGTTCGAGATGTTGTGAAGGAGAGCTACCGATAGTTTAGCTAAAGGAGTTGTGGAGCCAATATGGCCTCCCAGACTCGAAGAAAAAGAATCGTTGAGAAGTCGGACGTCGATTTCCGATTGCGAACACTCTCATTTAAACCTGGGCAACAATATTCGGTCTGATCCGAACTTCGGACATGTATAACCCGACCTTAAGGGTACGGTCACAGTGGACCCGACTTCGTCCGACGTCCGATTTCAGCGCACACGCGCGAGCGTTTCAAGGGCCTCGGGAGGCGCGCGTTGGTGTCCGTATGGCCGATTTCGCCGGAAAACGTGCTCACAGTGGATGCGACGTCAGACAAATCGGTCGAAGTCCGCGGTAGCCGAACCTTTTCAAGTACCTCACTTCGTTTCTCGTCAGATGCGTCGACCCCGTACATGTTTCTACCGTAGAAATTACGATATTTCGTGATTTGTAATGTAAAATATAATATATACATAGAAATATAAATTAACGGAGAAGCGATAAACAAGATAACATTATTTTTAATTATTATTTCATCGATCATCTCTGGTTCTTGAAAAAACTGAAATACATAAATCGGATATTGTTTTAATTTTCTTGGTTTTAAAAATCTTAAGCTTAATAAATATGAATCTGAAGAAATCGTTTCTCTCGCGCTTTTAGGAAAGTCGCAGAAAGTCGCAAACTTTTTTGGATTATAACGTTCATATTTACGTCCAGTTCTAAACTAAAAAAAATCGATGCTACTCTTTTTCTATTTAATTTAAAGAAATGTACTCGCATCGCTGAATAATAACTGTGGTGTACTCGCTGAATAACCAATTAGCGGACTGGTATATAAAATAATGTATATTTAATATGCTGGTACAAGGTACGCGTTATTCGCACGTGTTAGCGCAGGCCCCCATTTTTAACGATTTCCAGTGACCTGCGACAAATATTCGAGGAAACGCTAGGGCACGCAAAAGAAACGGCAACAGCTGGCATTGATTTATTGATTTGCGAAAAACACACGAGAGCATCATTACAGAGGCAACTTCGATAAAGAGCGTTTCACGATTGCCATTGCATATTAATTTCAATATATTTCTATCGCACGCGTTACAGATTTGTGCATATATCAGAGAGAGAAAACGGTCAGTGACGTTCGAGGGCCTCGGTCGCCGAGGAGTGTAATTATGCGAGTCGGGTATATCGTTGTGAGACCACTACTAATTCAATAACAAAAATTCTTTATTTTTCATTAATATTTTATGGTACTTTCACCGTCATATTTGTGGCATTTTTCTGATAAAAATGATATCAAATATGATATAATTCCGATGATATTTTACTTGTATAATGAACGACGAACGTTTCGGACGCAAAGAAGGACAGCGTATGTAAAAGAAAGAGACGCAAAATTCCCACATCGGCCGACGCTACAAGGGTCTCACAGACGGGCCGACCCACACATTCGAAATGTCTGACAGATGCATTTGACGTCGGCTGAATCGACCGATGTCGGGTCCACTGTGAGCGTACTCTAAGATATAATTCGAATTGTTTCGACTTGTGACTCTATTGCGCGTCTATCCTTCCAACGAAGACATGCGAATAAGGAAACCTCGTGGGGGTGAAAATTCCCTCCACCAAAATATTGAAAGTGGGCCTTAGCCAATAAAACAGAATAGGGAGGTTTCTAAAATGAATTCTAAAAAAGGGCAACGCGCATAGACTCAGTTCCTTGTATTTTTTGGAATTTATAAATTAGGCGTACCCACTATGCGTGTGCCTGCGCTACGTCAACTGCCATTGAGAGCGGTACATGATGTTTCGTGTTCTTGACGTTTTTGTGTTTTGTCGATTCTGGTTGTGGTGGGTTTGTCATCGATTCGGTTCTATCATGATGGTCGTTTATGAATTTGTGTGGTAGTGGCCGAATGTTCGGTTGATTTGTAGATGTGTCTGAGGTCGTATTAACTGTGTAAGAAAGTGTAAATCGATAAGTGCTATACACGAGATCTAGATTATCGGCATGTACAAAAATATATAGTTAATTGTTGGTGGCGTGTCGTTCAATAGTAGCGTCTTTTGTTTGTTTGCATCGAGAAGTTGCAGTCTCCTCCACGCAGTCATGTGAAACGCACGCGTTTGATACATATATATATATATATATATATATATATATATATATATATATATAGTTTAATATATTATAATTCATATGTGATAATAAAGCATTGTTTTTATTATCCCAAATCTTCTGACAAACTGGATCAATGGGAATCTGTCAGTGAAAGTCTTGTCTTATTGTCTCGTATTATCAATTCGATTTGACGCACGTGATGTCCGTGCCAGCCGATCATCTGTTGCGGCCTCGCAGGGCCGTTCCCTGCCAAAGTTCCCTTGAACCAAGTTAAACTGGTCAATAAGCCGTTCGATTGGATATTAGGGAAAAATTTGCTGTGTAAAGCCATCCTTGTATCACGACCGAGAAGGTAGTTATAGGATAATTTAAAAAAATAAATATTTGGCCTATTTTCCCTTTTCAGTGGTGTGTAGGAGTTCTGAAGAAAATCTTGTGTATGTCACGTATCTAGATACACAGTCAGCAATTCGTTTTTGACATTAAATTGAAGCTCTTGGTTGTAAAAAATAAACAGCACAGATTACATATTGAAATATAAGAACGATGTCATTTGTGCCATTGCATAAAAAAAACCTGATTTTTACGTAAGTTTTTCCTCAAAAAGCTGATGCAAAGTTGAAGTTTTTACGTCTTACTTTCCTATTCTGTACACAAGTTAACGCTGAAGTAGATCGCATAATAGAAGTTGGATAACAATATTACAAGTTGAAGAGTACATATTATATGTATAGGATAGGTATTGATATTTGGTCCCCTCAGGGTTTCAAATCCATTTTACCATTCTCCCCTTCTTCCACTTTGTCCACTCTCACCTAACGCCAATGTTCAGCCTATTTCAGCCTACTTTTCAGCGGGACCTACTGTTTATTACGGTGGGTTCCGAACCACCAATGGTCAACGACGCAGTATAATATCACATAGAAGAATATTTCCAATTGGTGACGGCAGTGGGATTTGAACTCACGACCACATTGTTTGTAGTCGCGCGCTCTATCCACTGAGCCACTGCGCGCCCCTTCATATTATATGTATATAATCTTGATATTTGACGAACGTCAGACTTTTTTAGCACTTTTGTTCGCATTACGTAAGAAAACTGAGCAAAAAATTAATCTCTCAATTTCATTGCTAAAATACTGTTTCACTTGCGATATAAAATTTCAATTTGACGTTACATGTTTTTCTTGATACCCCCTCGAACGGTTCATCGTCCATTTAATTTGGTTCAACTTTTGACCCGCTTATCCGGCTATACACTTTCTCGAATACAGAAGATAGCCGAGAAAAACGATTTTCAGATTCGAAGTTTTCTATGATACAGCTATCGATTGTTGGAGTACCAAATAGATGTTGGACTGCTGTATTAGAAGGCGAAACGTCCTCGCGGCTTAAAGATTTCCTTGAAGGAGGCGAATCTGCTTGAAATCACAGCTACCTGTTACGATCATGCCGCACGTACGCCCTTAATTCGATTACAGGTTCCGACGTGCGTGATGCACAAGCCGATGAAGGGTCTCGTACTGTCGCTAGCAACATAGGCACATATTTGATTTCGTTCTCTTCGAATCGCGCGTATTCTATCTTCAACGTCGTTCTAAACCTAAACGACTTATCGCGGTTGCAGCTGCTTCTAAATTATTGAAATATCAAATGCAACCGGTCCCAAGTGAATTCATGGCCGCTTTTCAATCTGCGGGCGTAATTGCGCACCTGTCAGCCGCGACGATGCCGCCGAACCGACAAGCGACTACGAGAATATTATTTTAAATACGGTCATTTCGCCGGAATACCCCTGGGCTGTTCACGGTTCTCCCCGAGTAGCGAGAAACACGTTGCTCGGCAACAGGTATTTAAATTAACTGCCACTTTTCTCGAATTCTGCCGGAACGAACGAGGTCACCACGAACGAGTGGATCAACGGTATAGAAACATATGTGTATACAGGGTATGTTACATTTCTGCCAGCTAATGTAACTTTACCGGGTACTTCGAACAACCTTACAGGAGAGAGTTGCGAATAAATTTAAATGATTCGATACGGTGGTTCATTCTTGGTTCGCAAGCACTGTTAAAAATATAACATCGAAAAGAGCACGGAGAAAATTGTTATTAGAGGAAACTGAAGAAATTAGCGAAGCTGAAAGGAAGATAACGTAGCGAAACAATAATAGAAGACGTTGAAGAAGGTTTCGCTACATTGCGTAGAATTCTAGGATGCATTGAATGCGATAACAATGATGCAATGGAATGGCTTCCGTGCGATACTGAAGACAGTAGTAATGAAGATATCACTCGTATAAATTGTATTTCACAAGCTGCAACTGCAACTAAAGGTAATGATGAGGACATATTTACCTTCTCATGTCGAAGCATTCGAGGGACTTGAAATAGGACTTCGATGGTTTGAGGCGACAAAATGGTCTGGGTTAGATTTCTTGGGGTGGAAACTATTCTCCGCCCTAAAGGTTGAATTCGGTTATTGGGGAAAGGCGGAGTTTGCTACAGTAATCATAACAGTTTTTGGCGAATATATGAAAAGGAAATATCTGAGGCCGAGCAACGGTAACATATATAGGAAAAAGTTGTTCAGAATTATGATTTTTATAACACATTTCAAGGTCATTGTAATCGGCAAAGTAACGACACTATTCCAAATATTTACGAAAACACTTGTAACGAACATATCCTTCCGGCGCGAGTCTTCCCCGCCCCGCTTCCGCCTCCGCTCGACAGGCCACGAGCAAGCCGAGAGCGAGGCGCGAGAACGCGCGCCACGGCCGCGAGATGGCCGCGCGCGGCAACCGATTCTCGCTGCACGAATGTGCGGAAGCGGGGATATAGGCCACCGATCGAGCCGAGATCGGGGGCGGCCGTTGGGACACGCCACTTTTTGGGACAACCCGACAGCGTTAGCTGCGGGTTTGATAACGGCTCCAGGTGCCTTCGGGCAATGTTACCGCCTGGAATCCCGACACGCCGCAACTCCGTCGCGTACCGCCGGGCCGCCACCGCGAGGCCGTCGTAGTCCGTAAGTTAGCCTGTAAGATGTAAATACCGAACCCGCGTTCCCGACTCTTCCTTCTGCGGGCCGCGAGTGGATGGTGATATCATAGTCCCTCGCCGGTGTACTCGCACTCGCCTGTGAAACCGTGCGGCAACGAATCGATTCATAGGCACCATCCTTGCCCCGCTCGGACCGCCTAGAGCGTGTGCTAAGGCACCGAGCACGAAGGGTCATCCGGCGGCGCCCTGGTGGATGAAGACCAAGCCTCCCGTCCGCTGCCTGGCCGCCGCGCCGTACCGACCAGACCAGCACCGTAGATTAAGTTAGATTTAAGACCGTCTTAGCATGTAAGTTTAGCTCGTAAGATAGCCGCGGCCAGTACCGCCCGTCCGAACCGGCCGAAACCAGCCGATCGCCCATTCGCGGGACCAGTAACGCTAGCGTACCAACTAGGTCGGCAAAGTCTCCGCGTTGTCGTTACACACTTGAGAAATGATTAGAACAAGATAACGACGTCGCTTCGACGATCCGTACGAATTCCACACAGGGTCCAAGATTCGCGAGTTCCAGGTTGCGGGACCCCGCGATTCTTTGACGATAGGTCGACTATCGCCGCGACAATTCTCCAAGGATTCCAAAGATGTCAAGATGGAAAAAAAGACAGGGCCACTGTTCGTTTTAATGAAGAAACATCGAGGATCGAAATTAACGAGCTTCCGGTTTACTGGTTCCCTGTTCCGGCATCGTGACAAATAGGTCGCGCCTGAAGCGTAACCGAGGTCAAATGTCCCCAAAGCAGTAGATCCAAGTGAAAACCGCTGTTGGTCGATTCTTTTTGCTCTCGGTCGCGCATGCAAAGATGCGGAGAGCGGAGAAAGCCTCGCTCTCGCGCTCGCCTTTGTTCTGGTTGCTCGCGAGCTGAGACTGCGATTGGGAAACGCATAAGTGTTTGCTGACCGTGCGAACCTTCAATCCTCTATTAACCAGATCTACGCCCGTATAGAACTTCAAAGAAACGCTGGCTCGAAACGTGTCAAATTGGCCTGGCTTAGCCGGTAAAGTGCATTTCCTGTTTTTTATAAACTTGCAAATATCTCGGTAACTATGCGAAATATGGCAAAATATCGAGAGACCTTTTTTGTAGAAAATGAAATTTTATTCGCATAATCTTTGCATTGTAGCTGTCGTCCAGAATTTGAACTAGTAATGGAAAAATCATGTGAATAGAATGAGTTGTGGTTAGGTCGTGGAGGGGGCGCATCAAAACGAGGAGCCACGGAAATCGTACTCGTGCCGATACGAGTGTCATAGGCGAGTGTCATAGCCGTGACGAGCAAAATTAGATTTTAAATGCAGGATAATGTTCGCTGTATTGTATTGACTGTTTATAACTGCCATTTCTATGTATTTTGCATAATAGTCTGTAACTACCAAATAATTTTTGCTATCGAAATACATCAGATCAATTCCAAACTCGCTGCCATGGATATTTGGATATCTTGTGACTCTGCAAGGGTTCTCCCGGATTATTTGGTCTGAGTTTGTCACAAATTCTACATTGTTCTATTGTGTTTTTTATTTCGCTACTCATGTTTGGCCAGTATAGATTTTCTCTAGCCATTCTTGAACATTTGTTAATGCCTTGGTGGCCTTGGTGGATTTTCGTTAGCATTTCTTTTTGCAATGCTTTAGGGACGACTAACTTATCATTTCTAAAGACTATATCCTATGTACTCCGCGAAACGTGTCCGGATTTGTGGGATGACCAAATACTCGTGAAATTTAAATACACGGGTATCTGCGTTGTTACGAGCCAAGGCCGTGGTTATCGCGAGAGGCCGGCGGAAGGGTTATTGCCCGTGGAATACATTTTGAATTAGCTAGTTTAGCGCGCCGACGAAACTGGTGCGATATCAAGGATTCGCTGGGATTGTTTGCGAGCCTAGTAACTAGAATAATATACAATTTAATTGATATAATCCGAAAGGTAAGATTGCATAGTGTGAGAACGTTCAATTATTATATTAGAATATTGGGCGATAATTGAGGGTTTTAGAGATTATGCGATTTACCAAATAACGCAATTATATTCTGATTAATTGTGTGTTACACGAGCTTTAGTGTCGCGATTAATTTGAAATTTAGCGTTGTCGAGACTCGCATTCAGGGACGGTTTATGACACGGCCGTGGACTCGCGTACGAGCTGCCGAGCAGCATGTTTAGGGTTTTCAGACATTAAATACGACGTGTCATAAATCGTAGCCTCGGCGAGTGATTTCCAGAAAGAAGGTAACGGTTCACGGACACCGACGGACCTTCGATATGGAGTCATTCGACACGGTTGCATTTAGAACGAGGCTTTCCTAACTCCCACCCTTCACACAGATAAAGGCGCGAAGGAAAGGGAGTGGGCCGAAGGCGAAATCGCAGCCTTTGCGAGGGAAAGTCAAATCGTTTTGACATCTCCTATATGATCATCGGGGTTCTCATCAGAGCAATTTTGACTTCTTATACAAGACCGACGGGGTTTCACTATGTCACGAAACTTGTTAGTTTGTCGGTAACATTGTACAACAGTTTTATAATAATGGGATTCGGTTTGTGGGGGCTACTTCCTATGCTCGTCAACAGAGGGACATTACGACAACACCTTTCCCGCTACTACCTGAATCTTCATCTGTCTGTATATATACCGTCCTAAACTGTCCTCACGACGTCCCGCGTCTAAGGCACGGGTCCGCTAGATAGCCTTACCGACGAGTCCTCTAGCGGGCCTAGGACGAAACGCTTCCGTCTCCTTTTTTCCTCCTCTTGCACACTTTTCAGCCGCCATAGGTTTTTCAATCACATTCAAGTTCATCCCCACGACATTTTGGGTGGTCCTTCCAACCTACGGGGGAAAAGGTCGCGACGTACTCCGCAAGAAGTGTACAATACTATAATTATTACCTAGGATGCTCGGCGTTGACGCACTGGCACCGCGGGGTCTAAGAGTAATTCTAAGAATACCAAATGGAACTATTACCGGACTAACGGAATTTATATAACGTTAATTTGAATCGAAAGGGAACTTTAGTCCGATCTCACGAACGCGACATAACGTGACTTTACGTGTGACTATATGATTCTAAACCAGCGGGAATGGAAATTAACGAGTTTATATACCCTCGAAAACGGATGAGGATGTCTGTACGAAGTATTTGAGTCACGTACCTAGGTTTTTTTCATTTCTATTATTTGCCATTTCTAACCAAACCCGGCTACAGCTAGGTGTTCACGCGAAGGGTTAAGCGGAAGTTATCCAGGGCGTTTCCTGCCAGAGACGAATTCGGAAATTCTTGAGTGAAAGTCGAACGGAAAATATTCTCCGAACATAACAGTGTATTCAATATGACACGGATTAGAATCTGAATTCGTATATTACACGTGTATAAGTGTACATATTTATATACACGTTTGAAATGGGAACCTCGAATTGTAACCTCGTTTCACGTTAATGTTACCCCGCGCTGTCCAATAATCCCAAGTTTACGGCAATTCGCGAGTAAAATGAGAAAATATGAAGAAACGCTCACACGACTTAGGGTTCTACTTTCGCGCGAGCCGCGCCACGCTGCGCATTCAGGTTCGTATGCCGTAACATCTCGACGAGTTATCCGTGTAAATTACACGCAATTACCTTTACTCAAGTTGTTAGTATTCTCGAGTTGGCAGAAACGACTCCTATGCTAATTACACCATCTTGCGAGACTTGTGTTTGTTTCGCTCGTGTTCCACGCGCGGGTTCCCCGTCTTCCTAAAGAAGGGCGTGCGCGGCGAACGGGAAAACGATCGCGTGATAATGACGACTTACCCCACTGCTTGCCACGGCTCGATGATTAATCCTTTCCCCGTAATCCATTCAGTGCCGGAGCATTACAATGAAGAGGAACGGTCGCGCGTAGATAACAATGATTTCGACTTAATCCTCGTAATAGCATGTTACCTGCGCCGCTGGCACGCGATACGATTTTTCCCTCATCCTCGCCCTCGCCCTCGCCCTCCTCAGCTATTTATTTTTGCGCGAACACACGTGACCCATTAGCGGTCACCGCTTTCCCTGTGCCACTGTGCCACGGTGCCACTGAAAATAGTGGAGTGTAACGTCGGTGTGCTGCGTCTGTATGGCGCATCGGGAAATGTCGGATGGCGATAACGCCAAGGGACGCGATACGTGACGCTGCGCCGCAGTCACGTATAATCGCGATTCTCACCCCTTCGCGTCGAAGCCCACCCTAGAGATTTTTGGTTTATCGGTGGCCGGATACACGACTACCTCGATAATTCGGTTATTTATCGATGGCAAAAGAAAGTTACCATCGAATCCCCGATTCCCTCGTTGAGCCCTGCAACCATTATTTTCATTGGTATTCGCGATATCGCCAAATGAACCACGGTCATTCTACAAACTTTCGAATAGGTGCTACCGGATGTTTCTTTCGTTACTCTTGTCGGTAAACTTGTCGAAAAGCTACATCCTCGCGGATTTTCATGACCTTGAAATATGTTGTCAAAGTCAGCATTCTGAACAACTTTTCCCTATACATGCAATCGGCGGTCGGTTTTAGTTTCCGAGATAGTCGCAAAAAGCTTTAACACGTTCGCGCCGGCGCTGTTTTCTTTAATTTTGCTCCATTAGGTGGCGCCGTACTCAAAATTTTATTAAGCAAAATTCAGGCTCAGCAGGACAATTTACATGATCGAGCATGATATTAGTATAGTATAGCTTGTGTTCAAAATGCTTTTATTTTAATTATTTATTTTCTCGATACAAAACCCTCCACGTGTATCATCGGCGGTACACGCCGGCGTGAACGTGTTAAATAAACTTTTGCTATATTTTAGCCGCGAATAGTATTATTGTATGAAGCGATGTTGATTATATCGACATTTTTAAAGTTTTCCGTAATATTTATTTACATATTGCCCTGCTGTGGAAAATATTGATGTGTTACGAGCCAGGACCGCGAGCAGCACCAGTGGCCGGCGAAGGATCGTTATCCTGGGGATATGGTCTCAATTTGTTAGTTAAGGTACGCGGACGAATCCAGTGCGAAATTGGGGAATCACTAGGTTCGACGCGCAGACGCACCCGATGCGTAATCGGGGTGCTGCGGGAAGGTTGAATAAGAACACGGACGGACCCGATGCGTAATCAGGGAGCTATTAGGAAGCAGATGAACCCAATGCGAAATTGGGGAACCGCTAGGATTGTAGACATCGAGGACGAACCTGATGCGAAATCGGGGAGCCTCTAGGATCGGAATCAAGCACAAACGAACCTGATGCGTAATCAGGGAGCTGTTAGGAAGCAGACGAACCCAATGCGAAATTGGGGAGCTGCTAGGATGCGGTCGAACCTGATGCGAAATCAGGGAGCCGCTAAGATGGTGTAGCGAGCCTCGTAACTAGTATAATTTAATTGATACAATCCGAGCGGTAAGATTGTATCGTGTGGGGACGTTCAATTGTTTGGTTAAGGATTTGAGGATAATCGTGGGTCTAGTAATTTGCACGAATTTACCAATTAACACAAATATATTCTAATATTGGGTTGTTCGGAAAGTAATTTCGTTTTTCGTGTAGAGATGGTATTGCTTCCATTTATTATTATAAATGGAAATTTTTGCATATCGAAGAACTGTAGGCAATTTTTGTACTCGATAAAACGACAGAATAATTGATCGCATCACTAATATCTCGAAATATCGTCAATTATTCGATTCTGTATCTCAAATGAACTTTCCATTTCACATTCAGATAATTTATTTAATGTCGACTTTGCCGAAACTGTAAGTACAAATTAATATTGTTTTGCGACATTAGGTACATATTGAAATAGTTGAAAATTACTAAATCATTAAACTTTTACACTAACATATATTAAAGAATTATGAATTTAAACTTACCTCGATTCGTGGCGGCCCCACTAGTCTGTTTAAGGATTATAATTTATAACTTATAAACATACGGCAGACAAACATTGAAGATAATAAACATACGATGCTTATCGCTGTTTTTATACGCGCATACAAATTTGTTTCACCATCCACGTTCACAATTTCGATTGCACATTTCTAATTTATACTTTTGTATTAACAGTACAATTTGATCAATAGCTACTTGTGAATTTTACATATTATATACACGGTGTCCCAAAAATGTCTGAGTTCCTTTAAAGGGGAGGTTCCTGAGGCCATTTGAAGCGACATTTTCCTTTGCAAAAATGGCCGTTTCTGCTTTGTTAAGGAGTTATTAACGAAAAACACGGACCAATCAGAGCGCGACCTAGAGGCGTGTTGGCAGAGACGGCCGCGCGCGACAGAAGTCGAGCGATGGTGATACACCGCGGTCGAAAACAAAGGAACAAACAAGAGAAGAAAATTTTTCGAGTCCTATGTCGGATAGTTCAAATTTGAATATGTTTTAGTCTTTAGTAGCCTATGAAGGAATCTCGAAGGATTTTATGAAATCTTAACAATTTTCTTCTCTTGTTTGTTCCTTGCTTTCGACCGCAGTGTATCACCATCGCTCGACTTCTGTCGCGCGCGGCCGTCTCTGCTAACACGCCTCTAGGTCGCGTTCTGATTGGTCCGTGTTTTTCGTTAATAACTCCTTAACAAAGCCGAAACGGCCATTTTTGCAAAGGAAAATGTCGCTTCAAATGGCCTCAGGAACCTCCCCTTTAAAGGAACTCAGACATTTTTGGGACACCCTGTATATAGAAATCATACTTCTATATACAATTAACTCAGATTAGATTGCGGATCTTTATTCAAAATTATAATTCTCTGACCTTGTATGTGCGTCGCGGCATCGGCAATTAGGTTAGCGACGATCGAACAAAGCGGAGGAACTTCACCGAATATGAAGTCCTGTCGAGATGTATGATTGTATAAGTGGACTGTAATAGGTTGGTAGAAAACGCGGACAACTGCGTGGACTAAGAATGTGTGTATTTACAATATGCTTTACACGAGTCGGACTTTATGAATCGCACTGTGGATAAGTGTGTCGCGCTTATATACAAATCAGTTTGTGGCAGGATTCAACTATTAGCCTTTTGGCATCAAGTGGATTTTGGGCCATGCCCTTTTCAAATTTGCTAGTTACCACCCGCTACAAGCCTTGCGGAGGTAGAAGATGGCCGCTATGGGCGGGCCCAAGGAGGGGGGGAAACTGGCGAATTTTCTTTGTGGGGGGTTTCCGACGGCAAGGCCCGTTAGGGTGGCTCGCTCGTCTTACCGCTGTTTACCTGGTGCTGTAAGAGTTTATTGTTTTATTGCTCGAAGGCTAGGAGACCCGAGATGCGCGTGGGTGACAACTGGAAGCCGTAAAACAATCTTCGGGGTCCTAGTCCGAGTTACATCTGTTTTGGCTTAACAACTAAATTGCAAGTATACTAAAAATCCTCCGTCGCTAGGTCGTAAACCGAACTGTTTTCGAAGCCTTAACGGACCTAATTACAAAAAACAGGAGTTGAAAATGTGCATTTCTTATCTTAGGATTATGAATAAGTTAAAGATAAAATAGGTTTTACTGTCTAATGTTTAATTCGGCAATTATTATAAGCGCATCAAATCCAGAGTCTAACTATGACGAACGTTGTTCTATTTGCTGAAAGATATTCAAATATGATCATGCTTTTCGTACCTGGTTAACCTGGCGTGTGATTTCCTTCGATTTCGCAATGTACAAGAATGAAAAAAGTCGTCAAAGAAAGAAAGAAAGCATAGTCCATTGTATCCGTAGCAGAGTATAAAAGTTTGGAAAACTAACCAACAACGATGGCCCAGAAAATCTATACAAAGTACGAGTATTTTCTCCGTTATCTGTAAAAGGCTATCCGATTTCCCCATTGTTCCTTAATGTTTCCAGTCATTGCCGTGTTCAGGGCCGCGATAGTGTTCCACTAAAAATGTATGTATACATAATAGTATGTGTAGGCATATATAGGGGTGTGCGAAAACTCGAAAATGTATGGATCTCGATGGTCGAGACGAGGACGGATCGGGAAAACATCGAAACGAGACGGGTCGGGTTCTCGAAAATTTCGGTATTCCTTATTTTGTCGAGATTCTCGATGGTTTCGGGATTCTCCAAAGTCTCGGAAGGAAGAAAAAAGGAGATTCAATGAATCAATTTTATAATGTGGTTTTCGGAAACGTCTCAAATATCGGAAATCTCATACCGCGATCGATTTTGAAGCGAGTCTCGTAACGGTAATCGAGTACCGAACATCCTGAAATTTTCGAGAATACCGAGACTTTCGAGAATCTCGACGTAATCGAAAATTCCGAAATATTCGCGAACTCGAAAAAAATTCTCGTTTCATCCCGATTCGCCATTTTCGGGTTCTCGCACGCCACTAATACGTAACGAGGATATTTGAAGCAACTTTTTCCTTTGCAAAATGGCCGCCTCGGCTTTGTTACGGAATCATTAAAGAAACACTCGCACCAATCGGAACGCTGTTACAGCGGACGGATTCCGGCTCGGCTAACGATAATGTCACGCTCAACGGAACCTGTCGCCTAGCCGGAATCCGTCCGCTGTAACGGTGTTATGATTGGTCTTTGGTGTTTTTCTTTAATAACTCCTTAAGAAATCCGAGGCGGCCATTTCTGCAAAGGAAAAAGTTACTTTAAATAACCTCAGGGAACGCCCGTTTCAAGGATTTACAACATTTTTGGGACACCCTGTATATTTCGAATACCGGTGCTGGTAAAGGATTCGCAAAAGAGCGGTTTCGGTGGGAAGTAGTTTCGATTATTATCGACGAGTAGGTTCAGGGTCTCCGTCGGCCCGTTGAAGTTTTCCATTGGATCGAGGATCGAGGATTCAGGATTCAACGAAACACGTGGACACGCGCGCGGCCATTCTGCGCACGATTGCTAGCGAAACCGCCGCGTCCGCCACGGAAATGCTCCTCTGACAGAAGCATGACGTCAACCGATCGAAAAAGCGAACGGGGACCTCGTGTCGCGGCTATTCCGAACATTATGGGCACCGCGATTTGGTCTGTTTTTCTCATCTGCCATGGCCCGCGTCTGGGTTCTTCCGCTATTTTGGAGCCAATGTTCCACCGATTGTCCTATCTATAGTGGAATCGATCGCGTGTACATAATTGGACGGTCGTTGGCAGCCTGTTAAACTAGTCACCCCTCTACCCGACGCACGTGTTGCATCGATTTTGTTGGTATAATACATACAACCTTCGAACACGATGGATTTGCCAGCTTTTCTGAAACAACTATTCGATACCGATGTCGTCTGTACTGTTACGAACTTTTGTCGAGTCTTGCAACTCTGCCAGTTACAGCCCATTTAATACCGGTGATTCTACAGCGATGGCAATGTTCGTATCCTGTTTCACGGGCCGTTTAATGTCCGCGAAATTAAATCAAACATACCATTTCTTGCGATAGCGATCGCGATTGGATTTTACTTACTCGATAACCATAGTTTGCTTTTTTTAAACAAAATAAATCGAAACGCGACGATATTCGAATGAATATGGACTACGCGAGTGGTAGGGCAATTGTCCCGGTAGTCGGCCATCGTAAGCGTTGTGATTATTAGTATTGTTACGAATGTGGCAAAATAGGTACTCCCGTTATATCGTCGTTGCCTAAACGACGATATAACAAGGACAAAGGACAGAGTCGCTTCACGAACGTCGTACCGGTCGGACGTGCAATTCCCTTCCTCTTTTAATAAAGAGATTATTTACCTTTTTATAACGGTCTTTTATTAAGTATGCCTAAATTACGCGGTCGCTCGCGTAACATATGTATAGTGTATTATAGATTTTTTATAGGAGGACATGAAGCTACACGTAAGAAACGAAGAATAAGCTGATCATTGCGCTCATTCAAATTTATAGGAACTTATTAGTAGATGTCTCTTATTCATCTTAGACATCTGTGAATTTACAATACAATCGCTGTATACATTTCAGCGCGAAGAGGGCATTATAAATGCTATTTTTTCGTTTAACACGTCACCCTATGACTTTGTTACTTTTTCAAAAATAGCCCTTCCAAAACTACTAAACTCGATGATATCGCGTTGCTACAAATTACGCGTCTCCCATCGGTGTTCATTCAATAAAAATATTCAATGAAGCCATCGTTTGTCACGATGCTGATCGAGGCAAACGGCTCGGGGCACGGGATGTGGGGCACGGCGCGCGATTCAGCGTCTACCTCCAGAATCTCGGCTGATGCTTATCGCTTGTCACGTAAACGAGTAATCGAGTAAATTACAAAAATCCGGTAGCATGTTTTTTCGCGCCGAGCGAGACGACCCCGAGGCGTACCCGAGATTTTCGAGCGGCTTACGGGTAATCTTCTACTTGATCGACGACGTCGGACGGCGCACGGTAAAAAGCCTACCGAAAAAACTCGCTGCAAAGTGACGAATTGCTCCTGATAGCGACCCTCTTAAAAACCCTCCTCGGGCGGAACACGGACCGACTGCCTCACCCTTTAGTTCTCTTCGCTCACCTTAAATACCGTATCGAATCCCTAGACGTTCCATCTTCTTTCGCCGAGGTATCGACACGCTGTGTAAACACCGGCGCAATAACCAGATTTATCGGGACACCACGGAGATAAAATTTCATTATTTAGCGCGGCGAGGAACCACAAAGTTTTCTCGCCTCTAGCGTCTCGCATCTCGCGTCTCTCGTTATTCCTTTGTTCGAGCATCGCATCTACGTAACCGCCAGAACAACGATGGTTTGGGTTGATCGGATTTATTCGATGCATCGATCTTACGCAGCACGATGCATCTATTGTCTCTCCAGATTTCAGTGATCGTGCATCCCACGCTAACCTTTTCCTTTTCCCGATATTTTTATTGAAGTCGATTCGCTGTCTTTGTCATTGTCTTCGCAACGAAGGGTTCGAAGGCTACCACTTCCCGGGGCGATCGTAAATTTGATCCGAAGCGTGGAAGCTGCCGGCAGTTTTCCGTCTTCAATGTTCTCATAACTTTACACGAAACCACGCTTGTCCACGATCGTTCCCCTCTTCTTTCTTTTTTCTTTATTCTTTTTTCTGTTTCCTTTTGCGGAGGCTGCCTTTAAGCGAAGAATTTCGTTTCGGATCGGTGTCGTCTGTTTAGCGACACTCGTTACGACGTATTTCGTCTATGGGCGTTGCCCTTGTTTTGGGAGGTCTTTGTAGCCTTCCAAATATTATATCATTCGCTGGGGCCCCCACTATTTTATACTTTGTGGAGGGATTTTTCAACCCCACGAGGTTACTCGTCTCTCACGCGTTAGTTGTAAGATCTGTCGTGATTTAAGAGTCGAATGTTATACCGTCTTTCACATTCAGTGTATTAAAAGTTACTTAGTTATCCGAAACCCGATTATCTCTTTATTTAATTTACCTCTCTTTGAGATGTGTATCTCAGCGACTCACAAATTACTGTTTGAGCACTGACACGACACAAAAAACACTATAATTCATATTACTAAATAGAAAATATATTGATTCCCCCATCAAATAACTAAATCAGTAATGGCGATGTACTTTCATCGATGCTTCAAAAGCGAAGAGCCGATTTACAAAAATTGTCAAAATTGCGCGTACGTGGTACAAATAGGGCAGTACCGAAGATGCAGGGAAAAGTTATGTTTATTCGCCGTCAATTCATTCTGACGAGACGTACAGAAACGTTTATTTATAATTTATGCAGGCATATGTATTATACAATATCAATATACGTACATACTAATGAAGGTTTCAATTCCACTGTTGACTGTGGTCTTGATATATTTAGATTCATATTAGCATTTTGAAAATTATTTAATGTTTGAATATTACAATCTGCCGGTAGTATGATCTTTTAATTAACAGATATGACGTGTTGCGAGAAAAAAACACGAATGTTTCATTAATTTTAGATAACAAATTTAATGTTATGATTTAACTAATATCCTAGAATACATACACAGAAATATTTTCTAAAGTTTAAGTGTCATCGATTTGCTCATGAGAACAGGTTTAAGCGTAGAACTTTTATATCGAAGAAAATGATTTGCGGAATCACATACAAATAATAGACTAACCAAAAGTAATTTTTAAATCATCTTTTAATTAATTTTGAATTTATTTATAAGATTCAGATCGTTAAACTGAAAAATTGTCCATTCTCGTAAAAGCCCGCTGTACCTACATACATATAAATTTTAATTACTCATGCTTAAACTAAATAATTAGTTTTGTCATAACGCGAATACGCCGTACTTCGGTTTGAACAAAATGTCTCTGACATGGATTGTAGAAAATGATCAATTTCACGTAGAATGATATACGGATTACCGCTTTTTAGAGGAACCGCACCTTAACCTCTGCAGACGAAGAGAGCAATCATCTAAAAAAGTACTATTCATTTTCAGACAAGATCGTATTACTTTTATACACTGAAATGCATTATGTTAGAATTGATTTTTTAATCACATTCTTTCCAAACATTAAAACAAAGTTTCGAAGGTAACAATTTACTTTAGCACTGTGCACACAGATCCTAGAAAAAAAAACTTTAATTGAGAAACTCCGTTTTTACCGGAGGTATAAAGTTCTTTAATTTCGAACAAGAGCCATTCTACACAGAGTTATCACACTGCAAGTACACACACGTGGTCGTAGATTTTATGAAATTACATTACCTACACTCGTAGAGATCGATGACCCAATTAAAAATCGATTTTTATATAAAACGCCGTTTAATCTACGTTCGTGTTTGGAAAGTTGTTCGGTCTGCAAAGAAGATTTATAAATCGATCTGCAATCAAGGCATCTCGTTCTAAATAGGAGGCTGTGCAATTTTAGAAAAATCTAAGACTACGTGTGTGTATAAAGTGTGATTAATTGGCGTGGAATAGCTCTTACTAACTCAAGAGCAGCTTGGTACAGAATGGTGAAGGGAGAGGGGTTGCCGCGATATCTGGAGAAAGGATGGGAGGACAGTAAATGGCAGAGGGTGGCTAGATTTAGGCTGGGGAATGGGATGAAAGGGGGGAAATATTGGATGGATGAAAGTGTAGAGCGTGTGGTTGGGAGAATGAGACGTGGGAACATGTATGGGAGGTATGTATGAGGTTGGATGAGGAGAGTGGATGGCAGGTGAGGATGGGGGAAGTGTTGGAAGATGGAGAGGAGTGGATGAGGAGGGCGGAGGAGTGGAGGGTATGTGCGAATGGAAGGAGAATGGGTGAGGATGGGAGGGAGAATGAAGTAGGAAGGTCTGGGATGAATGATGAGCGACCGGAAGAGGGGGTCCACGGGTAGGGAAGGGTGCGGAGTAATTTTAAGGTATCTTTTGTACATAGATTTATCTCTCCCACTCTCTCTCTCTCTCTCTCTCTCTCTCTCTCTCTCTCTCTCTCTCTCTCTCTCTCTCTCTCTCTAGAGTTTTTTAGTTGTTTAGTTTTTCGTTTTAGTTAGATTTAATTTAAGTAAATAAGGTAGTGCAAATTAAGTTAAGCGAGTAATAAGATTTGGATAAGGTAGTATGGAAGGAGGAAACAGGAGGTAGGTGAATTTGAATTGTAACCCTTAGGGGAACCAATAAAGCTATATATACAGGGTGGCCAACATAACTCTTAACAGCTCAATATCTCGAAAACTATGCCATCGATTTTAAAGTTCTTGGTCTCAAATTGTATGGGTCTGAAGGGCCTTTCTAACTACATAAACGTGAAGCGGCCCTCCTTCTCCTTGAAGAGGGGGGGGGGGGGTACGTTTATAATTTTAAATGGAACCCCCTATAAAACGTTACATATTCAGATTCTATACAGAAAAAAACAAGTAAATTTTGTCTGAAAGATGAGATATAACAGTTTAAAGTTTCGACTTGTACATAGGTACTTACTTGAAGCGCTCGGAAATTATAACGCAATTTTTTTCCTGTAGAATCTAAATATGTAACGTTTTATAGGAGGTTTCATTTAAAATTATAAAGGTACATAAAGGGGTAGGGGGGCCAGTTCACGTTTATGTAGTTAGAAAGGCTCTTTAGATCCATGCAATTTAAGACCAAGAACTTTAAAATCGATGACATAGTTTTCGAGATATTGAGCTGTTAAGAGTTATGTGGGCCACCCTGTATAACTAAACACCACCTGTCTTGCATAGACAACGAAATCATATCTTCTCCCAATAACACTCAATATGTAAGGGGGTTGCCCGGCATAATTAAACAGGTTTTTTAATGAAAACGTTGAATATGGTAGTAACTACGTGTGAGTAATTTTCGGAACGATTTTTTATATGACACATCATATAAACAATACTAACAGCCAACATTGCTCAAATCTGGAGCTGCACACGTTTCAAATTCATATTTTGCGAAGAAATTTCGATTGCAGAAAGAATTCTTGTATAATTTATTTCAGGCTGAAAAATTACATAAATACACATACGTCTTTACAATTTGATATGAACAATTACTGGATTAACTATTGCTTTTTTCACCTTAATCTTGTGCATTCGTTTACAGATTTAATTTCAATGTTTTATCACAGTCAATCCGTGTTCATATGACCACTGTCAGACGACATTCTGTAATTTACATTTATTTTAATGATTAAACCTTTAATTGGTAAAATTTATTCATCAGCTGAAGTATCAAATGATGAAAGTCAGCTACTATCAATGTCATCAAAATGGTAAAAGCCTATCCGTTACGATTTAACGTGGCTTTTATCGTATCACGTAAACGCTTTGATAAATTCATTTATTTATTCATTGTTCCGAATAGCAGATTTGTGATCTTAATAATTACGAAATAAAATACATGTCTAAAATGTGTCATTTTAAGTAATTTTATAGCGTTAGTTAACCTTAATTTTAGCATTATATATTTTTTCCACAAAAAGCCGTTTTATACCGGTTGCACCGGGATCAGAGGTGAAATTCCGTTATTTATAGCGAGCCTGGTCTTGATCAGCTGCTAGCCGAGTTTCCGAGGTTCCGAGGCTCCGAGTCTCCGTCCTTGCGTTAGTACACTCGCCTAAGGGGTGGGACAAATACGGCGATTTTCTCGAGCCAGTCAAGTGGTGTGTTATACGACACTAAATGGAGAAGGGGCGGTCTGTTGTCCGCAAAGTCGTATTTAGTGGATCTACCAAAGACGACCTGGTAGAGCGTCTATTGCCCTATAAAGGATCACTTCAGATCGTTATTCCTGTCTTACTCTTCTGTTCGCCCTCTGTTCGCTTAACCCGTACGTCGACCGACTTTATATGGATAAAGCATCTCGTATAACAGCCGACACAAGCAACAGAGTAGCAATTTTACTTCTCACTTCTCCTCATAGTTCGAACAAGACCGGTCTACGTTTCTCCTTCGACTGTTGTTTTTCATTTTGTTCGTTCGCAGCTAACACGGTTATTGTTAATGGCTTATATCTGGTAAGTATTATCGCAATTATATCATATTTAGTATCATTTTCATTAGAAAAATGCCACGAATACGTTGGTGAAAGTTCCATAAAAAAATAATAAAAAATAAAGAAGTTTTGTCATTGGATTAGCAGTGGTCTCGCCGATATACTCGACCCGTATTGTTACGCTTCTCGGCCGCTGAGCCTCTCGAGCTTCACGACTCCACACGGGGTACACCACGCGGTAGTGGGGATAGTTCTGGGACTATTATAGGCCAGACACTTGTGACATTTATTGATAACATACTTTACAGTGTGTATACTGTGCAGTATAGACTACGAGTGGAAATTGTAAGCCATGAACGGACACATTAGTCGCCACCTATTTGGTAGCACTTGTTGTTCAGCCGACAAGAGCCGACTGAATTCTTATTAGATAGTTAAGCCTCGCTCTCTTTTCATCCGTCATGTACGATCGCCAGTTCGTTCACCAAAAACTCCTTGCAGTAAAACAGTTACCTTAAAACGTTATAACAGCTAATAAATCCAAGAAGCCATATTGCCATTAAGACCTTAAGTTTACGAATATTGTCGCATCTGCCCAGCAGATTAACTTCCAGTACCGAATTCTTTAGTTTCCGCTTGCCATTGTTAAAAGTCAAGGGGCTTCTTAGGTTTGTTACCTGTTACGGTCAAGCCCTCGAGACTCGAGACCCGCGAACGCGAGGCGACGCGAAGATCAACCGTAGCGCACCCGAAGATGCTACCCCTACCTGTGACCGATCAACGAAGGCGGTCTTCGAGGGCGGCCACTTTCACCATTTCCATAGATTTCACATAACCAATTAGAAAACTACTTCATTTCCCATCACCATCTTTATTGAAAATATCATCCACCAATCGGTACGCTTTCAACATAGCACACGCCCACGCCCACGCCGACACTTTAAAAACACACGACACACAGCTCTCATCGCCATTTCGCAAAAAAAAGTCTCTTTTAACACAGTCTCGTCGTTCCATTTTAACACCGTCTATTTTGGTTAATTATTGTTCAAATATATTGGAAGTTTTACTTGTGTTGCCAAATCAGTGTTTACTTACAAATTTACTATCCCTATAACTAGACCAGGTCGTAGGGAATTCGTTTTAAAATACGCGTTGTCAGGAAAACCTGAGTCGAGGATTTTCGACCTTTCGCGACGTCGAGTCTTGAACGGCATCGCAGCGCGATACAAACGAACACTTGCGACTTACGATTTTCAAACTTCCTTCTTTTAAAAGCGGAATTTCATATAAGAACATTTCATTCTATACTTTCGGGTTCTTTTTTCATGCAGTATCACTTTCTTCTTAATTGTGTCTTAATACTGGGAGTTGTCGCAATACTTAACAATAATAGCGAGCCACTGCGTATAGGTACACTCTTCGACATGCTATATACGCAGTGGAAAGTAAGTAAAAGGTAGGCAGATTTAACGCATACCTGCTACTTTAACTAATTGTAAGGTATGTGAAGAACGAAGTAACATATGTGGGTGTAAAGGTTGACTTGACTGAGATTCCATCACTGATATGTTGTTCTAACTTAAAATTAGATTTGATTTCCGACTCTGTTCGACTAGATGCTGTCGTGTGGGGCTACACTATCTATACATACATGTGTCGGTGCATTTATGGGGCGGTAACGTCCTTAATCAATAATCAAATTTGATTTCAACTGGTAGGCAGTTACATATAAAACTAAGATAAAACCACCCATCTTGTTTGAGATTTATCACGAAGCAAACTACAATGGTTTTAGTTACATGTTTAATATCTTTCTTTACTTTGATCAATTTATACTTCCAACTGATATTTATCAGTTAACTATCTCTAGTAGAGATTTTACTCTACCATACATTAACATGTATCAACAAAATTTGTTCCCAAAAATGAAAAAACTTCTGAGAAAATCAAAATATATAGTAGTAATGTTATAATGCACAGAAGTCCAAAGTATCATTTCAATGTTGGAAAATCATGCCATTGTGTATGATTTAACGAGATTTAGAATTCGTTTTCGTCATAAATAATTTTGCAAATTTTAAAACTTTTTTTCGAAAAAGAAACGAATACCGGAGGTAGCAGTTTGGGCCACTGTGCAACGATTACCGAGACTTCGCTACTCCTCCAAACCATATCTCTGGTCAAGCTGCGGAATATTTCATGTTCATTAATTCTACGGTCAACATTTGATCCCCGGTGTTCCGTAAAACGAAATCCTCCGCCCGCCTCATGGATTATACGGGCGAAGATTTGTTAGTTATTACCCGACCGGTAAGAGCGCGTGCAAGAGGCTGATACCGTCTCGTCGCGACCCGTCGCGACCCGTCGCGTCGACCACATAATCGAGTACCGACGACCGTTTGTTGGCTCCCGAGGACCTATACAGACCTATACAGCCAGAGGGCACCTACAAAGAAGCAAGATGAATATAGGCACGTGCTCGCGAAGATATATAACCTGGTACACCGAGGCTTGGCTGTGCATACTTGATTCGGCGCTTCGTCCGTGTTGGTGGGTGACGGATATAGCCAGAGTATTTCAGAAACGTGACGTTGATGTGACAGGGCCGGAGGCCGGGCTTGTTGCTCGGTATGTTTATACAGTGCATCGGCCCCCAATTAATTCGAGATATTTATGCGGTACGACCAGTCGCGCACTTAAAACGACCTCGTGTACCATCATCGGTCACTCGCAAACCCGGCCTAATCGCCACGGCCTCTGTTTAGTTTGGAAATATCCCGCTCACGCTGTTATGCTCTTAGGATGTCCGTTTCACGAACCACGGAACGGTTTGTTGCTCGCTTCGAACCATTCAGAAAATGCCCGACGGTTTCTGGGACATTGACATCCACTGCCCGAGCTTTTCGAATATTATTGTGCTTCAGCCTCTCGGTTTATGGAGGCTTATTCTGTCGGCATCGACGAACTGACTGATGAAAACGAAGAATTGGTAAATATGATGCATTATTGAATATTTAGGACCTAACCCAGACCAAACTTAGTGGTGATTATATATAACAACCGGCAATTATACATAATCACTGAGTGAATACACAAAATTCAATGGAGTAGTAGCTGCCATTTTTCGCAAATATCTCAAAAACTAAGGCTGAGCGACGGTTACATGTATATAGGAAAAAGTTGTTCAGAATGTGGAGTTTTACAACGTATTTAAATTTTATCAAAATCGGTGAGGTGGAACCTTTTATGCACAATTACCGTATGACGGGTCAATGACTGCTCGTGGCATTCTAGAATCCTCCGTATGTTTTGTAAAAGAATACCAGAGCACCGAATAATCTGCTTAGTCTTTGTAATGGTATTCTTTATTACAGTGTAATTCAAACTGTGACCGTTACGGTCAAAGTCCTATGTCTCTGTACAGTTTGGAACGACACAACACGAAGAATAACAAAACAATAAACTCTTACACAAAAGATCGCGATCAATCCTTGATTTATATCAGAAAACGCGGCGAGATCGGCACGCGCGCGAATTTGCCGAGCACGGCGCGGCGCGGAGTTTCGAAGAGCGAGATAAAGAAAGAGTACTACTGCTACCGAACACGGTTGACAGAGGAAGAGGGACGTAACGGCTCTCGGTCGCGAGAGCCCGCGAATTTGGGATGCCGTCACCCATTGCCCGCGACAGCGTGGCGCTGTAACGACAGCTTTACCACAGTGTTGGGATATGGTCCATCTTTTCTCGCGCATGCGCGGCGATTTTGGCCTCGGTAAAGTAAGATTCTCGATAAAATGGGGTACCTTGAGCAGACAGCAGAATTTTAAAAAATTAGTATGATTTGATTCTGAAAAATGAATGTATAACATGTATATTTGTGTATATTTTGTAACTCGTAGGACACGTCCTGAAGTCTTTTTGTCCGGAATAGATTGTTTCGATACTTTCCCGCCAATATAACTGTCTTAGGGCTCCACTACCTCGTCATCATGATATAGATACGTTACCGTTTTGGCCGCGCATGCGCGAGAAAAGATGGAGCATATCCCAACACTGTTTTACCACCGTCGCGGCTTAGAAGATGGCCCCACTTGTACCTCAGCGACAGCGTGACAATGTCGAGTGTGAATGGCGCGCACCGACTTAAAGGATTGAGCATAAAGTGGGCTTAGGGGTGAGAGGGGTCGTGCCGCGAGCGGGGAGGGATGGTAGACTGCGGCCATGTTGGATGGCAAAACTAGTGTTGCCATCTATATAACGTTGCGGGAACATTGATATGATTTGATTCTGAAAAATGAATGCATAACAAGTGTATTTGTATATATATCTGTATATATATATATATATATATATATATATATATATATATATATATATGTATATATATATATATATATGTATATATATATATATATATATATATATATATATATATATATATATATATACAACATATTGCACATTCGGCTCCAATATAACTGCCTCAGGGCTCTGCTAACTTATCACCTCACGTTACCCCACACTACCCTACAATTTAATGGCCAGAAAACAATATTAGTTTATTAAAATAGGTTCTTTTACTACTGCCAAAATTATTTTTTTGCTTAACCTTAACATAGTTATTAATTATACACTTTATAAGGTGTATCCTATGGTCGTAAAGTGCATTTTGATCATTGCAATGGTTGAGTCAATTTATAAATAAGTTATATGTATCTATTTCCCGCATGATTGCAAATTCGCGCAACTAGTATTTAAAGTTGCCTATAGATAGCGTTGGGATATGGTGCAAGATTTCACGCGCATGCGCGGCCAAAACAGTAATGTATCTATATCAAGATGACAGAGGTAGTGGAGCCCTGACACAGTTATATTGGCGGGAATGTCTCGAAACAATCTGTTCCGGACAGAAAGACTTCAGGACGTGTCTTACGAGTTATAAAATATATACAGAAATACATATGTTATACATTCATTTTTCAGAATCAAATCATACCAATTTTTTAAAATTCTGTTGAGTGCTGAAGGTACCCCATTTTATCGAGAATCTTACTTTACCGAGGCTGAAATGCGCGTGAACTTTACACGCGCATGCGCGTGAAATGTTGCACCATATCCCAACACTGCCTATAGAGCGCACCACAGTGTTTGCCATCCAAGATGGCCGACAAGTTGATACGCCTTCCGTCTTTCGCCTCACCCCCGCAGCATAATGCACAGTCCTTAAGTCCGTGATGGCGCGCCAATTGCTCGTCGGCCGCCGCGGCTCGCTCGCTCAATCCCAAACAGTTCTGCATCCCCAATTTGGAGGACTATTTTCATGTTATAAATTTGAATGATGCTCCCCGTAAGCTATGTGTGTAAAATATTTTGTCAAGTTCGGCATTATATTTAACTTACAAAAATCGGAGGAGATTACTCGAGTACAAGTCTTAATTACAACTATTTATCTCCCTTGCGTAGTCTGTTAGCTGAGGAACTTTGAAAGTTTCACGCTCCGTATATTATTCTACAGATCATCTTCGACTTTTCTCCGTTGTTGCTTCCCCTCGATTTCCGATCGATTCATCCATGGCCGAAATATGTAAAACCATCGGAAGCAACAATTGTGTTCTTCGTAATCGAACGACGGAATGAGACGAGAAATCTTCGGACGATAGGCAGTTGGAACAATTGGGAAAGCGAGGAATACTAATACTAACCGGGACAATGTTAATCGCGCCGAACAATAGACCCGCATCGATGGATTTTTGCTATTTCCAGGATGACCCATATCCGTCGAACGGTTTTCTCTGGCCAACACCTCGGCGATCCGTCACGGACTGGCCTAAAGCCAGACGTGTTCGAGGCGGCCCGATACGAGACGAGACGCGACGCGACAGGTTCGGCTTCCGAGGTAGACATCAAAGGAAGTTGAGATAATGGGATTGTTTGAATAACGGTTCCTTAGCTTTGGCCATGCGGTGGACGTCGCGTCTAAATATCTTTCACCTCCCTACTAATTGGTTGCAAAGCTATTATTTCTTACTTAGTCATTCACTGGGCGGCATTTAATTATAAAATGCTTCCCCCAGCTGGTACCCACGGATTATAGCCCTTTGACTGTAGCATTTCCCACTTCCATGGATCATTCGAGATGAAAGGAACAATTTGGCAGCGTTTTCGCGGATGGTGCGGCTTCTAAATGCTTGACTAATCGTGCGCCGTTCATACCCTTCTATGAAAAAGAAAAATAATTTTATGCTGCCGCCCAAAAAGGACGAAAGTGTACACCAATCGCTGTGACCGAATTAATTGTTTTACGGTTGTTGTTTTGTTGCGACTCCCCGGTGCAACTAATCTTAGCTTGTAATTCCTCGACACGATGGTTTTCATCACCGAAAATACGCGAGTCCCTACGACTTTTTACAGTGATAGGAATGTTTGGGATGAATTGAGTTTGAACTTGAATTAACTATTATCTATGTATACTTAGCAAAGATAATTACTAACACTACTTGAACAAAGCAATGAACGGGTATAAAAACTGTGTTGGATTCCAGGTTTTGAAATCGTGTGTGTTAGAAAAGTCGAAAATAAGCAAATGGTCGAGGCAGGACATGTGGCTCTTGTCAGTGCGTTGTCCCCCCCCCCCCCCCAAGGGAAAGTCCTTTAGGTTGGGGGTGTCATAAACAAAGAGGCATACTGTCGAAGGCGTTCTCACGGCTTAGGATTTTTGGGACAGCAGGACATTCTTGTTCTGACTGTCGTCTTGTACAGTTGCTTCGAATAAAGACTCTTGGTATTACGCCCACATTTATTTCAATTAAACATATCGCGTTATCCACCCCTCGGTTTTAATTAACTTACATGTGCAATACTTTATAAGAATCGGAAGAGATTTTATTTAGACAACGTACACGGTGGCGAGGTAAAGTACAACCACGTAACCTACTGGTCTTAAGTGCGCAAGGAAAAAGCTCCGATCTGTTTCGGCGGACTGCTATATAAATACTGTAATTCCTCGATCTAAGACCCTTTTCGGTTCCCTGCCGGGACATAGATCGCGAAGGGACACTATTCTTTTGTGACCGCGTCGATCGCGCCGAACGTAGAAAAGGACAGCATGCAAACACGGACCGCGCGGCCGAAGGTGCAACGAAAAAATGCGTATCGGTGAGACAATACTAGTGCAATAATAAAACTTCTTAATTTTTTATTATTTTTTTATGGAACTTTTACGAACATATTCGTGGTATTTTTCGAATGAAAATGATACCAAATATGATATAATTCCGATGATATTTACTTGTGTGATAAACGATGGAAGTTTTGGACGTAAAGAAGGACAGCGTATAGGAAAGAAAGAGACGACAAGAGTCGCGGCCACCGGCGCAGTTCTAACATTAAGACCGGCGCGGCATGTCCGTAGAATGTAATGCCAATAAAAAACTTCCATCGTTCGTTACACAAGTAAATATCAACGGAATTATATCATATTTGGTATCATTTTCATTAGAAAAATGCCACGAATATGTTGGTGAAAGTTCCATGAAAAAATAATAAAAGATAAAGAGTTTTGTAATTGGATTAGTGATTCACACCGATATACCCGTTTCAAAGGCATCGTGGGAAAGCCCTTTCCGAGAAACGCGTAGGATCAGGAAATGTTCCCGTGGCGACCGAAGCTCTGGCAATCGTCAATTTGCCCGCACTCGAGTTTGGTCGCACGCAGTGCACACTTTCTGGAAAAAAGGGGAAGTATCCTAAACAAATCTTTCCCTTCTAACACGTACGCCAAAACAAATATGTGTAAAATGTTTTTATGGGAACCACTTTCCACTAAAGTGGTATTAAAATTGGCAAATGTTAGGGCACTACATCTACCTATCAGCAATTTATTGCATCATACAAATAAAAAACACACGTAAGCTAGGTAATTGTTGAACGTGTTTACAGCTTGATTGACGTGAGAGTTGCTTAGCGAGAGACTTCGCTTGTCAGTAGTGCTTCGAAAGTTATCACTGACCAGTAACAATAAAATTAGATATACAGGGTGAGTCCGAAGAAACAGAACACTTAAATATCTCCGTTACTTTTCGTTGTACAAAAAAACTTCTTAGGACAATGTTACACTGTTTGAAGGGCCACATGTAACGGTGTAAGGGAAAAAAATTTTCAAGGTCATTTTAACAGTGTAACTTTGTCCTAAGAAGTTTTTTTGTACAACGAAAAGTAACGGAGATATTTAAGTGTTCTGTTTCTTCGGACTCACCCTGTATTTGTTAATTCACTTAATCGGCAATGCTTTCAATCTTTCCAATATTAGTAATCATTAAACTATGGAT
Source organism: Sphecodes monilicornis (assembly GCA_913789915.3). Lineage (NCBI taxonomy): Eukaryota > Metazoa > Arthropoda > Insecta > Hymenoptera > Halictidae > Sphecodes > Sphecodes monilicornis. The sequence goes on from OU565285.1 coordinate 33,525,898, forward strand.
TATATGTAAATAAGCACTTGTGGTACATCTGATTGTCTAAAGTTTGATATCATGTAATATTTGGTAAAATTAATGTGACTTTTATTTAGATTTCGATAGAACATGAAGTAGGTTGAACGAATTTTTCATGAACTCCAGTTTCTCCAAATTAAACCGAGAAAATAATGTTTACGAAAATGTCGGCAGTTAGTAATAGTAATTACAAAATTTAAACATTAACTAATAACACTTATTATGGATGAGGATGTGATGCGCGACCGGAAGAGGGGGTCCACGGGTAGGGAAGGGTTCGGAGTAGTTTTAAGGTATATTTTGTATATGTATAGATTTCTCTCTCTCTCTCTCTCTCTCTCTCTCTCTCTCTCCCTCTCTATAGTTTTTAGTTTTTAGTTAGATTTAAGTGAAGTAGATAAAGTAGCGTAAGTTAAGTTAAGTTAGTAATAAGGTTAGGATAAGGAGGAAGGGAAGGAGGATAAAGGAGGCGGGTGTATCTGAATTGTAACCCTTAGGTGAATCAATAGAGCTACATATAATAATAACACTTATTGTTATTATTATTTTTGTTTTATTATTTACAATGCAGACATTAGAAACTTACGATTTAAACGTCAACGGATGAATGAATATTATTTATAATGTATGATATCAACTAAAACAATTGTCAGCTCTATACAGAACGTACGATGGTATACAATTTTAAGTAACGAGTAAAGTAACAGATTTTTTACTGGCATATTATTAAATTCACGTTGCCTTTCTGTTTGCAAGTATAGATAAACTTCAATGGGAGAGCACGTGATCATAGTTATGAAAAGTATAAAGAACAGGACTCCCGTTGTTAATTTAGAATTAATGAACATGAACTTGTTTCATCATTATTGGCTATTTGAGTTAACTTCTATTTCGATAAAATCATGTCAGTTCTTGTTCGAAGATGTAAACATGCTTGTCTCACCTTCTGAAATTTTATTGTTTCAGGTACGTACACGTGGAAACAGATTTACCAACATGTCGTGAGTAATTATTATGGTTATTATTACTAACGTTAACAAGAACTAGATTATATTGCGATAATAACGGAAAATGCAAACGATACATAATCTGTGAATCTTTATGCGCTTATAGTGTAGAAGTCAAAAAGAATTATAAAATGAAAAACTGTATCCTACTGTTTCATTTCATCTTCAATTTATTGAAAATACCCACGAAGGGCATAGAATTCTATGTAGTTTCGGTTTCTTTGAATTTGTATACAAAAATGTAGATTTGCATAAAGTATCTAGCTGCAACAAAAATATATATTATTCCCTTTTTAGTACCATTGCGGTGAGTTTTATGTTTATAATGAGGTGATTAAATGAGACTGCTGTATTCCAATATGGGATTAATTAGAATGGAGTATTTTAACTATTTTGCATGGTATTTTAAGAGCGTTGCATGGTATCACTGATAAATTTAGAGATTCTACAAATAATTTATGATTTTCTGAAACTCGAAAGTACGTAAAAACAAGACTATTTTTATTAAGTTACAAAAGTGTTAATGTTACAATTTAAATGTTTAAAATAAAATTAAAAAGGTTTGAAATGAATAAAATTTGTTAGAATAACCATAATAACCAAATTTGTGCATTTTAATATACACCTTTACAACTGTATAATGCTGTATTTACTTTTATGTTTCCCAGCAAATAAATGCAAGAAGTATCATAATCTTCTTAGAAACTATATACATACAGTATTTCATCGGTAAATGACCCAAATGACTAGCACGTAAATGTCCCGGAGATATCCCCACTAGTGCGGGGTGTACCCCCTTGAGGGGCCGTGAAGCTCGAGAGGCCTCGGTCGCCGAGAAATATGACACCGTAGCTCGGGTATATCGGTGAGACCACACTAATCCGAATTTCCAACTTCTTTATTATTCATTATTTTTTTATGGGACTTCGATGACCATATTTGTGGCATTTTTCTAATAAAAATCATACCAAATATGATATAATTCCGATGATATTTACTTGTGTAATAGACGATTAAAGTTTCGGGCGCGAGGAAGGATAGCGTATGGGAAAGAAAGAGACGCGGAGAGTTGCAGTCGGCGGCACAGTTCAAAGGCTCGCGCGTCCTCACAATGTATTACCAAGGAATAACTTTTTTATTATTACTTATTTTTTTATGAGACTTTTTCTAATAGATTTGCGACATTGTTTTGATTAAAATGATAGCAAACACGATATAATTCGGATCATATACAGGTGTATGGTCATTATGTATACGTCAGGTACATAACATCGGTGAGGCAACAGTAATTCAATGACGACACTTTTTCATTTTTAATTAATCTTTTATGAGACTTTTACCATCATATTTGTAATATTTCTCTGTTAAAATTTTTTTTGATTGTACATACATATCTATTTTTCTAATTGACGATGGAGTAAGTTTTGGACCAGACAGAATGACTGATTTCTAATTTTTTCAGGTGTAATTTTCTAGTAAACTTCTCTATTGAAGTACATATTTATACCAAAATTGTACGAATCTGAATAAATACAATCTTGCCATTATTATAAGGCAATATACGCCAGTAACGTATAGTGCTCGGTAGTTCTAGTGTTAAAGATATGAACATCACTACAATTGTAGTGCTTCTACTTCTACAAAACAAACGCAAATTTCATTCTAATACATTTCAATATTCACGGTTTTCCCTCTCTAATACGAAAGGGAAACCAGTGAAGTTCAATATTTACTTGTACTTTGATACATATGTAGTATTTTTAATATACGTATAAGTCGGTATATTTTCTTCCAACTCCGACTCCGACCCCGCCTCCGAGTCCAGTGATCAGAAATTCCTCCCGACTTCGACTCCGACTCCAAAGCCCTGCACGAAACATGCGAAACCATTGCGTTTCATTCATAACTTGAATTCGGCATATGTACGTAAACTTTTTACAAAATATTCAACATTTCATGCCCGAATGAAATAAGAACAATGGGTATCAACGTATGTAGCTACGTTGCATAGCATTTAAAGTTTCTTCTCACAACGTTGAAGAGTGTATCGCCCTATTTAGCATTGAACTTCTGATAATAGAATCTTCAGTCCCCTTGACGTATACCCATCTAGATGTCACAGTTCTCGTACAGCCTTTGTAACGTATGAACTCGCAGACGGCAACAGAAGCACACACGTCAGTATTAATGTTATACAATCTGCATCAGACGGTTGCATCAAAAGCTATGCTTCTGGTTTACGCTTTAGAGAAACGGAAAAAGAGAAAATACTGTTTCAGAGCTAAAAAATGATGGCATTCAAACGCTGAGGAATAATTTAGCGAAATTTGAGATTTTGTTTAACCACATTTGTTGCTCTAATTTGCAATTGTAAGTAATTCTACAGGGTTTAGTAACCTGCATTTTCAAAACTGTACTATGATGTATTCGTAAATAACACTACAAAATACCTTGAACTAGAATTTGATAAGCTGCAATACAGATTTTACCATGGCATTGCTTCCATTTCAAGCCTTTCTATTTAATATTCAGCTAATTCAAATGAACATTTTTGTTGAAATTGAAAACATTTAGTGTGTTGAAAGCTTCATATTTACTAAAGTTAATAAAAAGTAGGAACGTTTAGAACATCGATCGCATGCTAAAAGGTATGGTAGGTAATTACAATAACAAAATAACTGAAATTTTAAACGTTGACCTGATTAATCCCGGCATTATTTGTCGAGAAGAAACCTGTAACCATAATAATATCTATCTTCTTCATTTTTTGTCGAAATTGAATGACACATAATATCTACAGGACTATTCCTGATGCAGATTCAACGGCTATGGGGGATTAAAAGTTGAATAATCACTTTTTTAGCGTTGGAATGACACTTTGATCTACTACTCGTCCTCTATGCCTAGTTTTGACCTCACTCTGAACTGTGACAGAGATAAATGTCAAGTAATTGTAATTTCTTTCGATCGAATTTTGAATTATAGCGATGAAAATGCTATCGGCGCAATGGTTCGATCTTATTGAAATTTTACAGCAAATTTGCAATTTTATTAATAACCCAACGTTTCAATCCGTCTGTGGATCATTATCAAGGGATAATGCGTTTGCTGTGCACTAGTTACAACAAAGGCAGAACAAAGAATTTTCTTTTAATATAAATAAGTACGAGTTATGATGGCAACGTGGTTGTACCATCATAACTCATACTTATTTATATTAAAAAAAATTCTTTGTTCTGCCTTTGTTGCAACTAGTGCGCAGCAAACACATTATCCCTTGATAATGATCCACAGACGGATTGAAACGTTGGGTTATTAATAAAATTGCAAATTTGCTGTAAAATTTCAATAAGATCGAACCTTTGCGCCGATAGCATTTTCATCAATATAAATGTCAAGATTCTCTATAATTCTTCTCAAGTTTTTCTTCGAGAATGTTGCACCGATGGAATCTGTCCATTTATTTCTGAGTGGTTGGCTATTGCTGCCTTCAAAGTCTCTGTAAACACGTAAAATTGGGACTCAACGACTTATCGTGCGATCAAAAATATGCAAATTGGCTAACCGCTAGAGATACTCGTCGGGTGGAGTCCGATTACGTAAGCATCGCTGGAAAACAATCTCTTTCGGTCTTTGTGCCGATTGATGCGCTGACATTAGGCGCATCTTCATGCAAACGCGGTTCTCGCGATAACGAATTTCTCGAGGATAGAAAGCATCCTGCGATCTCGTGACCGTTAAGGATACTCTCGCGCGTAATCGAGCTGATCACCGTTCGGCCTTGCGTGTCTAATCTCTCCTCAGCTATCCGCGTACCCTCCCTACGAACAATCAGGTCGTAATAAAACCGAATAGGGCCATGAAGACCACCTTAGACATTACTTTCTTGTCATCTAGCACCTTGAAATGAGAAGTTGCGGATGTACATTGCGAGCAACACTAAATCAGTCATGATCGACTTTCACGTAACTCTAAAGTAGCTAGTAGGTGAAAAGAATTGGGAATCTTCTCCATCCATGTGGAACACTCAATATTCGCTGACACACCCACGCTGTGGAATAGCGGACATACTTCAGACTGACCGCGCACTTCGCGTTTACCCGGCAAAGTTCAAGAAGTCACACCCGCACCGTGAATTGTGTTCTCCGAGCAAACGAAATCGTCTGTCCGATTACTACCGACTGATTGTCACAATTGTTCTTGTTATTTCTCAAGAAAAAACGGTTTAACCGCTTGTTTAAATGCTTATATCCCCTAGCCAACTTAAACAGAACGATTTGTAACAAAAAGTTCGTTTCTTGTTGTAACGGTTCGGATTATCGCGGTGACGATAGTTCGGTCTCGACGACCTTCCTCCTCGTTGCCGAGTAGCTCGTCGAGCCAGGGTCCGCCGCGAGGAGAACTGTCGGCGTGGAGCGGAGAGGTGAAGGTGCGGTAAATAATTACACGTGCTGGTTTAGTTAATAAACGAGCTGCCGTTCGCGTCGCGGAGGATCGGTGCGGACCTGGTGGAAATCGCGGAGTCGCGGTGGTCGAAGAGCAGGGGACGCTCTGCTCGGAGACGGTCGGTGGGGGGAGAACAGTTCGGCGTCGCGGTAGTCGGAGAGCGGGGGGACGCACCGCTCGGAGGGGGTTTGGGAGGAAGACGAGCCGGGTACTCCTCGATCGGTGCGGTAGGTGAGGAGGGGAACAGGGTAGTCTCTGTTTGCGTTAGGACGGTGCGGTGAGGTGCGGAGCAACTTACCGTTGTTCAATCCTGTCGGTGATGGTGTTTGGATGTCTCGAATGGTTTCAGCGGACGGGTAAGGTGTGTTAGATGGTCCGGATTCAGGTCGGTTTCTCAGAGCGGTCCGGATTCCAGTGTCTTAACGAATCCGTGCACCGGGTTATATGTACGCGACGGTTCCTCTCTAGCGGTGAGAATCGCGATACGCGTCGTGGCCATCTGGTGGCGACGCGCGTGACCAACGGTACGGTGCGGTTACGGCTTCGTAACAGAAAAGGTCTGTTACATTGTTAGATTCGGAAAAAATCCGAAATTTTCAAATACATATGGCTGCGTAGCACCTTGCGACAATTTAGCGAGGGATTATCGCAGCGTGTAGCACTTGATATACGCCTTCCGATTAACCCCAAGGAACTACCTAGGTACTCGATATAGGTAATCAACTATTCAATATAATTTGGTGAACATTATATCTACTTCAGCACTAGAACTATCGAGCACTAAGCATGAATAATATATGTATATTGCTCTATAGTTATAACAAGATTGAATTTGTTCAGATCCCATACAATTTTTATTATAATATATTCGTGAACAAGAAAGTCTAGTGTTAATCCGTTCTCTATTTGACGGGATCGCTTGAATATCGCTGAGCGTAGGTAGTTGGTTCAGAGAAGGAAAGATTTCCTTGATATACGGTGGCTCGCAAAAGTATTCGCTCGCCCTTTAAATCAGAACAACTTTCTTAAAATTTGGCCAAACCACTTGACTTTTTTTGAACAATTAGACGCATTGATTTAGTAAAACACGTGTAAAAATGTTTTTGAAAAAATTGCATTTAGTAGGAATTACATGAAGAGATAAAAATGGCACTTTTTAAAATTTCTTTATTTTAGCCCATAATGAAAATTTAAAATATGCCTTTTGTAGATCTATGTTAGTCATACATATGCTGAAAATTTCATCGAAATCGGCTGACGCAGAAAAAAAAACGACGCGCATCGAAAGATGTAAGAAACTATGGATTTTAAGCAGAAACTGACCAAATGTCGTGAAAAACTGCGATTATCACCACTTTCAACAGCTTGTAGCTTATATGTTCGTTAACTGATTTCGATGAAATTTTCACCATATATGTAAATAACATAGATCTACAAAACGCATGTTTTAAATATTCATTACGGGCTGAAATAATAAAGTTTTAAAAAGTGCCATATTTATTTTTGCGTGCAATTCTTACTAATTGCAATTTCTTCAAAATATTTTTTGCACGTGATCTACTAAATCAATGTTTCTAATTGCTCAAAAAAAGTCAAGTGGTTTGGTCAAATTTGAAGAAAGTTATTCTGATTTAAAGGGCCAGCGAATAATTTTGTGAGCCACTGTATATTGTTTATTTAAAATATATACTAAATATAATGGCTAGATTCAAGTATAAACGAAAAATGTATAATTTATAATATAAGAAAATGCAAAATGTGTTTGAATGGACATGCGTATGCGTGTGTGTGTGCGAGACGCGCGAAGAGGGGTGTTGGTCCTTGGAATTGTGGCGGCTACTTCTTATACTCGTCAACAGAGGGACATTACGACAACACCTTTCCCGCTACTACCTGAATCTTCCTCTGTTTGTATATATACCGTCCTAAAACTGTCCTTACGACATCCCGCGTCTAAGGCACGGGTCCGCTAGATAGCCTTACCGACGAGTCCTCTAGCGGGCCTAGGACGAAACGCTTCCTTCTCCTTTTTCCTCCTCTCACACACTTTTCAGCCGCCATAGAATCCTCGTAGAAAATGGTCCTGGTGGCTGGAGTCTTAAGGGGGCTCCGTCCAGGAGGAATAGAGGTTGTACGTAGATGAAGGAGGAGAGTCTACCTAGTTAGTGTGCCTTATTCACTCGCTAAGAGGCTCCAATGTGCAGTTATTCGCGCATACTCGGATTCGACCCTGGGGACTTAATTCTTCTATACCGAGCGGTTACTTTTCATTCCGACGTTATTTCCCAAATTCCTAGGATTTCTCTACCATAGGTATATCCGCGGTCTAAAACTAAAAATTATTTATAATAAAAACTGAAACGAACGTAGTATTTGAATTTGTAAATACAAAACGTAAACTTAAGAATAATTATATTTAACTCTACTTATTTTAGAAATTTGTTTGTCGGTTTTTTATAATTTCTTTTCTTACTTTTCTTATATAAGTAATTGTTATTATTTATTTGATTACTTATTACTTATTTTATTATTTTTATTCATTGTATTATTTTTAAGTTATTTTATCATTTATTACTTATTTCATCTTCGTAAATTTGTTATGACGTAATTAATTTAAACAATTAGGATTACATGATTTGTACACGTATTGTATATAATTTCACGATAAAATTATTTTTTGTTAAATTCAATTTACTAAAAAATCATGGGTTTTCAATCATTTAAGTAAATTACGCCGTAAGAAATAATAAACGATAAAATAATGATATTTTAATGAACATTGAAATTATGGGATTACAAATAGAGACTTATAGATTATATGATTATCCGTATTTCTCACTATTTTTCGTTACTTTAAAACATCGTAAAACTTGCTAAGAAATAATACTGTTATGTCTGGTTTTCTTCTCAAATAGGATATAAAAAATTACAAATTCAGTAAATTTTTCACTAATATCGCAGGGATCGCATAAAACGATCGACCGCAAGAGAACTAATCAAATCACGTTTCTTCACAACGAACACACCTACTAAATTTATTTCTACTAATGTGCTGTCACATTCAGCAGCGGATTAAGCAGCCTTTTTGTACGAAAATACGTAACTAATTTAAAATAATTTATTGTATAACTACATCGTTGCTTAAGATACTATCATGTGGATAGTATTAGATTTAATACAAGTAAACACGTTAATTACACTATGGACCGCAATGACAAAAATACTAAAACAGCCCGTGACGTGTATTTGTTTTGGGTACGAAACACCGTCGAACGTCGTACGCGAAGGGTTCTTTGCCCTTTCGTGATTCACCTATTAAACGAAACTAGACTGTGCCACGGAAAACCTTATTAAGTCTTGACGTAACGACGGTATCAACGTGAACAACGCTATCATCTACATATTTTGCAGATCACTAGAATTTACGACCCTGATTTTCTCCCTAACAAAATCGTCTTACAATTAGGTTCAAACGTGTAGAACGAGAAATATTGATACTTGAACTTGAATACAGAAACACCGTGATCGTTATACTCCGTATAGCTCTTGTCCTAAGGGGTTACATAAATTTTCTTTATCCTTACGACAAAATGCTGTCCCTTCCGAGTCGACAAAATTATTGAATCCCTGACGTCAAGCCAATATCGTTTATTAAGTTACGATATAAAAGAACGCGCCCAGAATGGAATCGATGCTGCGAGACTTTCGCTTCCTGGCCATTTTCCGTTCCATCAAGCGAATTGGTATGCAGAGCTTGTCGTTGAGATCGAGCCTGAAGGACGAGCGTACCCGAGGTTTATTTCTTGAACGACACTTGCCAACGGTGGAGCAATCTCACCCTTTAATACTTCTTTACTCCTGCGGACAGGAGGAGATATTAATTGAAATTTTGTTTATTTTATGTTTTAATATCTTCGTGCTTGCAACGTATACAATGCGTCCTACGACCTCTGTCCACTGGAAATATCTTCTTAAAAATGTTTTAAATAAAAGTCCTTCTATTCGAACATTTTTTTATATTTACCCTATACACCCGAACCTTTTTTTAATTCCATAACCCGGACGTTTCGTCTGTCTTCGAACATTTTCACTGCATATGATTTTTTTCATTTTATGAATATGCAATTGAGCGCACTTACTCATACCATACTTATACTTTTTGCAATTTTAATACAAAGGTATTTTATAATGTAAAAATTGTTTAGTAAATTTTAGTACTGCTTCAGAGTCGCCATTCAAGTACGATTTAAAAGACGGCGAGATTTTCTTTCGATACTCGAGAACACAAGTTTTGTAAGAAGTCTCATCGCGCAATTAAAATCAGAGAAAGATGTTCGACCTTTCATGTGAAAGAGTAAAATCATTTTTTAAGAAAGTGGGATGACTTTCTTAGATATTTTCAAAATTTATGTGAATACGTTTTCAACATCTTTTGTAATTTACAAGTTCTGAGGGTATAAATCCACATGCTTCGCGAAAAGTAATACGTTTGACTAACACATTGCTCTTTGTCGTCGCGAAAAACAGTGTGATTCGATTTCGGTCACAAAAAGTACCTAGCATGTTTTCATTCATGACCACGAGGAATAAGACGTTATGCTTTTTGCTACAAAAAGCCCGTGTATTCACAGTGTAATGCCAATAAAAAAACATTTTTATTATTTCTTATTTTTTTATGAAACTTTCATCAGTATATTTGCGGCATTTTTCTGATTAAAATAATAACAAAGACGATATAATTCCGACTATATTTACAATAATTTTCCGAAACTTTCACCGTCCATTACACTGTTACGTACAGAGAATTCTCTCTGCTTCATTTCAATCAGAGTTTTCTAATCTCTTTCCTGAGAACGGAAAACGCCCTATTCCGCCCTTTGCTTATAGAAACGATCACTATGCTCCAGCTGGATGCAGTTCTCACATGATACAATCTTACCGCTCGGGTTGTATCAATTAATTTATAATATTAAAGTTACGAGGCCGTTACTAACATATCCTAGGAGCTGCCTGATCTTGAATCAGGAACCCAAAACACTGATATATATATATATATATATATATATATATATATATATATATACTATGGATACGGTATTGCCATAAGCCAGCTACACAGCTTTTTGTCCCGAATTGAACGTAGATTTGGATGCCAGCGCCGCTATCGTTCGACCGGTGTACTGTACCCTTCGTACTCCTCTTCGCCCCGTGATCCTCTATACTTCGCCATGTGTTTGCGTCCCTCTAGATGGCGCTGCTTTCAATCGAGTTGATTGGACGTCATCGACACGCTACGAAATAAACAGTATATATGTATATATATATATATATATATATATATATATATATATTTATATATATACCGGAAATGAAGGAGGGGCAGGTAACTACAATTATTAATAAACGCATTTATATGTTGTACAAAAAGTCACAAAATTCTAAGAAATTGTGTCATTATATACATAATTGTTTTTCTAATTGAAATTAAAAAGCAGTCAAAATGACTTCCTTGGACAATCTAGTGTTAAAAGCGCCTATAGACGCTAACATTAGCCAAAGGGTTAGTCGTTTTCAGGCAATGTCATACTTTCGAGTCTGATAGAAAACTTTTTGCCAGGATTTGTATGTATAAAGCAATATAAAAATCGATACGTATCGTTTGCTTCATTTATTTCGTTAGCGATCGAAGCAGATCAAGAACATAAATTTGCTTTCGCGATCGATAAAAGTCTTGAAAAGAACTCGTGAAATTTGAAAGGCAATCATTAAAAACACTCCAATTACACATTCCTTTCTCCATGTAACGATTTGACGAGGTCTTTCGCATCATCAGTTCTCATCCGACACGATGCGACAGGACCGTTCAGCGATCGACGCGCGTAGGCAGTAGATCAATTATCGTCGAGTATGAACAGGGTCAGGAAGGTTTGTGCGAATCTTCGTTAGCCCCATTGTTTCGTGGTATGCAGGTTAATCACCGACCGCCAAACTTCGGCTAGCCGTTTTCCGGCGTTCCAACTGCGGTGGTCGCAGCGCGAGCAACTTTGGCCAATCTTTACTTTTCGAACGTCATGCGTCTGTCGCATTTGTGATTGAATAGTCTGTTGTCAACTGTAGTTGACAAGATTTCCTTCAACTGTACCATTTATTCCGAGGTAAAGGTCTTCATTTAAAAATGCAAACAACGTTTATTGTAATGTAATTAAAGGTATGCACGACTGTACTCTACTATTTTCAAAACTAATACAGACAAATTAAATTTTTTAGTTTACCTCATCGACCAAATTATACTGCCTAGCATGAAATTTAATTTGCAATATCGATTGAAGAGTTTCTTGCCCGAAACACGAAATCGAAAGCAAGACTATTCAATCAAGTTCTGTTTATGTAAAATATAAACTATTGTAAAAGCGAGTCATGTTCTAATTTTGAAAGATAGGGAACTTCTAAATTTTTTGTGAGTGACTGTCAAATTTAAAAAAGTGAATTGATATTATATAGATATCTCCTACGCATACCAAGTCTTTCCTTAAATTTTATATTCAAGAAATCCTTCTTCTTAAAAATCGTAACTTTCTAGCATTTTAGACTCGTATAATACTTTACTTTCCGAAGAACGATCCGTTTCTATAAGAACTAATATTTGGACATGTTATTTTGAAAGTGTGAGCCTATTTTTTCTTCTTTCGAGATATTTAATGGTTTGCATTTTATTCGATTAAAAAATATAAATAAAGTGTACTAAGTTTGGCAATGTTTTTATGAATATAGAAATATTTAAATTGATGACATAAGAGACACCCTGTACAGCCGATACGGAACCAAAAAATATCAGTTGCAGAACTGCAAAACCGATATGAGACCGATACGGGACATATTATAGGTTCTGAAGTCTGAAGAACCGAAACCGAAATCCAGAACCTAAAAATAACAGTTATAGAACGGTTATAACATCGGTTCTCAAGAACCGTAACCGTAACCGATATAAGCGAGAACCGATATTCTCATAACAGTTACATCATTTCGGTTCTTCATAACCGTTTCAGTCGGAACCCATATATAACTGTTTCAAACAGTTATTTTCAGAACCGTTTCGACCCCTGGTTACAATGGGGAATCAATTTAGGCAACGCGCAACGGTCCAAATTGGGCAACTCCCCACTCTTAAGCCGATGTGTGAAGCATTACGCAACGTTCGCTATCATTGTCCGAACAACTTGCACATTCGCCATTTCCTTTTTCGTCGCTGTCTGTCAATCTGTTCTTCTTTTTTTGTCTGCCGTTGGCCGTCACGAGTCACGTTTTCAGCCCTTGGCGGACAGTTTCCACTCTTCAGCGTACCGCGCACATCAATTGGGAGGAGCAATAAAATTGCTTTAATCCCTCCGCCAGCGACACGTTCGCATCCCGTCGGTTCCATTCTGTCAAATTGACTTTGCGATCGGTCTAGCAAGCCCAGCCCGACTCGGATCGAGTCAGCCTGCCTTGAATTTGTCGATATATTCGACGCGAGAATGCTTTCTGAGACACTCGTCGCCCCTAGGAAGCTGGTTCTACGGAAAATTGTTCGCACCATGCCCGTTTAGAAATGTACGATCGATCGTTCAAGCCTTCCCTCGCCTCGCCACGCCACGCCACGCCACGCCGGGACCGGAAGTGATTTTGACCGTATCGATTTTCGTTCGGTCGTTCCCTAGATTCAGTTCATCAGAATGGACAGGATCGGCATGGTCTTTTACAACGGAGTGTTTCATTAGCTACATTTCTGGGTTGGGGAGATATTAAATACTTTGCATACATAATTTGCGGTAATTAAGGCACTAACCGAGGAACTCGTATTAAAGTGAAGCGTATAAAGTTCAATTGTTTCGAAAATATTGATGGCAGAAATGTAGGACTTTATAAAAAAATTTAATAAATCAGAATTACGCGTTGTTCGGTTTACATTCTGCGAGGTACTAACGTATGTTCGTCGTTACAACATGCCGTGGATGCCTTAACGACAGCTAAATTCAATATCTTGAGTTTGAATGTTTTCCAAAATATTGCGTCAAGCCGTGCGTAACGTTTGTCCACTTTTAACGTTGTATCTATACCGGCTATTATCAATGGTGGCATGAGTAGAGTATAGATAGTTAGAGAAACAGTTACATGTTTGCTAAAACAGTTGTGTAAGTAATCTATTCATAGGTTATCCTTTTGAAATTTTCTGACGAAAAGAAGCAGAATGATTTTACACTTATACATATATTTAAGTATACATGTGCTATAATGCACAATTATACAGGAAAATGTTACAAACTATTGTTTTTACAGTGTACGTGTTCACTCATGTTGCCGAATCGAAACACACGATCACTCGTGTAAACAAACTAAGTAACTTCTCCTGACATGAACTTTAAAACGATCACCATAAAGGATCACGTAATATTGATACTAAATAACAATAATAATAATGAGGTAACGATTAATATGATCGTATATCGACGTTATTCAAAATTCACAGCTCTTCAAAATGTCCTTAGTCAACAGAAAAATAGTTATAATTGATGATTTCCTCCTTGAACATGCTGAACGGAAATTGTTTGAGATTCATCAGTTTGAATAGTTGCGACCAACGAAGAGTTCAATACATGATATAAAAAGCTGTTTCAAGAATGTTGGCCGCGTATCGTCACAGCACGATATGTACAGATATGTATGCGCATATAGGTAAGAACCGGAAGTGATTTCGTTCGTATCGATTTTCGTTCGGTTGTATCAGCCAGATTTGGTTCTTCTTCGAAGGAGACCGTCTACCCCGAAGTGTTTCGCTAGCGCGACGCTTTCGGGATCGGGGAAATTTGAATAAGAAGCGGGACGTAATTCCAGCGCGGAAATCCAATTTTCGCAACGTCAGCCAGAGATTGAGTTTATAATTGGCCTCGCAGCCTGTCCGGTCCCGAATCGATTAACGCGTAGTTCATTAAAATGTTTACCAGTCGCATTTTTATCAAAACGCGTGAAGATACCATTTTTGGGGCTTACTGCACCCAGTCCTTCGATTTAATCCAATTCGATCGCAGGCAGAATACTAACAAAACAGGGGACACAAGAAGCCTGAAAAATTACAATTAATGTCGTACAGTGAAATTTATTTGAACTTTCAGAAATAAATCTGAAATGGATCGTCGAAGGGTCATCGCGTATTTTTATTCCATATCAGCTTTTGGTTTTGTTCTTATTTTCTGTGATGAGTATTTTGTATTCTGTATTCAACGTAGAATCTTCTAAAGCGTGCGTACATTATTTTGAAAGTTACTAAAACGAGGATGGATCTCAGCGAAGTGATAATGACATAAATATGTGTACATAGTTGCAATTCCAGTTGCGATGAATGGTTGTAGAAATAACAAATTTCCGGTCTACGATTTGGGTTTGCGCCTACTAGTAGTTTAGGTCTACGTTCGTGGCAGCTTCGAAACAACTTTTTTCACGAAATGTGCGTACTTGCTTCGGTTATCGCGTCCGACGCGTTTAAAGCGTGTCAAAATTTCAGACGATTTGCTGGGTAACGTGCGAATATGTGCAATATTGTAAGTCGGCGAACATTGCTGCACGCGGAAGGCGGTTAAATATGTTTTCACTTTGCTCAAGTTCGCCTAACGACTCGACGATTCAACGACGCATAGCTTTTGTTGCTCTTGTTCCCTTTATTCTCGTCCTTCCATTTAGTAACACATGTTTACACGCTAGGTTTATGAACTGTGAACATTGAAACGAAGAAAAAGGGAGGCGTGCGGCGAAATTCTAATGGTCTCTTACCGTGCGGGTGGCACAGGTTTATTCGTGTACCTCTTCCCACCTGAGAACACACGAATACATTCCATGTTACGTTACACATTCTTGCAGAACTAGAACCTTGTAGATTTGGACATTGGATGTATTGTATCGAAAAATTTAACTGTACAGTCGATAAAAGAATAAGGTTACATGCTCTACTTATTTCATAAAACCTTTTGTGTAGTATGTAAGAAGTAAAATTAAAATGCTTGTCTTTGCGATGTCTATAATTAATATATTAGCTTCTTGACTCGCAGTATCAAGCAAAGTATGTTGCAACGATTCCAAGTATCAGTGGAAAGAAAATATTATTTCGCTCTTATGCATATTGAATGTTTAAAACAAACGTACATTTACACTAAATATGGAACTTCTGATCTTGTTTCGAAATTATTATCAGTAGAATAAACACAATATTACAGTATCACAAATGTGGCAGTTATACTTTAAGCATTTCTGGTTACCTATTGTATCATTTTTATTAGAACGAAATTAGAATACTTCAACTGTGCCGCGCATTTCATTTTCTCAAGACTGTATGGTAATTTTAATCTAATAGATTATTGGCGCTGTTCGTATTTGATTGATTTTTATACCTAAACTAAAATATTACGTCTTACGCAAAATTTAAAAATTGACTACACGCTTTTCGGGCCAAATAACACACTGTGCACCGGTTGAAAATTTCGATAATCTACGAAGAAAGATTACACTTGGTTGCGATAGATGGATGACCGAATGATGGGTGAAATATTGAAATGCGGGAAAACACATTTTAACGCAATACGGATAAGTTATTAATTAATTATTAATTCGTTCTTTTTGTTAGAAATTATATAGTGAGAAGTAACGGGGAAAGAAAAAGCCGAATCCTTCTTTGTAAGTGCGTGGCATAATTGGCGTCATTCGATGCAATTAACCATTACAGTCACGTAGAATTTATCCAGCGATACGAGTTATATTGATTTCAATAGACGCTGGCATATTATAAATACACGAATAAATAAATGTATGTATAGAGAACTTAATTTGATTTTACGAAATTACTTTTGTAAGAACAGTTTTTGATAACTTTAACACTACCGGATCAGTCAAAATGAGGGATTTCTAATTTTTCTTTTACAAATATTGAAATTATAAATATGTTTTCGAGAGTAATTTTTTAATAAACGTCTCCATTAAAGTACATATTTAAGCAAAAATTGCGCGGAATCTGAATAAATGTAATCTTGTCGTTGTTATAAGGCAATAATCAGAGTGTTAAAACTTAGAACTTCGTGAAACAGTTAACCATTCCCTGCGAAAGGGAACATCCTGTACATCTACTACACATTGTTGGTTAATCAGTCACTTTTCCATTGTAAAGTTGTCCAGAGTTCCAAACAGACGGTAATATTGTTTCGAGTTAACGTAGTTCTATTGTACTCTACATCGAACTTGCACAAAAGACAAACGTAAGTTCTCCAAGTAACTATATTAACTTTTGAGAATACTCGAGCAGGTTGGCAAGACAGAAAATTTTGTGCTACACGGCATAGTTCCATAAAATACGATCAGTATTACAGTTTTTAACAACTGTACATTTATGGGATTTGAGAATAACGTGCTAGGATATACAATTTGAACGGAAAAACGAAGATACGTATGTATATTTCAGATATATACAGGGTGGTCCATGCAAAATGTTCACCCTCGATAACTTCCAAAGTATGCATTGTATGAAAAAACTTTTGGACAACTTCCCTTTTTTTTAAATTGAATTCTATATCTTTTATGCCAAAATATCGAAGAGCGAATAACTTCACTTTGTTTCTTGACAAGGGTCAATACATATATAATCTTTCAACATCTATCTTCGTTGTAAACTCGGAGTTTTTAATTAGTCGATTTACTCCAAAACGTGGCCAAAAATAAAATTTTTCTTTGATTTATACGAAACTAGGTATCTCGGGGTTTTTGATGTCGCTGATTACGAATCTAAAATAAAAATTGCAAAAAAGTAAAATCTCGGCTGTAAAATGGAGATTAAACCTATCAAAAACTGTTAGAATGGGACAAAACTTGTTATTTTGGGGTTCCCAAAGTCGTTAATTATGAATCTGAAATTCAAAGAACAGAAAAGAAAATGGCGGAACCAATATGGTGGATGTATATAGCCTTTTCTAAGCAGTGATTTAAGCTGCTCGAATATTCGAAGTTTTTGTTAACCTTATTCGTTTGAAATATATACTATTTAAATATTGCTGATTATTGCGACGCGGTATACGACAATGAAGTAACAAAAGTGTTTGCGAACACTAACGATACACGAGGTAATTGATTTCACTAGTCCGAGAAACAAAAAATCTCCCTTAGCTCGAAGCGCGATAATTCTGAACGGCCTTACTTTCTTTTTCAATACTTCCACAGATAAGTTCTCCATTTCTATAGGTGATAAGAAAGGAGCGACTAAAGTATCCGACGAGATAAATTAACGTGAATCAAATAGGACGCGTCGCGCCCAGCTGGTAATTGATAAAAGAAAGTAAGTAATTAATAAAACAGCGTGTTTGTTGAACGCGGGTGTTGAAATATGCAGATCACCTGCAATTATTCACAGTTTTGCGGCAAGTGCCGTCCGCGGTCGTACCGATACAACTTTAAATCCATTTGAATATCGTAAATGTCGTCCAAATGCTCTGCGACATAAATTTGCGGCGACGCGGCGCACCCGCGACGAGAGATACAGTTCCAGTTAGCGTGGAACTATAAATCCACGTTATAACGATGCCCGAGGAACGTCCCCGATGGTTTTAAAATGGTTCTAGTGATTTTATCATGCAGCGAGTTGCCGCTCGTCGCTTGTCTCTTCTCGCCTCTTCTCGCCACTCCTCGTGTTTACGCGTCTCGCGTCTCGCCGCTTCGAACCACGATATACGGTTTCACGGTCAAGAGACTAGAGAGTGCTCGCGTGAATTACGTTGGTCCGAAGAAGACGCTCATCGAAGCCATTCTTCTCCAGCTTGTTCGGCACTGTGTCAACGTCCAAATTACGACAACGCTGTCCGATCCTTCAACATCTGCCAGAGAATGTAAACTCACTGACAGCTTAACACATTGTGAGCAAGCGTGAGTTTTCATCTCGAGAAGCGTACGAAAGTTCTTGTTTCAAACATATTTCATACTACTTTCTTTGTCGATATTTGTAAATGTTCAATCTACAAGTGGGTTTGTCTCATTGTTGACAGTTCAACCTACACATTTTCTTGAGAATTCACTGGCTCGGTTAATGCGCGTAGAAAGAAGTTATAGTATTATGCTGTGTAATAAAACCGTACGCGATTTTCATAGCAAGTTTTCTTAAATGTAGTGTAGGTGACGGGTTTATGTGATACAGTAAACCCACGAAGAGTGCGACGAAGCGGCTTGTACTAGGAGCGAAGATAATATCCCTCCTACCGCTGGGTATAAGCCTCATGGGACCGAGAAGCTCGACCGCTCGACTCGCACGGAAAACTGTAACACGATACGGATCAGCCTTCTAGAAGCTAGCCCCCCACTTGTTGAAATAAATAATTTCAACAATTGTGCTAGGTTGTGCTAAGATCGTACTAAAATATTACTTTATAAAATAATAAATAAATAAGTTATTTAGTAGTAACTTAAGTTAGTAACAGTTATCCAAACAACATATAATCATATATCTGAATTGTGCTAACCTAGCACAAGTCAGCACAACTTTCGTTTTCGCCAGCCCAACGATATACAGAGCACTTTTGGGCACTCTTGTCCCCGGCCCTTCGCGCTTGGATACTATATTATTAATTTGAATTTCTGGTTATCCGACAACCTCCTGTCACCTCCTTTGGTCACCCCTTGTCAATTCTTCAGGCACGTCCTCCATGCTTGAAAAGTTTTTCAAAAGACCCGTATTCTGCGAGGGTCCGTTCGACTCTTTGAATGACCCTTCGATCAGGATGTCGACGATTAGGGTACCGATCTCTGTAACAA
Organism: Sphecodes monilicornis; assembly: GCA_913789915.3. Lineage (NCBI taxonomy): Eukaryota > Metazoa > Arthropoda > Insecta > Hymenoptera > Halictidae > Sphecodes > Sphecodes monilicornis. The sequence continues at coordinate 33,545,175 of OU565285.1, forward strand.
GTAGCCGCTGCCAAAGCACTACCATTACACGCACCCAACGCAATAATCGTATCGGTATACTCTCGATTGCTACAAGTTGCCATTTCGACGGTGTAATGAGAACTGGAGGCGTAATTTCATAAGGATGAGAAAAGAATAGGAGCGGTAGAAGCGATATCATTATACTGACGATGTTTTTAAACATATCTAGAAGTACGAAAGCATTTTCCGAGATATCCAGACGCGAGGCAGTGGAATCCGTTGAGCCGAATGTAAGCCGAGTGCACGCGCACTAGACAAATTTTCAAACTCATTTTTCTCGAAAACAAAGCCTTGTATCAACAAATTTTATTCTATATTTTCGACTCAGTTTTTCATGTAGAATCATCCCCTGCTCGGTTGTACCACCAGTTACGAGACACCCTGTACATGCTTGTGGTAGGACGTAGCAGCTCTGCTGATTGGATAACGTGTAAGTACAAAGCAAAATGACGGCGTTCTAACCTGTCAATCGCGCTTGCAATCGAGCAACTTCACTCACGTATAACTTTTGAACGCGTGAAATCCGGACACTGCAATTTCAACTCCTCGAACCAGAACTATCATTTTCTGGTGAAATTCTATAATATTACATTCAGAAAAGTTGAACATTTTTGGTCCCCTAAGAGTCTAAGGTGAAGTTTAACTTCAACTTGCATTATTTTCTCATGATTCCGACCAAACGCGATTTTTTCATAATTTTCATTGCACATCATCTACTAAACTAATCGTTCTAGCTTCGCAGAGAAACTTCAGTCGTTTAATCCACTCTTAAGAAAATGATTTTTAGATTAAATGGTACGGGAACAATTCTGTGACCTAACACGACGAAATATGTGGACATATATTTCGTACATTTCAGCCAGTAGATACGCGCTCGAGGCAAAACAGCCGGAAATAGCAGAAATTAATCCATTGGTCGCTAATTCGTGGCCGGTTAACCGCATAACTATGAACGCGTGGTCGGCACCTGCTTTGAAACATTGAATCGCATTATAAATTTAGGGGCTCTGGGAATCAACCATGTTCCGCATTTAATGAATTCCTCGCTCGCCCCAAAGCGCGGGGCTTTTAGATCAAGATTAACAGTGGCTTAAGATCGTGAGAGTCCTTCGTTACATATGTAAATCCGATACGAATGACTGCAATCAACTGATCGAAAACGAAGCTTCTTTCGGCCTATCCGACACTGCTCGCTCCACAATTATAATAATGGTCTCAAAGTCTGATCACATTATTATATTTTGTAAGTAAAGTAATAGTAACATTCTTTGCCACTATTTCTTTTTTATTAAAATTGTATATATCTCTATATGTAGGTACATATCAGAAATTGTTTTTGGGGATTCAAATTCGGCAACTCTCCCCTATCAATGACGCAAAGGTGTTACAGTACTTCAAATACCTATAAAAGCTTGTGTAAAATTTTAATACGAAAAGTTTTACAGTTCTTCTGAAAAAAATCCTAAAAATTGGAGAAAAAACGGTTTCGAAAAATACAATAATCCCCTGCGTCAAGCATGTCCAGAAGTAGCTCGCTTGGAGGCAAATTCGAGGGAGACGCCTACTTCTCCCACCCGCGCGTCTCGCTCCCCGTTGCGGCCATAATCCTTCGAGCTCCTCAGACCCGTGCCTACCGCTTGCGGTATGTACCGCGTGCGGCGCGTTGGAGCGACTCTCGGACCCACGGTAGTCACGAGGCTGAGTATACTATGGATACGGTATTCGGATTCTGGAAATGTCCCGAATTGAACAGTAGATTTGGATGCCAGCGCCGCTATCGTTCGACCGGTGTACTGTACCCCTCGTACTCCTCTTCACCCCGTGATCCTCTATACTTCGCCATGTGTTTGCGTCCCTCTAGATGGCGCTGCTTTCCATCGAGTTGATTGGACGTCATCGACACTTTTTATTTCGTAGCGTAGAACATTAAAAAAATTTGGACGTTCTATATCAGAAGACTTTCATAGCGAAAAACTCGAGTATGTTATTTAAAGCAAGTTTTATGGTAATCCCTTTCAACTTTGGTGAGTGACATCAGTTTTGTGCTGCCTTATAATATTCACCGGTAAAATTAAAGCAATTAGTTTTTGTGAGAGAATTTCATATCGCGCATCGGCGTTTTAAAACATTGCAACTTCTCTTTGGCTGCTATTGAAACGGTTCGGCCCCTACTACAATACTCCATTGCATCAACCGAGCAGGCAAAATTAATTCTATGGGCTACTCTGTGAGTCTCGTTGTTTCATAAATTTTCATTACACCGTGCGTCGGACGCGTCGATCAGAGATCGTACCGCCGCGCCGCGCCCGTTTCAACCGGAAACATGGTTTGAACGGAGGGTAAGTTCGTCCGTTCCGTGCAAACGGGAATTAATCGGCAACCAGTATCGAATACCCCATTTTTCCTCGAGATTACAAAATTCATAATTCATCGTCTGTTCGAGGATGTTTCCATTAACATCGGTCACGCGATACGTAGCTCGTTAATTTTTCTCGAAAAAACATTTGCAAATTGTGCCGTAAGTGCTTTTTTAAATATTTTGTTGGGAACCGTAAGAAATATCTCTCAAATATTATATGTATATCCTTTGCTAACATAGGGTCGGCGTTTCCGTAGTTCTGTAAGTATTGTAGGTGAGATGTGTGGACGAACGAGCATGTACGCGCGCGCGCGCGCGTGTGTGTGTGTGTGTGAAGTGTCCAGCTGTGGAGATGCATGTGAATGGGCGGGTGTGTGTATAACAAGGGCGGCGATGAGAATTGCGAATCGCGAGCGGAAAACAAATCGAGGTCAGTTCGGGTTAAAACGTCGTATAAACACTACGTTGAACGTTTTCAATTTTCACATTGTACTTAATTACTATTTCTTATTTATCAATGATATAGTTCTACTAAAAATTTCACGTGTTTTTGATCAATATCGTATGAGTTTTAGGTTGTTTCCGACTGGGGTAGTTCGATGTGCTTGTTTCACTGATCACAATTGTTTGCTTCATTAGTATTTCTGATTATTGTGTACAATTTTAATTAGCGCGATAATCGGTAACATTGCATCGTGAACACAGGCGATATTACCATAGTTTCAGCCGATACGTTTCTGTAATTTTTTTAATCAAGTTTTGTGTGAGTATGCATAACGTGTAAATATTTTATCTTTAGTTATATAAAGTAATACATATACAGGGTGTCCCACATAAATGGGAACACCTAAATATCTGTCGCATTTACAGTCCTATCAGAAAATTTCAGAGGACAAAGTGACACTATTGCAGGGGGAAATATAATGGAAAGAAAAAAATTCGATCGGTAGAAATCACAATCCCTATTCTTTATCGGCATTTGTGCCATGATCTTATGGCGGCTGAAAAGTGTGAAAAGATGGAAAAAGGAGAAGGAAGCGTTTCGTCCTAGGACCGCTAGAGGACTCGTCGGTAAGGCTATCTAGCGGACCCGTGCCTTAGACGCGGGATGTCGTAAGGACAGTTTGGGACGGTATATATACAAACAGAGAAAGATTCGGGTAGTAGCGGGAAAGGTGTTGTCGTAATGTCCCTCTGTTGACGAGCATAGGAAGTAGCCGCCACAATCTTCTTTCGTGTAATTCCACCTTTGCAGGGTATCGTCGCTTGTTTCTTCTTCCGGTGTCTACTTAATGCACACGGAATTTGGAATCCTTAATTCAACTTTCGACGGAAAATCCAATAAGACGCTGCCGGTTCACCGGCGCGGCGGGGAAATGAAGCAGCGTGGCAAGGCGCGGTGCATCAGAACACGTTCCTTCTTTCAGCGCGAAATTAGCGTTTTCGAGTGCTTGAATAATTCCGTCCTACGATTCGCCCCGCAGCTGGCCGACTGTACCTCTCCGCTTTAATAATTTTACTCGGGAGCTCGCAATTGCGGGATGCAATACCGCGTCGGCCCATTCGCAGTATATTCTGTCTCTCTCGAGCAAGAGGCAGTTTACCACGGGAATAGGACCATTTACTTCGATATTTATAAGCGTTTTCATGATTCACTTTGTATGCGGGACGAGTACTTTAAGTAAGCAATAAAAAAAAATGAAAGGAAACATGGATCCCTGGATGCGATAATTTCCGACCGGCGTTTCACGTTTCGTAGAAAGCTTGTTCACGGAAAATTAAAGGATTACGCGTTTTGTTCGATAAATTTGGAGTCTTGAACCCGTTTCTGGTACGAGATTAGAGAGAAAAATTCATGGAAGGTTGCGTATGTATATTCCCGTCGTTCCCGTCGTTCCAGTCGTGTACACACGTGTACTTCGGTAACACGAGTTCTTATATGAATAACTAACAACTCGGAGATTAAAGTGAGATACTGATTTAATTACCAATTACTGTACGCACTTGTTCTCGAATTGGTGCTCGTATATTTTTTTATGACTTTCATGCATAGCTTACTATGCATTTATTTTGCTGAAGATATCGAATAAAATCTGTTAAATATGTATTTTATTGATTTCCTTTAAACCGAAATCAAATTTTATTTTGTTAGTTGCGATTGGATAACACATAGCCATACAATAAATATAAGTTTCGTTTTCCTTCCACGAAACGATGAACGAAAAAGATGTTATAATCACTGTATCTGTAAAATGAATCTTGGTAAGTACATGGGGTTAATGGTGTTGGCGGCACAGACAATACTAGAAGCTTGATATTTTTAAGATTTTAGGAAGTGGTGCAATAAAGTTTTATAAAATGTTTATATGGGGAAAATAACAAATAATTTATTCACCCAATAATAACACGTAACAAATAAACAAATAATGAATAACGATAACAACGAAAGCAAACAACAACGATAACAAACAATGTACAACTACGAATGTACGACTTGGATAACAATCCAATAACGACGTAATGTACCCGTAGCCGATGTTCACTGTTTAAACGCTTGTGACTTTCTGGCGTTCTGGCCGGGGGTTTTCGTCGTCCGAGGAGGACCCCCAGAATCGTCGTTTAGGAAAATTCCTTGTCCTCGAGAGCATGGGAAAGTTTCTCCTAAAATTAACTTCCAGGAAAACTCGCAATCGGGAACTCCATGGTGACCGGGCCAGGGTTCTGGCAATCGTCAACTTTATTACACAGTCTTCAGACCGGGCCTCCTACAGCGAGCACTTGAGGAAAGAGAGAATCTCCGCGTTCGAAGATCCTTTCTTTCCCACGCTCGGAGTCCGCTACAAGATGATACTTGAAATAACACTGGAATTAGATAATTGTGGGTTAATTTACTATAGCATATTTTTGGTAAACACGTATATTCTTAGATTGACATGTCATAAATCTTTAAATGCGACACGACAGTCAATGGACCCGTCACGTGGCCTAACCTTTCGGTTCCGGTACTCTCAAGTAAAACAAGCGGTTATTTCAGTTACTTATTTTCTTGTTGGTTAACGATAATGCCGTCCCGTTAACGCATTATAAATAACACACTGGTACGAAGGTTCGCACGGCTATTCAGTTAGCCAGAAGTCAGTCTCTGTATACAATAGTATACAGGCATATCCAAGGTATTTGAGAAACAGAGTGAAAAGCATTGAGGGAGAACGAGGTACGGTTTTCCTCCACTGATACGTATACTATGGATACGGTATTCGGATTCTAGAAATGTTCCGAATTGAACAGTAGATTTGGATGCCAGCGCCGCTATCGTTGTACCGGTTTACTGTACCCCTCGTACTCCTCTTCACCCCGTGATTCTCTATACTTCGCCATGTGTTTGCGTCCCTCTAGATGACGCTGCTTTCAATCGAATTGATTGGACGTCATCGACACTTTTTATTTCGTAGCGTGTCTATGTGTTTTACCTTGGTCATCAAAGAGTCCAGGCTTAAATCCCATTGAAAATCTTTGGGGAATTTTAGCACGAAAGGTATACGCCAATGGAAAGCGGTATTGCACTGTCTCCGAATTAAAAAATGAGATTAGAGTGGCGTGGTCTGCAATTAAATTAGAAACTTTACAAAAATTAATTGAAACCACGCAGAATATTTGAAGTTATTATATTTTTTATGTAAAAATATATATCGAACCTATCTTTATTTCGTACATCAATTTTACGGTTTTCAATACAAAATTTGTAATTGACACAAATTATATTATGTTATATTAGAAAGAATAAATAATAATATATTCAAAAATACTATATAAGACACATGTTTATGTTACCAAATTAAAATGAACCTATCATTATTTCGGCCACCGTAGTATATAGCAGTCCGCTAAAAACAGATCAGAGCTTTTTCCTTGCGTACTTAAGACTAGAAGGTTACGTGGTTGTACTTTACCTCTCCGCCGTGCACAGTGTACATTATCTGAATAAAAACTTTTTCGATTTTTATGAAGCGTTGTACACGATTTCAAAACCCGGAATCCAATATCCCCAACATGGAGGAGGGGAACCAGGGGACCGCTGCGGCATATCAACTAATCTTAACAGGTAGCGATGATGACACACGTTAGCCAAACGCAGGCAGAAGCGCTATAATCTTATCGAGGCATTACCGTATACAGTGTGTCCGTTGCAAATTGGAACACTCAAATGTTTCAAATAAAAAAAGTTGCGCGACGCGAAGGGACACATATCAGTATCACATTTACGTAGCTTTGCAACGAAACAGCTTGAGAAAGCGCATTAAAATTTTGTGCCCTGCATGTTTTATAACATATTCTTGTAGCTGTATACATATACGTCCACCTTTCTCACAGTTGAATTTGTTGAGTGCTGTTAGAACACATGATCAACAATTTTAGGAACACTTTTTGCGGAGCGCGGAACTTCCTATTTTAGTCCCACTCGATGCTTATCACCGAATGATACTTACTTGGTCCGGAGAGCGATAACAGCTGGCATTTTTGAGATCACTTACCTCTCTCGATAACATTTGGTATGCGACCCGAGAGCCTGAACTAATTTGCACAATGACTATCGCGACACTTACGGTGGCTCGAAATTTCAGCACTCGAAAACCGTATTTGAACAGTGAATTTAAGATTTTTTAAAAAATGTCGATATTAAACCCGTAATAATTACGTAAAAAAGAATTGTTTTAAAGAACGAAGCCTCTACTTTGACGATCCATCGTTCATTTTCCTCGAAGATATATGTATTCGAATGATCTAACAGCACGTGCGCGCGCACACGCAACGATTAGTCGATCAATCGAGTTTGAGCGCGTATTGAAAATAAATTGACTGAACAGGTTTTCGCATATAGCATATATAATCTTTTAAAACATAATAAAACAAATATTACAATAATATTTTTTGAGATTTTATAATACTTTAGCAAGATAGAAATTCTTCGATAAAAGTTGTTTAAACGAACAAAGATTTAATACCAAGACGAAATACAGACGCGAAAGCTTCAATAATTGATACATTTCATCGATACTTTTGAGATCAAACCACAAGTTTATCAAACATCTTTCACTAAAGTTTCGGTACCCTTTGATACTAATTCTTCATTTTAAATTGAATCTATCGAGGTCTTATCGAGTAATTGAATTCTTATCGGGGTCCTATTATCCGAATAGAATTAGGGAAAGTCGCATTTATAAAATCTTCAAGAAAACGTAATTAATTTCCTTTGTAAATAATCAAGCTAGAACTTGCAGTAGCAAACAACTGAATTTGGACATTTTGTTATTAAAAAATGCATATTTTATATTAAAGTCGATGAAGTTTATCGTTATAATTTATTTACCACCCTATACTTTATAAACTATTACTTAGTACAACTATAATATATTATTTAATTTGTTAGTTATTATACCTTTAATGCATACAGAGATCGGAAAAGTAAATTTTTGTTGATAATAAAAAAATCCGAATTGCTTACTATTCGAAAAATAATATACAAAGTTTTTTGTAATCAACTATACGTATACATAATTTTCACAGTCTTCGATCGTATTATCCTTCCATCGATCACGGTCGTAATTCCACTTTTAGAATCGATCGATCAGCACCACAAACGCAATGACTTATTTTGCAATAAACTCAAATTCTCGAGATTTGTTAACGGTTGATCAAAGCTTTGAGAGAAAAAGAATTGTTCTTTTGTCAGGCCATCATCTGTACAGGTCATCGACCTGCGGCGCAAAATACATTTAATTCATACGGGAGCACGGACTGCTAGTTTCATCCTTCGCAAATCACCGCGTTCGAGGAACTGGTACGTAACATTAGTAAAAAGAGAATGCACGAAACATTGCCCGTATCTTTTCCAAAAATTTCACCGTGTTCGCCGCGCCAACAACTAGTTTTACTCGATATTTTCTATCGCGCCTATATTTTTTTGTTATTTTCTGGCAACAGTACGAAATTTTTATCCGGTAAAAAAGTGTCCCGACAAAAGAGCGGGAGTATTTTTTTTCCTTCCCGCCAACCAACACCGCGATAAATCACACGAAATACCCCGGCAAAAATGCATAGTCCCCGCCAGAACGTATCAGCTTTTCCTGCACGGGTGCAATTACTGTTATTGCCGAGTACGCAGCTGCAGAACAGAAACGCGTATTTCCTTGTATTGCCCTTCTTCGTTGACACTTTGACGGGGCTCCACTCGGGTATCGTTGACTCTCCCTGTTTTCCAACTTTAGCGACACCTTTAGCAACTTCGGTTATTTCGCAAGTAATATCGATTCTAGGATTAATTCTTTTCGAATAGAAGATTATGAATCTTCGTGCGAAGTTACATTCCTATCGAAATTAACGTAGAATCTTATATTCTGCAGTAACAAGTTTAATATTGCTATAAACAAAATCTGACGAAAATTCCAATTCTATAAAAGTTGCAACTTTGTTTCGTTTAAAGTGGAATTTCATTTTACAGATCTGCACAGACGTTTACATTTTTACCGAAATTCAAGTAAATAATAATATAATACTTATTCCTTTCTCAGTGCGTTTACAAGGTAATGTCACGTGATGCGATACAACTGGAGTACAACAACTCAGCGAATAGCGAGAAGCGTGTGACTAAACTGTGTACGCCTGACCAATCGGACGGTTTCTTTGCGAATTCCTTTCGCATTCTGTCCGAGTATCACGTTGAGAGTCAGTGTTTATTACTGCTTACACATATAAATGTATGTCACGTCATCGATGCTATTATAAAAAGCATTAATTTGAGGATGCAACCTGTTGATCAGCTAGGACGTAAGAACTTATCATTTCAAAATACATTTTTACCGGGTAAAGCAGAATACTTGTCAGCAACGTTAAAATATAGCAGCCGTTGCTAAACACACTGACACCAGTAAATTGAACTGAAAATTCTTGCGCTTTAAAGTAAAATTTATTTATTTATGATTGAGAGAGAGGTTGGTGGGAGAAGCAGGCGTTTGAGGGGCCCCTACCATGCTCATCGCTTCCCAGCAGACTACGTCTCCCTCTCCCAATGATTTGTGAAAGCTGTGATTGCACAAAAATCTCCAGTTCATTTACATTCAATTATTTGTCGGCGCCGAGAGGAGCCTCCTAAAAGTTAGCCACTCACTTGTTGAAATAAATAATTTCAACAAGTTAGCCACTCACTTGTTGAAATAAATAATTTCAACAGTTGTGCTAAGTTTGTGCTACATTGTTCTCGAATATTATAACAATAATATAAAGAATAAGCCTAAAAATTGAGAAAAACGATTTTTTTAGTAGCCCCCCACTTTTCGTTTTTTTCAATGTTCTCAATTGTGCTAAGTTGTGCTAGGTTGTGCTAAGATTGTGCTCGAATATTATAACAGTAATATAAAAATTTCATTTACATTCAATTATTTGTCGGCGCCCAGAGTAGCCTCCTAAAAGTGAGCCCCCCACTTGTTGAAATAAATAATTTCAACAGTTGTGCTAAGTTTGTGCTACATTGTTCTCGAATATTACAACAATAATATAAAGAATAAACCTAAAAATTGAGAAAAACGATTTTTTTAGTAGCGCCCCACTTTTCGTTTTTTTTTCAATTTTCTCAATTGTGCTAAGTTGTGCTAAGATTGTGCTAAAGTATTTCTTTCTAGGCTAGCACAACTCAGATATGCAATATTATGTTTGTCGGTTGACCAGAAAGTCAAATTAATGATATAGTGTCCCCGCGAAGGACCGCGAGCAAGAGTAAAGTGTCCTTTATATCGTTGTGCTGGCGAAAACGAAAGTTGTGCTGGCTTGTGCTAGGTTAGCACAATTCAGATATATAATTATATGCTGTTTGGACAACTGTTACTATCTTAAACGTTAATTGCATGTTCAAAACGATTATAAAACGAAGATAAAAAAAATCGTTTTTCTCAATTTTCAGGCTTATTGTTTATATTATTATTATAATATTCGAGAACAATGTAGCACAAACATTACCAAACTTTACTAACATTATTTATTCCAACAAGTGGGGGGCTAACTTCTAGGAGGCCCCAGAGTAAAGTATATAAGTGTACGTTCTCTACTCGTCGAGATTGATACATAATACTGGTTAACAGGTTAAATTCAGACGGAAAATAACAGTGATAGCATTCCCCAGAACCTAAAACTGGATAAATACAGTCAATAACGATTGTCTCTAATGTCGACGGTGGTTCGTCGACTCCGGTTCAGTGGCTAAATCTACATAGTTCCAAGTCCGCGTTCATTTCTCGCACATCCTTTTTCACGCGTGTCAGCTATGTTTTATTTTGTCGCGAATTTATAGTACGATTAATCTTGCATTTCCGAAGATTTTATTGGCCAGCCCGAGGTCGGTCCGCCGACGGAACGACACTAAAACGTTCCCACGTGAAGATTTGTTTGCCGTCTATTGGCTCCTGTTGCTCGCGGCCGCGTCTCTAAGTGGCTGATTCGAGGTTTATTGCGAGCGACGAGTTGATCTCCCGGTGTTTTGGTCGACCGACGTTGACAAACGCGTGGCGCACCGTCCGGGACATTATATCTTTTTCGGGCCGCGAGACGTTTTACTTTCTCACCGATCGCCAGGATAATTCTTATGAGGAATAAGGGGAGCAGGCCGGGCATTTGTTAACCGACGAGCACGTTCGGACGCTTTTACGATCGCCGAAAGCGTGCCCAGTGGAAGGCTTTTCGAATTTATAGCACGCTTCGGGCCACGCCGCTTTGCGCCGACCCCTCTATGAAATCCGATAAATTCTACGCGTGAACGGTTAATTACCACCGCTTAATCCGACCAAGTTCATATATACCTGTAACATCTCGTTCATCTTCTTATAGTTCTTTACGGTAGATGTCACGGGCACTTGGCATGTTTAGAGGATGCTTAATAACCCTCTTGTAAATAGAGTCAACATGGCTGTGCCTCGTCAGGTATCGTACAGTGTTGTATTCTTCAATTTTTTGTTTAACTTCAAGCGGGGCATTTCTTTTTTTGGTGAAAAATTATCAATTTTTCATATTTCTTTTTTCATAAGAAGATGTGGGGGAAGTTCTCCTAGTGCCAAGAAGTTGCGGTTTTTTTATATAAATAAAAAAATACATAATATCTGTACAGGCTGTACAAAAATTATATGTCACGACTACCATAGCAGGGTTCTATACTAGGGCTGTTACTTTTCCGAAGCTTCGACTCTTCGAAGCTTCGAAGGATCGAAGGAACGAAGGGAACTTGGAAGGTTCGAAGCTTCGAAGCTTCCATCCTTCGAACCTTCGAAATTTCGACACTTCGAAACTTCGAACCTTCGATTCGTTTCCAGTTAACGGATAAAAGAATTAAATTTTCATAATTTGTTTCTATATTCACTATTTAAATTATATCAATAATTTATTGTTACGATAATATATTTATAATTTGAATTATCCTTTCGATAGCACATTGTTAAAATAATTGTTTAAATAAATAAATTTTCACAATTTGTTTCTACATTTATTATTTGAATTATTTCAACGATTTATTGTTAAAATAATATATTTATTATTTGAATTATCATTTCGATAGTTCACTGTTAAAATAATTGTTTAAACAAATAAATTTTTATAATTTGTTTCTATATTCATTATTTGAATTGTTATTTCAATTATTTATTGTTAAAATAATGGTCTAAATAAATAAATATTCATATTCTCTTTCTATACACATTATGTGAATTATTTCAATAATTCATTGTTAAAATAATTATTTAAAGAATGTACAAATATTTACATAATGAATGTAGAAACACATTTCTATAGATTATAAAAATTTTTGTAGATTATAAATTTTTATACTCTATAGAAATGTGTTCTTTTATTAATTATGTAAATACGTGTACATTGTCTGAACAATTATTTGAACAATAAATTATTGAAATAATTCAAATAATGAATATAGAAACAAATTATGAAAATTTATTTGTTTCATCCGTTAACTGGAAACGAATCGAAGGTTCGAAGGTTCGAAGAATCGAAGCTTCGAAGCTTCGAAGCTTTGAAACTTCAATTTTCATCACCTTCGAAGGAAAGTAACAGCCCTATTCTATACCTCTGCATCGGTGGAGATGTTAAAAAAATGGTCCGCAAATTTGTTTATCACCGTTTTTACAAGGCCAATATTTTTGTTGTATTCCATCCTATAGCGCTCGTCACAAGAAACAAAAGTCTTAAAGACACCATCGATCAACCATTCTCTTGAAAAACGACTTTAAAGTTTCATAAACTATTTTATTTCACGTGTCTACAGGGTGTCCGAAGATGGTATAAATGTGGAGAGGGTAATTCTTCGTGAGAAAATAAGTTTAAAGTATAAAATAATTTTTTTCGTTTAACGCCTCGTTTACGAGAAATTACAGTTTGAAAATTCGGCGAACGCGCTTGATATTGAATATGAAATGTTTGACGCGTCTGTTCATTACCTACCTGATCTACTACTTACAAACGCTAGGAACGGGAACTTGACGGATTTTCAAACTCTAATTTCTCGAAAACTAGGCGTCAAATGAAAAAAAATTATTCTATACTTTAGACTAATTTTCTCATGTAGAATCACACCCTCCGCATTTATATCATCTTGGGAGATCCTGTAGACACGTGGAATAAAACAATTTACGAAACTTTAAAGTTGTTTTTTAAGAGAATGGTTGACTCGAGACACATGGTGTCTTTGTACCCCTGCAATAGTGTCACTTTGTCCTCTGAAGTTTTCTGGTAGTACTGTAAATACGACAGATGTTTAGGTGTTCCCATTTATGTGGGACACCCTGTATAGTCAAACAAACTCAGACGGTACAAAATAACACACATTATCACACGGAGTATCAGAAACATTACTGTGCCTCATACTATTTCATCGCGGCCGGAAGGGTTCAGAAGTAGTGAGTAGTTGCAGTATTTAAGATACAAGAATTATTCTTTAAATATCATACAATGTTCCTATACTTCAACATTATTAAATACAGCGAAACATTGTATCGAAAGGTTTAATTAGAGAAATTTTTATGTCCGTGATCAAAGAACAAATCAAGTTCTCAGAGATTGATGCGTCAGCAAAAGTCTTTCTGCTGATCGAATGCATCTCTATCTGGTCACTTCGTTTTCAATAGCGATAGACGTGGTCAGGGAACTTTTCGTTCACTCCTATTCTCAGAAGTTTCTCACAGTTCTGCTCTTCGAGCAGTTCCGACGTTGTCGTTTCGAATCGTACTCACGCTGATAATAAGTTAGGTGATTCGTTAAGGAACGGATGACCGAGCTCCAATTTCTCACATTTTACAGTAGGCCCTCGACTTTCGTACATAATTGGTTCCTGAAAGTGCGCGCGAATGTTGAATGTTCGAAAGTAGAGGGATGTAAAAAAATATGCACCAAAAATTGTGTTTTAAAGTATTTATCTATCAATATGTATACATAATGAAGTTAAAGAGACGTGTTAAGTGCTTTCGGGTGTTTCCTTTATAAAGTTGTCAAGAGTTAGTCGAATACACACTACCCATTTTTTTTCTTTTCTTGATAAAGATTTCTATAACATGCTGTGTCTTTCTCAATTCCCCTACGTTCGATCGAAGCAGAAGATTCACCGTTTTCAGAACGTTTAACTATTTCCATCTTTGTCTCGATCGTACGAAGCTTACGAGTCCTTAATTTCTTTTTGTTCGTATCAACACTGCAGTTTTTCCGTTTCTGACTCGTGTTTATCAATTTATAAGAGCGAAATATTTAAACTTAAACAAATAAATTAGCAAAACATACAACACGTTGACGCACGCCCTAACGCAAGACTGAAACTGTTTTGTTCTCTTGATCCGAACAACATTGTAATCTGATGCCCTGAGAGGAGACATCCGATCGCAGAGGATTAAACAGTTGAATCTTTAAAAATGTGCGAAATAGCGAATTGTGCGAAAGTCGAGGGTCGCCTGTATCTTCTATAATTCTACCACTGTTCCTAACAGTGGTAACCAAATTTCTGATGTTTAAACTTAAGACAATGCCCCCAATTGTCCAGTAAAATTGTTTAAAGTTTGAATAGAATAGAAATTTATTTCTTGTATTAATAGCTTTAATTGAATAAAACATAATAAGGAAAGAGAATAAAATTCCGTTCGAATCAATGTTCTATTTTCTAACCTCTTTAGAAGCTGTCTGCACTTGACAAATTTGAACTACTTCCTAAGTATCTCCATTGTAATTTCTTATTCTAGAAAATAAATAATTTTGATAGATTGTTTTTTAAGGATTTCAATGGGAAAAAAATTTCGTTTTAAAAGATTCCGCATGGCGAGAATAAAGTAGTAATACAGTGATGTCGCGATGTAAGTAACTATCTCCTACACGACTCGGCCAAGATATGTAACATAATTGGGCCCAGGTACCTATATCGGTGAGCCAATACTAATGTAACGACAACTTTTTTGTTATTTATTCTTTTCCCATGAAACTTTTAGCAACACATTCGTGACATTTCTCTGATTAAAATGACACCAAACACGATGTATAATTTAATTGACTATAATAAGTTTCTAAAGTACACATACGCAAATGTTCACCGAATTATGTCATATTTGGTCTTATTTTAATCAGAAAACTGTCACAATTACGTTGGTACAAGTTTCATAACAAAATAATTAATATCAAAAGAGTTTTGTCATTGGATTAGTATTGTCTCACCGAAGAGCTGGTGCCGATTATTTTGGTGGCCCGGTTCGATGCTCTGATAGTCGACCATTTGTTGCTGCGTAAAAGATTCTTGTTCTATTATATATTTTCCGGCTACTCGAGCGCAATGAATCTTGGTCTTTTTAATCGTATCACCGGCGCATGCATTGCAGAAAAAAAGCAGACAGTCTTTATTGAATATTCAATTTTAACGTACTTCAAAATCATCACAGTTGAAAACCCTCGCGTTCCATGAAAGTACGTACAACTTTCCAGTACTCAAAGGAAACGAAAAATTTCCCGTGGGAAGCTCGGAGTGATTATTCTACAAAGCTTCATCGGCCGTCACCGAAGAATTAAAATTTTTTTCCCTTGCAGAACAAAGGGAAAGTTTGTATATACTTTGCGAGTTAATTGAGTGGATTGAAAAAGTATAAAAAAACTTTCAAAACCAGAGTACCGCGCGCGTAATCGAAATCAGAGCGACTTCGTAGTGTAGGATCGTGTAATTCAAAAGATCCGTTCGATCGTCGAGCGATGCTGCGTGTTATTAGTATTTGTCTATGTATGTTTGTAACGAGCGTTCGAGACATGGTTGAACGCTGTGTGAGCGAGAAACGCGTGGAATCGGAGAGCCGTAACGTGGTCAACTTTCCATGCGGAGTGCTGTACCGTTTTAGTGTGATTCTTTTGTTTCTATTGTACATTTAAATATTTCTTTTTGCATCACAAGTGTACCGTGCAATCGAAAGATACCAGAATAGGTACCAGTTTTAATATTTAAACGCGCGTCACGCGATGCATAGATTCGACCGTTCGCCAAGTTCCGCGATTAGAGGTCTATCGGAACGATCGCGTACTTGTATAATTTATTTTGCAACGGTACATTTATAGTTAATCAAATATTTATGGGATGCGGCTAGTAGACTGCGCACGTTAAACTCCCCACTTGATAATTCTGTGCACGGTTATTGAGCGCAATGTACGGAATGTGTTCAATTCCTACGATGGCCAATCCAACATCGCGTCAACTCCATTTTAGATGAATGCTATAAATAAATGTTATAAGCGCTGTCGAAATGTACTGATGCACAAATTAATCACTTTGCCGTTGTTACGAATTTCGTTCAATATTACAGACATAGTATAAGAGACCGGTAAATTCAACATAAAGAGGTGGGATTTATATCAATATTTTGCTAATTTCAGATTCGTTTATGAAATTGGCATTTTCAAGTTTTCTAGTTTTTACTTACTTTTATAAAAACACGCAGCATGTGTGAATTTTTTCTCTGAAGGGCGATGCCCTTGTTTAGAGTTAATTTTGAAACCTCATCAAAATTGTATTATTGGCTAAGGCCCCGCTATGTTGTATTGTGTGGAGGGAATTTTCAACCCCACCAGGTTTCCTTGTACGTATGCCTTCGTTGCAAGATCGGTCGCGAACTAGAGTCGAAAGTTGCAACAAGTCGCATTTCATATAGTCAATCTCTGCTTTATATCCTTGTATACCGTTCTTCATACCCGTTTTATTAAAGTTGTACAGTTATCGGTATGGCGGCTGAAAAGTGTGCGAGAGGAGGAAAAAAGAGAAGGAAGCGTTTCGTCCTAATCCCGCTAGAGGACTCGTCGGTAAGGCTATCGTGGGGGACACGGTTCTGGGAGAGCGAAGAAAATGGAATCCACTTTTTTTGTTCACAAGACAATATATTTTTAACACGCGACTGTTCGATGGTAACTCTCGTAGGCTTCTAAATCCAAGCGTCTTTTTTTACACCCTTCTTGCTTGGGGCGCGCGTCCCTTAAAAACCAGGCTTAACAACCACTTAAACTAAAAATAAACTAATGACTAGAGAATCTAGGGAATGAAATAAAACTAAATAACCTAGTTACGAACTACGGATGACGCGTTGGGAGTTGGCAATGACGGTCGCCACGCTATCTAGCGGACCCGTGCCTTAGACGCGGGATGTCGCAAGGACAGTTTAGAGGAAGATTCGGAAACCCGATTATTCTCTTTATTTTATTTATTACCTCTCTTTGAGGCGTGTATCTCAGCGGCTCGCTAATTGTAGTTGGAGCACTGACACGACACAACAGTAACGTTATGGCGTCGAGTTACGTGCTTATATTACGCGTCTTTCTAAGGACTGTTTGCTGAATTATTGACTTATGATTCGAGTACGCCTGTGAAGTATCAGTTGACTCCCTTGAGGAACCGCTGGCCGTACGTACCGCTGACCTTCGAGCCCATTCTCCGAAAACTGACGTTCGTCTATGGGCGTTGTCCTTTTCTAATTCAGGCTCTGATACTGTAAACACAAGTATTTGTATCTAATCAGATCAAAAATACAAATATGAAATATTAAATACAAATTACAAAAAAGTATTTCACATTCCATAACATGATTATGATTAAATGCGAACTGTCAAGGTATTCGTCAACTGATTTGTGTATTCAACAGTAGTATTCGGTATTTTACACGTATTTCATTTACAAAATCATTCGGCGCCACCCATCACTGGTGACACCTGGAACCGCTACCCCGACTATTATGCCGACTAATTCGGTCCGTAGAGGAGTCTTATACTACTGATTAAACGGAAGCCTCTTTGCTAATCTGGTGATGCGTGACCGACGTTTTGTTAGATTTTATTGGGAAGCTCGGTTCTGTGAACTGGCCGGTGTGTATTTCATCACCGGGTCATCATCTCGCCAAGATATGGAACAATGGACTACGCGACGCGCATTTCACCGACGGGTCGCCACGTGGTTTATTGGATAGGTGATACCGTGGACTGGCCGCCGTGTATTTCACCACCGGGTCGCCACCTCGGAAAGGTAGGGAAGCCGTGGACAGGCCAAGCTTTGGAACAGTGGACTCGCCGGTGTATATTTCACCACCGGGTCGCCACAAGACACGGACCCGTGGACTGGCCGTCGTGTATTTCACCGACGGGTCGTCGCGTGGTTTTTGGAAAATGGAAAATTGGTATCGGCTCCCGTAAGGTAGAGTAGAAGTTGTACCAAAAAAAGATATTACAATCGTGTACGTGTAATGTGTACTCGCGGATTCTGAATCCCTTGCTCTTAGTTTCGACGCACTGGAGATTGCGGGGGTAACCGTGATCAAACCGATCGTGCGATAGAATACGTATTCGTGAAGTTTGCTATACGCAACGATACGCAACGTGACAGAGTTTCAACTGGGCCCGCTCGTGGGTGAAATCGTGGGGCCTTTATATACCCCAAAATTGTCTAACAATTGTGGTGGAGGTAGGCGTGCATCTGCGTGGAAATTCCTGAGAATTTCCCCAGCATGCTACACCCCCGTGAGAGAGTTATTTTTTGGATAAACGAGCAGGCCAGCCAACGTGGCTTCAAGAAGGGCTCGATAAGTCACGTAGGCAAAGTCTCCGTACGTAACAAAGTAGAAGTAGTACCAGCTCGAGCAGGTCGGTGTTCGGTATGCTAATAGGGATAGAGCTTCGAGGCCGCGCCGGTCGGTGCTCACGAACAATCAGCTGCCCAGGCCTGCCTCAACTTTTAAGTACATGGCAGTAGTATAGGAAATCGTATTATCACCCTCCACGCTCTATATCTACGCGTCCGAGTGTGTAAAGTAGAACGGTCGACGCACGACGCGACACGACGCGACGCGACGCTCGCAAGTAATCAGTTGCCCAGGCCTGGTTCAGGCTTTCAAATTTTCTAAACGCACTCTTATCATCTACTAGCCACTTTCTCTACCTTCCATGCCCCTCTAGTGTTCCTAAAATACGAGACAGATATTATGAGCACCTACCGATGGGTGGTTGCTCCAACATTGGGAAACTATAGTGTTGCTTACACAACTGTTGCAGATTCGAGTATTTGATATGTTTTATCAAACATACGAGGATACAGCTAGCTTGAAGAGGGAACATTGAGAAAGAACGAGATAAGATTTTTATGTAGTAATATTTAGTTTAGTTGAATGTGCTAGGATACGGCGAGGGATATGGACTGTTTACTTTTCTACTTTTCTTGAGATAGAAGACAGAAGTTCTCTGCGGGAGTCCAGGCGGTTCTAACGGTTGGTAGGGATAAAACTTGACAGTTATACGATCACTATTGCATTCCGTCTGCAATTTTTACACATTGTTAGCTTGTAAAGATCTTGGAAGAAAATATAATAGAAGTATATTGCTTTTATCTGTTTAGACAGATGTAAGGCGTTTTTTTTTTTTGTTAGAATAGCGTGTCTTTTGTTCAGCTGCACGCCTGGCCTGTGTATTTCGTTGAGAGTCTTCGTCTTCGGCCAGGCGCCGAAATTCCTCCCTTAATTTTTTTGTTGGGGCACCGCTTGCCCTCCTGCATCGTTTCAAACATTTACGCCACGTCATCGGGTGTCGTATTACCGTCGCCCCGGCGCCGATACCCGAAATCTGTTTATTTTCCGGAGTCCGCTCGTGGGCCAGTTTAAACATTAATTTGCAACTAGCCCCACTCTCTCCATCGATGTCCCCACTCTCTGACAATTGTAAAGGGGAAGAAAGAGGCGCCCTTTCCTGCTTTCTTGTAAAGCGCTAGTAGATCAGATTCTGTCAGACCGTCGTACTAGCAGTTTAGAACTCGGAGCATTGTAGCGACCGCCAAGGATCTCACCTTGGACAGTTGCAATAAAGTATCGCTTTTTCATCACATATTTGATTTAGTCCTTCCCTCGCAGGGAAGATGGTCCTTCGAGTTTTTAACCAAATTAGTCGGCACATCGCGTGCAAATACACGACAAGTTCGAACGATCTATTGATCAACCACGAACGTACTCAACAGTATCCTATTGAAACTTTGGCATAACATGCGCATATAATGCAAGAGCAAGAACGCTATTTTACTTTTAGATTCCCGATCTTCGACTAAAAAGATGTTATTTTTCATAAAATCTTATATTTACGTTTTCATGAAGGAATTACTACGTATATCGACCCGTGTAGCGATGGGCACCATCGACTAAAAACTATCGACTAAATCTATTTTCAGTCGACTACTTTTTTTGAACCGTCGAACTATCGACTAAATTCAGTTGCCTGAAATTGTAAACTTGAACCATCGATGTTTCGAGCTATTGACTGAATTATACAATGCTGGTGCTATCGATCAACTGAATTTAAACGGCGGGACTTATGAATGAGTGTTACTTTTAAATAGATTCATTCGTTGGCGGGTATCGAATAATGAATTCATTAAGCATGCGTATATTCGATTATGCACAACGCAAATTAATGCAAATATACTATAATTATACAGTTATTGGTCGAATGCTGTAATATAGCAGCGTCAAACGATTATAATGAAATTTTCAAACAGAGGCGGGATAGTATTTCTACCAAAAACAAAAGAATCATTCCTTAATTCTTTTACGAGGTTTCGTAACTTACGTGATCATAAAGACTCTAAAAGTGCCAATACTTCTTTCATTCATTGCGTATGTTATACGAAATGCTTGAATAGCGTCCTTGAATGGTGACTTTCGAATATGCAGCAAATCTTTTTATACGAGTTTCATGAATTATACAGCTCACTTGTGATTTTGCATCGAACCTGTGCCCACTGGCGCGCCATTACGACTACTGTTCTATCGATTACCGTTTATTCGCAAGAAAATGTCTGTAGTTTGAGTCCTGTCGATAGATATGCGCAATGCACCGGAATGTATCGGTATACAGCACGTAACGGCACAATAAAATGTTTACCCCCCGTGGTCCGATTTTTTCCCGTCTTTTTTTTTATGAACCAATCCGTGTATCAGAGCGTCTACCATAAATCAGACATACCGAATGTAGCGCGTATTTACTTTTTTAAATACTCCATCGCGCAGTAAAATATTACGAACAAACGACAAGTATAGACAAGAAATTTGGTTATAACGCACTGTGTAATGAATGTGTTTTTGTTTTTTGTTTCTAGCCCACGAAACTCAACGTTTACAAGAACGATGCAGAAAGTTGGGACTACACGACGCCAACGCTGGGTAAGTTTTCTGTCGTTTTTGCCCTCTCTATCTTCCGTTTCTTATTTATTTCTCGTTTTTTTCTGTCGTTCTCATCGATGTTGCGTACATGTACAGTGAAGAACCTAAGTGCGCCGCGCTCAGTGGACTTCTATCGCTCGAAGGGATTAAGGCTTCTTATCAGGTATAATTCTGTTTGTAAAAGTAAACATTCGCTACTGGAGAAGCTTGTGAGATCACGGATTTATTGAATTTTACAAGTACTAAGATTTTAACAAACAGTTCCAACTGGTTTTATAAATTTTGATAAAGATTCGTGGAATAACATTTTCGATTGTCTATTAGCGACACGATACGTACAAATACATTTCATCAATTTTGTATATATTTCGAAATTCGAACAGAGAAGACTAAAACCTCGTGAAAACGTATTCCTCGTGGTACTGTAATTTCCGAAGTCAAGCGAACCTTTGCACATCATAAAAAAAATAAGCACGAACGATTTTAAATTGATAAGAACATTTCCCTCGTGCACCATAAAATTTCAAGAAATATAAAATATTATTAGAAAATACAATTCTGAAAGATTATACGATGGTAGGAACATATTATCTTCGAAACCTGAAAAATGAAAATTGCGGTAGAGTTTCGAAGTTGGGTAAGGATTGGAAGCTTTCGGGCAGTGCTGCGTGGTTAAATTTCGCAACTGGTGTAGAAGGGGAAGCGTGCCAGGTAGAGAAGCCATACTCCCCTCGAGCGATTCGAGTCCATCCAGCAAAATGGACACACACACACTACAATGCGATTCGCCGCTCGACAGTTCGGTCATTGGTGTCACACACAGAGGCTGCGTATACTCGCGTACACGACCCTCGCTCGACAGTCGACGTACCCGGGAATCGTTCCCCATTTCGCGACTCTGTTCGGACGGTTTTCTTCGTCTTCCCCTTCGTCTTCGCCTTCTTCTTTGTCTTTGTCTTCGTCTTCGTCTTCCCGCGGTCGCACGGTCCGTTCCTTCTAATTTCACAGCGTTTCCAGCGGCCTCTTTCTCTCTTCTTTCGTATTCTGAACTACCCGGCTGCCGTGACGCACCGGAGAGACGCTAATTGGATAAAACGCAGTCCGAATGCAAGCTTAGAGGGTTTCCGTAAAATGCATCCCTCGTCGAGCTCGTGTACACGCGCCGCGAAGACACGCAGTGCCGGTAACGCCGGTCGAACGAGTCAAGAATTCTCCAAACCATGAAAAGTCAACGATATCCAAGTAACAACGAGCGATCAACTTCAAAACAACTTTTAGTATTTTTTGTTTGTGGAACAATACCTACAAATACCATTTTAAGAAGCTTCGGAACTCTATCTTTTCTTGTAAAGATATACGGGTGAAAATTACAAACTTAATGCTTTTCTTGATTACTACTTAAAATATTAGAATGCATCGAAAGTAAAAGTAAGTACAAAAGTAAGTACACATTTTATGGACAGAAAGAAGCAATTCATTGTTGGGATGATTCTTGAAATCAATCGCTCGAATAACATCTACAAAAAAGTCAAGTTTAAGCGATATGTTCGGGTTTGGCTTTTTTTTTAACACGTTGAGTGCTACGTCAGTCCCTAGGGATTGACAGTGAACTTTCCGTTCAGGCGGTGTCAGTCCCTGGGGACTGACAGTAGACTTTTCGTTTGGACGGCGTGGATTCTAGGGACTGACAGCGAACTTCTCGTTTGGTCGACATCGGTGCACGAGACCGGCATATTGTCAAGGGTCTTTTGCCTTTCTGCCATTCCCCACCCCGTTATCTTATGTTTATAAATTGTATGCATGTGCATTGACTGCACCATTCTCACAGTCCAAACGACAAACGAAACAGCGAAACAAAGTAATCCTCTGTTTATACTCTTCAGTCTAGCGAAGTGTCGATTCTCCGCGTCGCCCGGCGTAGTTTAGCGCTCGGCATCCAGTGTTGGGATATGGTCCATCTTTTCTCGCGCATGCGCGGCCAGAACGGTAACGTATCTGTATCATGATGACGAGGTAGTGGAGCCCTAAGACAGTTATATTGGCGGGAAAGTATCGAAACAATCTATTCCGGACAAAAAGACTTCGGGACCGTGTCCTACGAGTTACAAAATATACACAAATACACATGTTATACGTTCATTTTTCAGAATCGAATCGTACCAATTTTTTAAAATTCTGCTGGGTGCTCGAGGTACCCCATTTTATAGAGAATCTTACTTTACCGAGGCCAAAATCGCCGCGCATGCGCGAGAAGAGATGGACCATATCCCAACACTGAGCAAGATCGGCGCCGCACTCAACGTGTTAATCTTTTGTTTTCGATAAACGCGGAACTGCTTGTAATCCGGCATGTGAAATGAATCTTCTAGATCATCACCAACCCATATTACACATTACAGGCGGGTAAACCACCTGATGTGATTATTAAATAATTAGATTCTTTAAATCATTCTGTTATGAATACATTGTTTGAAAAACTGCTTTTTCACATAACAATGGTCGGTAAGGCAATATATCTATACCTATCTAAGGTATTATATTATATTTAAAAACTGAAAGTGACGTGGCGAATTCTGCAAACGTGTAACTAAAAGGATACAGTACAATCAGCTTGACAATCTTACTAATCTCTTCTGCACGATTGTACGACTCATCCTACGCAATTTGGTATATTAACTTCGTATTGATTTAAATAATGCTTCACTTTCTCATAGAGGAAACATGAATTGTATTTTTCTTTTTCTCCTACATACATTGTAATTTTGTTTTATAGTCCTATTGAAAAATGGGAAACCTCGTGTCGAGAAATATAACGTCAAATAGTAATATTTGAGGATACTCCGTGAAAAAGTATATAAAAATATAAGAAGAACGTAGTATAACGTGCAATGTACTCCATCCTGAAATGAGATGGTTTCAATGCTTCCGTCGTAATTAGGCGAAAGGTTATGTTAAACAGCTTATAGCTCATATACCTAATATCGTATCTTGCTCGTTAACGATATAACTTCTTTTTGCTTCTTATTCTGCATTTTCAAAGTTGACTCTACACTCTATACTCTATACTATTTGTGAAATAAGTGGTACAAATCTGCATTGTATAAGCAACCGTTGCCAGATACAACTTCAACTGTTAGAATATCGATTTTCGTGGCCACGTTCTGAAATCATCTATGTTTTACGTATATCTATTTTCATACAACAATTTCGACTTGGAACAGTATTCTCGTATCAAATAAAAAGATTTTCATAGTTCCAATTCCTCGGTGAAAATAGAACATTCTGCTCGGTAACAGGAAACGAGTATAATTATGTAATAAAATAATAGATTTTCATTAATCGCATCGTACATTCCGTTCAATGACTACAATCATAATTCTTCGATCGATCGAATTGATATTCTCCTCCCATTAAAACGTTCTATTTGGCATCACCAATTGGTAAAAAAGCAGCCATCGGAGCCAAAGGTTAAGACTTACTACATCGATCACTAGATTGCGGTTTTATACAC
Organism: Sphecodes monilicornis; assembly: GCA_913789915.3. Classification (NCBI taxonomy): domain Eukaryota; kingdom Metazoa; phylum Arthropoda; class Insecta; order Hymenoptera; family Halictidae; genus Sphecodes; species Sphecodes monilicornis. The sequence goes on from OU565285.1 coordinate 33,569,806, forward strand.
TCACACTATTATTGGTCTTCTAAAGCCTAGCATAATAAACCGTCCAACGTTGTTTAATAAGATTATATCTTCCTTAATATACAATATAACAGAATTTATACGAAGGGTGTTACATTTTTTTCGATTTCAATTGTATACATTGAATACCATGAAAATCTGTGGCTGCATAGACAGCGCAATTTATTCTCTTTTAATCTTCTTGCGTTAGCCAAAAGCTAGGTAGTGAAATTTGGCTTAATCGATGTACTATCACATTAATTAATACTCAAGCTTTGAAAAACAATCGTCCCATCTGCGTATGACAGTCTACTTGTTAATTATAGGCACAAGAGTGGAGCCTAAGCAGAGTTGGGCATCATTTGGATGAAAAGTAATTTAAATACCGATTCGAATAAAAGATACTTTATCTTTATTGGTTATTCGAGAGTTCGAATAAAAAAAAAGTGTCTTTCTTCGTCGAGTATCGAATAAATATTTTTATTCGACGAGAATTTATCCGGCGAATAAAGATACTTTTTTTATTCGAAAAAAAAGTGCACTTAGTCGTAGCGTCGAATAAAATGTTCATCTTTTATCTGTATCTTTGTGTAAAGGCTTCGAATAATAAACTTCGAAGGCTAAACTTTCGAATAATATCGAACGATGATACAGATAAAAGATGAACATTTTATTCGACGCGACGAATAAATGCGTTTCAAATAAAAATATCTATTCGAAACTCGTCGAATAAAGATACTTTCTGCATTTGAAATTTTTATTTAGATAAACATTTTGCCCAACTCTTAGCCTAAGAGATTGCAATATACACGTGTTAACGCGAAAGTAAGACACAGTTCGACTGGCGTTACCGATTATTCGGTATTTCGGAGTTTATCAAACTTTTGATTTCAGAAAACTCAGTGTAGTGAAATGTTGAAAAAGTTTGATAAATTTTTTATCTTTCTTATAATGTAAAATAAGAAAACCTTTAATAAATGAAGGAAGTTTTGTACGAATTAAATTTCTATAAATTAAATCAGATATTTCTGCATTTGCGTGAAAATGCAATGTGTGTAGTCATTAACGTAACTCCACTAAGCGTCTCAGGAAACATTTCTCGAACGATACCGCCATCAAATATTTCGTGATCTTCGACGAAGGATCGATCGAGGGAACAATTCCGGTTTGTCGACGACAAAGCCTTCTCGCGCATCGCTACTCGCATCGATTCATCGTGTGGTATATTCAACGTACGAGCAAAGAAACAATTCGAGCATCGAAACACAGGTTCGCGGGAGAAACGACAGACAGAATGTTCGCTCACGCTTCGCCGGAAGCGTTGAGAAATCCTGGAAGTTTGACGGACGATTGTACAGTAGTTGGTCGATAACTACGCGTTTTTAGGCTCTCTTGAGAGGCCTTGTAGGTGCAAACGAGTCACAAAGTTTCATAATTTTAATTTCCATCGTCATTTTCGTAATATAGAGAAATTTTACTCTCAGAAGCTGCGCGATATGGAGAAGACTGTAATATATCAGTAACTTCTTTATAGGTGAGAAATCCTCTAATACTTCGAAATCGTCTTTATTTTTTTACTGCATACCTTGTTGTACGTGTATATGTAGAGTCTTCGAGAAATTCTACGTAATAAACTATTAATCTGTAGTGTTAAAGAAATTCACGATTTTTAAGATATTCTTATTTAAAAGATGTAATTAAAAATAAAGAGTTTGAAATATTTGATGAATTGTTGATTTTTCATATCCTAATATTTTTTTCCGTAGAATATTCCGAGTTGGTCTTGAAATTTTCAACAATCTTTCACCTACAAAAAGAATTATCATCGCTAGAACACTCTATTAAAACATTAAAGTATTTTAATAGAACAATATTGTATTTATTCGTGCTTTTCGTGATCGGTAAAATGCGAGTTGCATTTGTGATTTTGAATTCAGATGATTTGCGAGTATATGATAACTGTAGTTGTACCGTGTTTCTGCTAAACAACGTAGGGTGCGCAGCGTGTATGAGAACGCCCGTAAACGAGAGCTCAATGCGTAGTTAACCAGCGGGTACTTATCCAGCGATTACTGTACGCGTGCTGCAAACGAAACTAAAGGATATGGAAAAATTAAGAAACGCGGTATTGTTGCGCATCTCGTATCAACGCATGCGATCCATTCCACCGAGATTGGGAAAAAGGCACTTTAACGGGCAGTTCGCGCAACACCCCTGATTTTAAACTACAATCGTTCGTCGGTGAATTGATCCCGATGTCCGAGACGGGTCGCCGGCACATCGGACACTAATGGAAATCATGTTTTACTGGGACTGACACGAATCAATGATTCCCACATCGGAATTTTCTTTGACCCAATTCGACCTACAACGAATTTCAGTTTTCAAATTGAATTTCCACCGAACAAAGTTGTACGCGACGACTCTTCATGCTCGTTACGCTCAGGTGATAGCAACGCTCAGGGTGTCTAAACAGTCTCTTTCTCTCTTTGTGCCGTAGGGAGAAGCCAGCAATTAGCGTGCTTTCGTAATTTAAAATAGTTAAAAAATTCCAGTCGAACAAATCCATGGTTCTGTTTGTTTGCTTATTCGCAAGAAATTATAATATTTCACTGTTTGCCAGGTCAATATTCGCAGAAATTTCGGTTTGCAGTAAGTTTCTCTTTTCGTCGAGATTGGAAAACGAGATTTTGAAACGAAAATCGTTCTTTCAAAGCCGAGCTTTTCAAATTTGATGGTCTCCCGATGAAATCGTACCTGTGTACATATAGACTTTCGATTTCGAGTAATCTGATCGCGTTTCAATCGTCATATTACTATTCTCTTACCCATGAAAATTTATGTTCGGCGGAATTTATTTTCATTAAAACGGAAATTCTACAAATATTTGACAGAGCATTTGTAGTTCAATCTTATCAGCTTTTATTTACTAAATAAATATACTTTGCTTTATATGGTATGTTAAAATTTGAATTTTTATACGTAGAGGAATCAAATGAAAGTAATCATGTCACGCAATAATAAAATTCATTGCAACTGTTTGTAGTTCTATGTTAGTCGATTAAATGCATACGTACATGTTAGAAATTAGTAATCGCGACTCTGCTCTTTCACGGTTCTGGGGTAAGTGCTGAGCGGTCTAACACAGTCCTCTTACCAGAAGGCACCCCCGTGCCTTCCCCACTTCGTGGCCAGCTCCTTCAGGGCAGAGTCCCAATCCTTGTGCAACGCACTCGTCGCTATATCTCTCTCTCTTTCTCATAAAGTCATTCCAAACTTTCACTCATCTGTTTCGAGAAATGTAAACATACCTAATCCGAATTTCCAACTTCTTTATTAATCATTATTTTTTTATGAGACTTCGATAACCATATTTGTGGCATTTTTCTAATAAAAATGATACCAAATATGATATAATTCCGATGATATTTACTTGTGTAATCGACGATTAAAGTTTTGGGCGCGAGGAAGGCAGCGAATGAAAAAGAACGAGAGACTAGAAGTCAAGTACAGTATTTCATCGATAATTGTCCACAACACGGGTCTGCGGAGGGACAATTATGCGCGAGGGATATCATTGTTTGAGGTTTGCCGAACGTACCGAGAAATGTAAACATACCTAATCCGAATGTCCAACTTTGTGAATGAAAACCCCATTTACTTGTGTAATAGACAATTAAATATCATCGGAATTATATCATATTTGGTATGATTTTTATTAGAAAAATGCCACAAATATGGTCATCGAAGTCCCATAAAAAAATAATGAGTAATAAAGAAGTTGGAAATTCGGATTAGTGTGGTCTCACCGATATACCCGAGCCGCATGGTGTCATATTTCTCGGCGACCGAGGCCCTTCATGGGGGTACACCCCGCACTAGTGGGGATATCTCAGGGACAATTATGTCGGAGACACTTGGGACAATTACCGATGAAATACTGTAACTTCTTTAATATTGGACCAAAAAGCTTGAGTTGTTTTAGATGTTAGAAGGATTAGTTTATTAGAAAATGTACAAAAAACTTTTTTTTAAATTGTTATTGGTCGGAATTGTGAAGAAAAAGTACTGGTCGTGAATTTTAATTTTTTCATCTGTTCCTACCAACGAAACGTTGGAACATGCCTTTTGCACATGTACAAAGTGTTAACGAAATCAGGCGACGCATGAAAAAGCCGTAGCATATTTTAATCTTTCATTTTTCTTCGCAATTTGAACCAACAGTCATTTTTAAATTATTTCTTATGTACATTACGTAGTGAATTAGTCTTTCTAACATCTGAAAAAATCTCGATCCGTTCGGTCCAATTTTTAAAAAGTTATTCGTTTTTGAAGGATGTTCTGTAACTTTTGAGCGGGGCTGTATATGGGGATGGTCTAGATCGGCAAGAAGTGCTCGTTCCGGGCCGTTTTCGAGGGCTACGCCTCCTTTTACCTGCCGCGCTCCCCGTGGCGGTCCAAGTTCTCGAGCCAACTCAGACTCGTACCGTATGAACTGCGCGTGGCGCGTTAGGGCGACACCCGTATCGATAGGTTTCCACATTACCGCGGAGGTACTATTGGCAATGAGTTTTTTTTTGTCAGTGATATCACCAATAGGCCTATTCCGCTATGCCGCATGATAATTTCGGAAAATTATAATTTTCATTAAAACAGAAAAGCGCACCCAGTTGAACGATTGTTCTCAATCGTCTGAGATGCGATCAGCGACGTCCAACCTTTCATTCGATATTTCTGATTTACTAAACATGTCTAAACGTCCACGAAGAAGTTTTTCCACATCTAAATAAAAATGTTGGCGATAAAATTAAGAATTATTTTTCAAATTTATTTTCCGAAATTATCATGCGGTATAGTGGAACAGACCTACAGGGGATACCACTGTAGGATCTCAGGGAAAAGGAAGGCACCGCGCCGGGAATCGAACCCGGGCCCTCGCGGTGGTAGCCGATCGACTCACCCACGGAACCCTCCCGCCTTCTTCCTAATTTCCTACGGTATTTGTGGTCTGGGGGGGCCTAATCCCACACCACTGACAAGAAAAAACGCACTAACAATAGTATCTCCGCGGTAATGTGGAAACCTATTGATACGGGTGCCGCCCTAACGCGTCACGCGCAGTTCATACGGTACGTGTCTGAGCTGGCTCGAGAACTTGGACCGTCACGGGGAGCGAGACCCGCGGCCGGAAAAGGAGGCGTAGCCCTCGAAAACGGCCCGGAACGAGCACTTCTTGCCGACCTCTGGTCTAAATACGTATTTACGTAGTCTTCTGGCGCAGTGGTTTTCATGCAGTAGCGTGCAAGGTGGGGTCACGCCTTGTCAATCCTGCGAGTCGCTGTTGCCAGGTGCAACCTCGTTGGATTCCCTGAACGATGGAGCATCGAACTATCGACTAGCGAGTTCGATTGAGCGGCCGAAAGCTTGCGCGACGGCTAATGTTACGTTCGATCGTGATCGGCGACCGTCGACGCAAGCTGACGCTGTCATGCGCGGTTCTTCGGGGCCGCGCATAACAGTAGTAATGAAGTTTGCATCTACGTTTCTACATAATTGAGACACACGCGCAGATTTGTAATTGATTTCTGGGTTCACCACGCGCTGGAAATATTGCGTTCCTCACCAGCATTATTCTATCTTGTATCTTCCAGGATAATAGGGCTACCATATCTAATTAAAACAAATGATCTGTTAAGACGTGTTCTCGTGTGCTTCTACAATTCTGTGTATTCACTATTGATTGTCATATTAGCAGAGATTTTCATCTTTATGAAAAAGTAATTAATGTCTTTACAATGGCAAAAATCCACATGTTCTCGTTGCGAGTTCCAGTAATTTTTAATGATCTCTAATGTTGATTAATTAGAATTTGTACTTTTATCTTCTTTAATTGTTTCATAGTGTTTCTTCTAATTTGCCTTTACACGAACCTTTTCTTTACCTGTTTGATCTCCTTTGGTAAATATATAGAAAAGGGAACCCAGCTCCGAAAGCCTTCATCTTCGCATATGTTGTCAAGTTCAACATTCCGAACAACTTTCTTCTATACATGTATGCGTCGCTCGGTCATAGTTTCGGAGATAACTGTAAAAACTTTCGTTAAATTTAGATTACAAGTACACTTTATTCTCCTATAAGCTGTCGCTGAACGGTCATTAAAATGTACAGAATCATATACAAGATCTCAAAGAGTGCAAGTTGGTTTGTGGTTAGGTTGGGTTGGAGGGGCGGGGGGAGGCTTCACCCAACGCAGACGCTTACAATGTTCCGCATTTCACATGGATTTCTGTATGTATTATCCGGCCGATCTAATGGCCCAGATCTAATCCAGAATTAGCCCAAACCTAACCCAGAACTAACCCAGACCTAATCCTAACGAACTTCAAATTGGCGAGGTTAAAGATTTTTAATACGTTAATAAAAAAAATATATATATATATATATTTCGTAATATAAAAAAACTGTACTCGTAATCTCGATTTATTTAAAGTCTTTTTGCAAATATCTCGAAAACTAAGACCGAGCGACGGGTATATGTATAGGAAAAAGTTGTTCGGAATGTTGAACTTGACAACATATTTCCCCTTTGTAGTAATTTCTCGGGTTCGCAGAAGTGATTCTACGAAAACTGATTCTACGAAAACAATTTGTATTTACCAAGGCAACGCCTAAGCATATTTTGTTTTCTTTATATTCTCCATGCAAATATTCAATAAACTATCAATTATGTTTAATTTCCCTGCGTCTCACAGTGGGCCAGATCGATGCGCTAGCTGTTCACAACTATTTCTCCATTATATACCACATTGAGAGACAGTGACAATACACTAACTTAAAACTAAAATTGCACCAAAATTTAGTGACCCTGCCCCCTTCATGGAAATCGGCGAAACTCATTTTCGAACCTTAACTTGAAACTATTCTAATTCTAAAATCTAAGACAGTTTTTTCAATCTAGAACATTCTCATTCCTTGTAATCTTTTATACAATGTGCACACGAAACTGAACCTGTTTTCTCATACAATACTTGAATTTTTTCGAATTTATAGGATACAGACGAATGTAATAATTTAAAGGCTGTTTTGAATAATGTTATGGCAACTTTTAGCGATACCTCAGAGTCACCATTCGAGTACAAAGGATTAATCTCCTCGAAACGTTTAGCGAGACACGTTTGAGACAGTGATGGGAATGTTGGCGCTTTTCACACGCATGCGCAGCAATTTTAGCCTCAGTCAAGCACGAAAATCGGGTACCTTGGTCGCCCCGCTAATTTCGAAAAATTTATTACGATTTGATTTTGAAAAATGAATGTACAACATGTGCACGTGTATACATATATATATATATATATATATATATATATATATGTATTAAAATGTAATATATACATACGTACATAGAATATATAATATATAAATATATAATATTTATGTATCTATGTACAATATAATATAACTTACTCCTTTCACCATCTTGGGAATAAGGAAGGGAAGGGCACTAGAATAACTTTAAACGAAATATATAATAACAAACCCACTACTTTCGCCCCAATTGTACCCCACAAACTTCGGACGTAGCTTCGGTGCTGCCGAAACTCGCGCATGCGCGTGAAAAGCGCCAACATTCCCATCACTGGTTTGAGGTAGGGTTGTTACTTTCCTTCGAAGGTCGAAGATTTCGAAACTTCGAGGCTTCGATTTCAGAAACTTCGAAAATTTATAAATTATTGAAATAATTTAAATAGCGAATATAGAAACAAATTATGAAAATTTATTTCATTTATCCGTTAACTGGAAACGAATCGGAGGTTCGAAGGTTTGAAACTTCGATTTTCATCACCTTCGAAGTTCCCTTCGTCCCTTCGAATCCTTCGAAGCTTCGAAGAGTCGAAGCTTCGGAAAAGTAACAGCCCTAGTTTGAGGTGCCGTTCAGGATCCTACGTGTGCATGATTTATTTCTACGTGTCTGTTCACAAAAGTTGTTCCAATGAACTAGATCCGATTTCAGTCGACTGTCATGTTTTCGGTTACCAATTGTGTTAAAAAACATCATATTCCATCGATATGACTCATTTTTCATTTAAATTATGAAATACCCGAGTGTTTTTGATCCGCTGTAGACGACTAACACGAGATTCGCTATGATCGTCGATTTCATCTTTCTTCCAAACTATTTTCCTTCCTCGTATCTTTTTCGTATGATCTCTGTTGCGCCCTTGGGCGGATTATAACATCTCCGCTAAACAGTTGCCTGAGGTTTGTTAGAGTGTACAAACTATTATACACGTTATAGTTATATCAGACTCGTCTTCGGTGCATGTAATGTTACCGTAGTTTATGATACTAGAGGTGTTCGTTAGTCTGGGTCCGAGAAGACCCACCGATGGCTAGGCGAATGTTCGAGCTCTCAACATCCTAAATAATTTAGCCGATCTACAGACCCTCGGAAAATTAATTTAAGTACTCGGTGAGACGCGGTTTCTCGAAGCTAAACGATTCAGAGCAATTAGACGCCTAACAACCACAAGGAGCCGGGAACGCCCGGTCGGAACGGTCTCGCGAATCGCGTGCCAGATACGAAGCCAGGGATGCGATTCCACGTAAACGACAACCGAGCACGGAACTCGAGGAATTTGGTCCAATTACACGCGGTCTGACGTCCCGTCACTCGTAGCCGACACGAGCACATTCGAATATACACGAAATCTCGAACAGCTCTCGCAAACGAATTTTCTGTCGGGTAATTGAACGTCTCAGAAACGGAACCGATCAGCCAGGTTTTCCGCCAATTCTTCGATATTTACATTTGTAACTTGACTTGGTAGTTCGAGTAATCTATGAACGAATAATGCGTGCTTGTGCGTATTTATCATAAATTGGAAATAACTTTACACATATTGTTATCTAGAATCATACATTTACTAGTTGAGTTGCACAGGCTTCCTGTTTCTCTATCAACTACTTTAAATTTTAGAGTAATGTTTTAAAAATTCTTAGCTTGTTGGTTGCTTTAAAGTTTGTTTCTCTTTACCCAATTAGATACCAAAATAAAGTTAACAATTTTAATGCCTATCGATACGTCCTCAATTTTTTTAATAAATTAATTAGCTTAATGTAGCAGTTTGTGGATTTACTGTCTTGACTGAAAGAAAGGTTTCTCTTATTCCAAACCAACATGACAAATTACTAATCATCTAAAGAACATATACTTACTTCGTCGCGTACCTATTGTTTCATTTTCACTTGGCACTAATACAGTTAAGCGCAACAAAACATTGTGATACGGGGGTTGGCTTAAAAATCAATTAAGTGCAAACGTTGGCCCGGAATGTTTGAATATAATATCAGACTCCATGCAGCATCATTGAAGCAGCTTTAGACGTTTACAATATCTATTGTATTCACACGATATTGCGTCAGCAAATTTTCATTTGTTAACATGAATAATTGAATAGCAGTGTAGCGTAAACGCGAATAAAATAAACGATACTAATTTGAGATTAATATATGTCTAAATAACTAGATGATAAATTAATGATAACTCCTTACAAAATAAATGGATATAGGAGTTAAAAGGATAAAGGAATTTCAAATAGATCATTTTGACCTGTTAGATGTGTTATATGAAACTGTATTACATAGCTTAAAGTTAAACGTCCTCAGCCTGTCGACTGTTTGGCTTTATTTTAAGAACGTGCATTTGTGCGTTTAATTACTTTTAAGCTAGCATTATTGTTCTGTTTTCTTTTCATACTTAAATTTTGTTTAATAGCGTTAAGGCGTGCCTATTGTTTGACCAGTTCGCATTGCAGTTTGTGTTTGCGCTGCGGTCGTGTTTAGACGATGCCATTTTTGAGAGTCTATTAATGTCTCTTTTTCCAATTTTTTACTTTACAATTTGGGTACGGCAGGATAGTATCAGCTGACTCGTCTGGGAAAATCAGCCTAGTCGTACCATTGTCCGTGGCACTAGACGCAGCATAGGCACACACATAGCAACAGAGCCTGTGCCCCTAAAATTGTATTATTGGCTAAGGCTCCGCTATGTTGTATTTGGTGGAGGGAATTTTCACCCCCACGAGGTTTCCTTATTCGTATGCCTTCGTTGCAAGGTCAGTCGCGAACTAGAATCGAAAGTCGGAACAAGTCGAATTTCATATACAGTCAACCTCTGCTTTATATCATTGTATACCGTTCTTCGCACCCGTTTTATTAAAGTTGTTGAGTTACCCGGAAACCAGATTATTGTCTTTAATTTATTCATTACTTCTCTTTGAGGCGTGTATCTGAGCGGCTCGCTAATTGCAGTTTGGGCACAGACACGACACAACGAATAGCAAATGTAGTATTTTTTCCTACACGACGAGTATACTCGTCATTAGACCAACAAATGCCATCGTTTCGTGATGAATACACTCGAATAAACAGTTAACAGATTACGGAGGATTAATAAAAAATACATCGAATACCAGTAATTTCATTTATGTAGTAGAATAATAAACATTGAAGAATATATGTATAATAATCTTTAGTGGTCAGTTTACGAATACACTTTCTAACTAAAAAGTTAAAATTTCAGCCGCTTTTTTCTACTCTTTAATTCGCGAAGTTAATCGCTTTGACAATTAAGACCTGCTGCACAGAAAATGCGCAAAGCGCGAAACTGGGTGTTCCTCCGGGAGGCGTTCCAGAGAAAAATTAGCCCGTCGTCCGGTCTTGAGTTTTGATGCGAGAGTAACTGGGCTGATTTGCTTGTTCGTAGCCGACTTTTTTGGTTCGATCAAACGTTCCATGCATATTCGGCATTGAAACAGTAGTTCAAATCGCGCAGTACGCCGAGATTAGCAAGTACAAGTCAATCGTAATTGCATTAGATTCGGCGCTTCGAACGGCAATTGTCGCGAAATTTTTGGCACTCTGATCGGCTTAATATAATTCTGTGACTTTAGCGTGACGCAGTGAAATTGATTGCTGCGTCTGGTTGCCTAGAAGCTGAGGTCTAGACAACTTCATCAACTCGGACAATAAAGAACATGCAGTTGGTTAATCGAGTCATTTTCAGCCCAGTAAATGATAATTTATTTGCTATTAAACGTGAATCAATATACCTACATGCAATTGGCGTTTATCGTGTGAATTATGCTAATGTTAATAGTTTGACACTACAGTACTTCTTAGAAGTATCAGAGAATACTTTATGTATGCAATAGCCAGAAAATAAACCTGAAGTTATGCCATTTGAAATAATTGAGGGTGAAGTATTTTCTAAACTAAGGGTTTTCTTTTATATGAATAGGCTTTAAACAGAATTACGAGTTACGTAACATGTATAATTCCAATTAGAAAGACAAATTTAAACTTTGTATCTAGTCTACGCATCCACTTGCAAAAAAGCTAGTCACGTCAAATTACATCTCTGTCGAAACTAATCAATTCTAACTAAGCAATGTCATCGCCGCACAGTGTGACGAGTATATGGGCGTTCGGGACAAAACTCATCATTTCTAAACTAATCAATTTTCGATGTAAGACCTCTAATTCTTTTTTAAATGGGATACAAAGACGCTTCGATTGATGATAAAAAAAAATACATTTTCATTAAAAAAATTCAGGTGACCTCAATTTTTTTTTAAATAAAAAGTTTTTTGCCAATCTTTTCAATTGTAATTTGTTGTCGCATGATTCCTGACTAACTTTTTTTGAAAAATATTTTTATCAGTTTATCAGAAATACGTGAAAAATTGAAAGGATTATATATATATATATATATATATATATATATATATATATATATATATATATATATATATATATATGGGTTGTAGGGACGAAGTATAAAAAATTAACATTTGTTTGATATTTTAAGTCAATTATATATCATATAATACCTACATGTCAATCAAAATATAAATCAGTCTTTGTATCTGATGAGTCAAGACGTGATTTGTCCATTATTAAATATCGTTTTATGTTCTTTAAATCATGTTTTTTAACTGTCCTGTATTTTTGTTTATAATACGATACTGTTGGGTTCTATTCAATAAGAAGTCGGTTTAACAAATTCCAATAGACATTGTTTATACAATGTAAGGATCGGGCGTCTGTTTATATTCATGCGGAGAGTGCTTTCGTAACGTTTTCGACTATTTTTTCATTTTGTGCAAATTTGTGAAATTAAAATTGACGCGAATGTGAAGTTTAATATGTCCTCAATTAATGTACAAATTTAATATGTTCTCAATAAATTGAACAAAGTATATGATATATATTGTAATTATTCTCTTGCCCCTAAAAGGTAGAAAAGAAACCCTAATTTTGTATTTTTTCTACTCATTTGGCAATTAAAAGTTTTTTGTTAATCAATGTGTGATTTTACCTTTTATTTTAATTTTATGCTATAATCAATTCCTAGAAAAATCTAAGTTTAAAATGTATGTTATGGATGCTTACGCAAATTCACTGTCCGAATAATTTATACTTTTAAGATTTGAAGATTTGAAGTTTGCGTTGCTGTTTTTTACCTGTACAGAGGTTTTCGCAGCCGTTGCTCGATGTTTTTACAATATGTACCTTCTGACGTATTTGAAATACATGCCCATCGCGTTAAGAAATAAACAACGTTAAACTTTGGTAAATGTATGGTAGTTACGTGACTTTATCCGACTTCATGCCGGACTTTACCTAACTTGGGACTACAAATTGGAATATATTTGGGCTCGTGACAAAGGACTCTAAGGCATCTTCGCTATTTATATTCCTGTGTTTACCCACCACAAATTTGCATCCGGACAATCCGTAATTGTGGATTCAAATTGTCAAACGCATGTTCCGCATTGAAATTATACATAGCTTCCTGCCTACGTGCCTCTTTATTTCTGTACTCTGTACTCGTTAGATAAAGCAATGTAACAAAAATTGTCGAATTTTTACATTTCCTTTGTGAGTACATAGAAGTTAATATTATTATTATTATTCATTTCTTATCATGCGATTTATTTCTAATAGCTCTCACCACAGATATGTTCATGTTTTCTCTTGTTTTGAATTAATATGCACATTTATTAAATGCAGTATGCAATTTTCATCGCGACTCTGCCTTGGCATGATAACGGAAGGGATTAATTATTATTGAAGACAAGGCGAAAGTTCAACAAATTCATGGAATCGATTTAGTAAATATTTGAGTATTAAGAGACGATTGAAACCGGAACAAAGGCTATACCATATATGTAGTGTACTTTCGTAGTTAATGAAGTTCGAAGGAAAACAGAGGCAAACGATGGTTGATAACCATTAGAGCAGAATCATACATCAAGTTTAATCAACAGCCAATAAGGCACAATAAACTGCAAAACGTGTTCGAAGCACAGTAGTATATTTTTTATTTTACGTTCGATGAAATGCAAATGAACAAAATTGTGAAAAATTATTTGATATACAATAATTGTAATTTTAAATAGATATTTTTAATTTATTAATCTATTACCATATGCATGAATTTGTGTCGAATAAATAAAGTTCATATCCTACTAACAAGGAACACAAGAATTAGTCTGTGTCTAAGCTCCCCTTTCAAGACCTTTAACTACAATTAACTGTTCAAACTACAAACTATATGCTATTAGGTACAATGTTCATGAATTTTTTCGTAATTTTTCGTTGAGCAGAACAGAAGAAATAAATCATAGTGCATTAAAACGGTGTTCACGCTATAACTACCCTTGCGGCAGGGGTGTCGACTTGAACCTTGCCTCACATGGTATCCTTTAAAAGGCCTATCGAATGATGTAACCAAAAATCAATTTCGTGTCGGTGTACTTTCAACCATCTTATCCAGCTATACCCTTTATATCAATATATCAGAAACTCATGAACGATGGAACAGAATGAAAGGACAATGTATGATACGAAATCGTGATGGTATCGACGAAACGTCTTTGCTGGAGGTTGTGCTACGAGTTTCTAATGCGTTAATTCTTATCCAAGCGCAGGAAAAACTTCGAACTATTCAGATTAGAGTTTGGAGTTTTTTTGGCAATGGAAATTAATAATGGAAATATAAAACACATGCATAGAGAAATATTCGTCTGAAAAATATGGTGTCCCTAAATCTGTTCATATGGTCATGATAAATAGGGGAAAGACGGGTGGCCCCGCCCCTGCATTTTAATATCTTTATTATTCTACTAATAGAAAACAAATGACGGTCGATAACGTGTCTGCTTGTGCACAAAAGCAGGTAAATATTCGTAGTACATAACACGCAGACCAAACGAATCGGATACATATCTCTTATTCCATTTTCTCCTCCGCGAAAATTTTATTACCGAAATCAATAAACTCCATTGGAATTGATTCTGCATTAGATGGAAACATTGTTCAATACTTTATTCGCCTTAGTGTTAGTATATCTAAATCGTTAGTATATCTTATCTAAATTCTTGTGGATTCTCGAGTAGGAAAGGATGGGGAAAGCACGACAGCTGTAGATTGCTTCTTCACGTTTACTGAGAATCTACATGTCCTAACATATCACGATACAGTAGCACGTGGCTCGAGGTAAATACCGATACCGGTCCGAGGCGAAGAAGGAGCATCGCGCTCCTCGTTGCGCACGACGTCGCGGGTGGCGCTAAAAGGCCAGAATTATGGCCCTTCGGGCGCGCGAGGAACGAATCGGAATCACACTGGCTCCGGAGCGTGCACATAGCACTCCCTATACCAAAGCTATGTAGAAAAAACTCTCCGGGCCCCCGGCCCGGTTCTGTGTGCCGAGACCTTTAAGATCCAACTATACTGCCGGGGCGAGATTTTTTTTTATATAGGATGGGGTTATGGCGGCTGAAAAGTGTGTGAGAGGAGGAAAAAGGAGAAGGAAGCGTTTCGTCCTAGGCCCGCTAGAGGACTCGTCGGTAAGGCTATCTAGCGGACCCGTGCCTTAGACGCGGGATGTCGTAAGGACAGTTTAGGACGGTATATATACAAACAGAGGAAGATTCAGGTAGTAACGGGAAAGGTGTTGTCGTAATGTCCCTCTGTTGACGAGCATAGGAAGTAGCCGCTACAGGGTCTAGAAAAAACCCCGACCGTAGACCCCATCCTATGTAAAAAAAAATCACGTCCCGACGGTATAGTTGGACCCTTAAGCGCCTCCACCAGTGGCGCTCATCGGCGGAGGTCATCGGCTATGCTCCATCAATTAATTTCCTGCAACTGAAGGGCGAAACCCGCATCCCAGTGATGGGAACTCCGTGGTAGGGCTGTGCGAGTATCCGACAATTGAAATTAAGTATCAGGAATTGGAATTGCCGCTGTAAAATGGCTGCTTGTATGCGCTTGTGGTGTGACGCGGCGATGAGATTTGTGTGGTATTTTTCGGGCATGCGCGGTCAAGACAGCAACGTATCTATATTGTGGCGAAAGTGGCGCTGGGGACTATTCTGGCGGATAAGTGCCAGAAGAGTCGAAAACATTACGACGATACGAATGAGCTGCGAATTGTAGGTAAGTTATTATTAACACGCATTTTACACATTCATTTTTCAAAATCAATACATAACAAATTTTACTAAATTACGCGGGGTGACCAAAATACCCCATTTTAGCCTAATTTTCTACATTACTGACGCTAAAATCTCGCGCATGCACGAAAAAACCACACGATGTCTCGTCACTGGTGTGACGTAGTTGCTCCGTTGATTGGATGACGCGTAAGTACAATGCTGTATGGTGGCGTTCTAACCTGTCAAAAGCCTTTCAAATCGCCCAACTTTTCAACCAGAGAACAGCGACAACTAAAACCAGAATTCCGCGCACTAAAACTTACAGTTCTACCACTTTCTCGTAAAAATGTATATACATTGCATACAGAAAACTTGGGAATACGAAGTTTAACCAACCGTTCAACTTTGTCCTCAAGACCTGTGACGTATAATATGTTTAAAAACAACAAAGATATACGAGGTCCAAACGTTAGGTGTATATTTCCTTCATTTTTCATTTCATTGTTCGGGCTAACCGCCTTTCATCCACTTGTAAGTCGAACATGCCCCGTGTTGAACGCGTGGTGGTTGCTTCGACGAAACGGCCAAGATTAGTTACAGCTAGAAGCATTTAGTACAAAAGATAAGATTAGTGTTCTAGCGCGAAGACGTTACTTGGTCTGTCTGGTATCGAGTCGCGTGGTTGTTCCGGATACTTCGCGCGCACTATGCGATGGTCTCGCGCGAAACGAAGCGTCGCGAAACAATTACGACCAATGGTCGGAACGCGCGGAGACCTCCGAGAATAGCGGCTTTTAACGAGGCTAGTTAATCTCCCGATCACGTTAGGCTCCAATTTTCCGTCGTCACGTAGCCACCGGTCGATCCGGAATTTCAGTTTGGCACCGTGCGATGACAATTTAAATCGTGTTCGTTGCTTTCGCCGCGTCCTATGGGTCCGGTATAAATGCCATGCCCGTTACACGAGAGCAACGTGTAACGCCCAAACGATGCAAAGGAGAACAAAGCCGGTCGACGAAACGCCCGGCCTCGAGCCGTGTAAAAGGGAAACAAAGACGAAGATCTGTGGGCCGATGGTTTCGCTGCCGCGAAAACCATTCAAAATATAAATCTCCCGGTCTCGTCCGCGCGTCGCAGAAGAGATTTAAGTTTTGCGACGCCAGCTTCGCCCGGCTCCAATGACGAAACGAGTATGTATAAACTTAGACACGGGAGGAGCGGAAACAGGAGTAAAAGTAGGAGCAGACCCAGACCCAGGAGCCAGGAGTAGGAGCCGAAGCTGGTGCTGTGGGAGGAGAGGATTGATCCTTATGCATAAAAGTTTTTACCCCGATACGAGGATTGGCCCGCGCGACTGAAATTCACGAGACAAATGGCGCGAGAAATTCGAAACGAGATATCCGAGCGGGTGGTGTTCCGGCTTTAGTTAACTGGGAGCCGATAAGGAATATGCGGCACCTTGCGAGTATTTTATTTCAGATTCGCGAACCAACTATACCGTGTATATCTTCGGTGCACGCGTTGATATCGAATCCACGGAGGTCGTCGCGGGTCAATAAACTATCGATTACGCTCAGTCGAATGTAGAACTTCGTCCGTCGCTCTTGGATTTTGCTCGCGAGACTAAAAAGATACGTGTCGGTTAGCGTTGGAAAAATTCTTCGCAATCGAGTGTATTATACGTGCTGAATAACGAGTACGATACGTGCTCGATGATCGTGACCGCTGTTGACTCAGGAAACGTTCGCTTCGCTTAAAGTATGCTATTATTCCGTTCAATTTTAAGCGAACAGTTTTTTCTATTATGCGGTGATCCTAAACGATCGGCTGATAATTAACGGTGATCTATTTATGTCTCCATTAAAACCTCTAAACTCGAATTCATATGTTTCCCGATTCAAGTGGCCTGGCCTATGCTGTTATAATATTGTACATAATTGCCTACTCCACTTCGCTGGCTCCAAGCTTACATTACATTATATGCACATAGGTAGCAAGAGCGAGTATATGCCCACTATGATATGGGGCTAGTGTGACTGTCGGTGTTAGCAAATGACTCGCGTTCATTTGGTACGTTGTTTTTTGTTTAATTGTTTCATTGTGCCCCGATACGGGATAATTTTGAGTGACACTGGGGCACAATTGGACCGATTGTCACCAATTTCTTATAAATCTATCCATCAACGAAGATTTTTGATTTGTTGCGGTTTGACATTATAATGTTAGCAAGTACCAAATCGCTATCTATACTCGATGACATTTCCTATACAAGTAATTACCACTTGCTTACTAATACTTGAACTACGGACGTAGCGTTCCGTACTTGACTTTGCTCGTTAAACACTGTATCGATCATTTTTGTCGATTAATACTTGTCCGTTAAAATTGTTGTCCGCCAAGCTGTTGCCGGTTCAAGTCATCGTTGAAGTCCGTTGTCGGTGAACTATGGTGTGGGTGATTTCCATGGCACCCGACCAAATGTGTCCTGGTTTCCCTAATATGATATAAAGAAAGGGAAACGCGTCGAATATATTTTTGATGCGCTACAATATAGTAAGAACGCGATAAAATTGACGCGTATCGCACAGGAAACTTACCATGTCAAATCTATTTTGCGAAAGAGACAACAGAATCAAAGTGTTTACAGGCGATCGTTTACCGTCGCATCGTACATGTTCAGAAATGCGAAATTTCATCAAAATCGACTCGTAACACTTTGACGCGGTCTCCGCACCAGCGCGCAGCGGTGGCATGCAGAACATAAAACGGTTTCCTCGGAACAGGATTCGGCTAGTTCATATATACAACGTGGATTCTCCTCTCCTGTTTCCCAATGATATTGAAATCTACAGCAGGGTAGCTAGTGTCGTTGCGTAAAATGAAATTCTGCTCAAAGAATATCGGGGATCCTCTGTTCTTTGTCCCTTCGGAGCCAATATCCGAGCGCACGAACGTCTGTGGAAACTTATTCTTGATAAGAGGCGAGTTCAATAACAGTTTAATGCAAGAATAATTCGATCGTGCCATACGAATATGAACGTTCGTTCCTGTGCCACGCGATCCCATGAACTATGTACATAGCAGCATACAGGGTGAAGCATTTCAAACGGCCACCGAAAAATGTGTTACTTTATTAACCTCTTGTCTTGCGGTTTTATTCATAGCTTCGCCAGAATTACTTTATTCTTAGCAATATAAGAATCACTTTAAGAATTCTAATTTTAGTTTATCATTTTATTGTTCTTACTTATAGTTTAATCAGCGTACTTTTAGTATAAATATTAATACCGAATAAATCGATCGATATAAGCTGAAGATTATTCGTAATTATAAAGTACGATCTATTATTTTCTATAATATATAGCAAACGCTAAGCATATGGAATGTTTACATCAAGTTTGAAATTCGTATAAAAATTGTAGAAAGTATTTACATCGCCAGTTTTAAAAATCTTATTTTGAGAAGATAAGCTTTAAAATTTTAATTTGTCACTTTAGTGTTCTGAAACGAGGCCAAAAAATTCATGAAACTGTGGGAATTTTCTATTCCAATGTAAAGACTAATGAAATGTTAGGTTTGGATCTGCAAAGTATGTAGTAAGGTCAGTAAAGCAATTTTTTATGGTCTAGGCTAAGTTAACCCCTTAACCTACGATTTACGTTCGAGAATTTTGGGCCGAAAACGTAAACGAGCTCGCGCAGCCTTCGAGCCATTCGCACGACTTGTTTAGTACGATCATCGGGCCAATCGTAAATATTACGGGCCCGTAATATTTACGATTGGCCCGATCATCTACTACGGGCTATGCCCGTAATATTCACTTTTGGCCCGATCATCTACTACGGGCTATGCCTGTAATATTCACTTTTGGCCCGACCATCTACTACGGGCTATCCCCGTAATATTCACTTTTGGCCCGACCATCTACTACGGGCTATTCCCGTAGTTGTAGGTTAAGGGGTTAACCCCTGAAAATGTGATATTGGAAGATAACTTAAAAGAATGTTAGCAAACAGTTGGAAAAAGGCGTATTTAACCGTTATATTTGATCGCGTGTTCAAAGCATCTACAAACCCAGCGATGTCCAAATTCGGTTCCGGGAGCCGAACGCCGCACAGTGAGGTATTTGCCCGATTATTTTACGCTGGACACCGCTGTACAAACCGATAAACTACGAGGAAACGTACAAAGTAATAAAAATCAATATTTTTATTTCATTATTATCGCAACGAATCTTGCAGAAACGAAGTTTTCTCATTATTTGAATGTTTGCAAGACAGCTTATGCAAATGGGAATTTCTATAAAGATTTAGAAATTAGTCTATGTTCTTCTCGAAATCACCAAGATTAACCTAACGAATTTTTTTCCTACTACCTACATCACATTGTATTGTAGTATCCAGGTTATTTAGTTGTTCCGTTTGGAATGACTCACTCGATATAAGTTCGTCTTCGTGTTCTGCTTTCCCCGAGGGTAAGCCTTGTCTCGCAATGGGGACCAGGGTAACTCGTTAACTTAATGCAGGGATCTCTATTGCGGCGACAACACGCATTCCGTAACTTTCCGATTTAAGAGACGCCCGCTGCTTCCGAATATTTGCCATGCAAATCTACTCGGATGGACAGTCAGACATGACAACACATATGTACCGCGTGTCTCGTTGCTCTCGATCACGCATTCGACTGCTCCTGGTTCCGAGTTACCGCTTCATTCTCCAATTTTGCATCGAACTTTCGTAGTAGTCGCAACAAAATAAAATGGAAATTGAATAAAGCATACATGGGAATAAAAGTTTTTGCTTCGTTCCTGGAATAAGAACGCATATAAAATGAAGCTACGAAATGCTCGCACATCGCGTACGACTATCTGCTACATAATTGATTAGTCAAAAGAAGGACAGATTTTCATAAATATTATTTTACCGATCAGTTTACGTTTATTTATATTAACAATTGATCATTGTAAATGAAAGTCCTCAAACAACTACGTCTACTCTGTACATCCTCGGAATTTAAACCTAAACACAGCCAACGGTAGGTATACTTACAAATATGTAGTATTTAGGGGAGAGTTGCCATATAAGTATCGGTTCCTAAATCGTACCACATTGAGATATCTGTTTATATTGAATGCTAGCGACATGTACTACATAAACAGGGTGTCCCACATAAATGGGAACACCTAAATATCGGTCGTATTTACAGTCCTATCAGAAAACTTCAGAGGACAAAGTGACACTATTGCAGGGGGCAAATATAATGGTAAGGAAAACATTTTTTTATGTGATTTTTAAGGAAACTTCAAGGTCACCGATGTTCTTTTTAACGAAATATTTGTTATTTTAATAAATTTTAAAAGTTCGTGGCATAAATGATCTTGGTTGCCTACGGAGGGTTGAAAGACGTATTTAACAATAATAGTTATCCAGTTCGTGTACTCAAGTGCCCTGTGAAGTCTCCTGAAAATAGCAGGAAAATTTTGTTTTGAAGCTAAACGCGTAGAGAAAAATCTAACTGTATCACACTGCATGGCATAGTTTCTAAGGCAGTGGACACTGCGGGCACTAGGAGAAGGTGTGCATTAAAATTTCAGTTTATACTTGTTCTATTTGACTTTAGTTACTTATATTCAACGTACAATTTTGAAATTTAACATTATATCTATAACTGGACTGAGAAATTTTCACATTAGAAAATTTTGTTAGAGAATCTGGTTGCGAGACTATTTTATTGGAACTGTATATTTTTCAGTATTAGTAATGGTTTTTTAAAGTTTTTACTACTTCTGGTTGCATCGTTCCAACAAAATTTCGCACATTTAGATGTATGCTAATTCATTACTGCAATACACTTGTGAAACTCATTTTTCAAATCCTACGGCGGAAGCTGGCAACAGGTGCCTCGCGTCAGCCTAAGTTTCTTTTCCTGGGGCGTGTCTCACGAGCGATTAATTAATCTGTCGGGGGCGGTTCGAAATTAAGCGTCGCGTGTCCTCTCCGAGCCCAACACAATGAGAATAGTATTTCCGGCGTCGGAGGCGTCGTTCGAATAAGCTTGCCAGCAATGGCGGTCTCAACATCGCTTGGAATTAGGATTCTTGCGGGAAGGGGGGGTAGAGAAAAAGGGAGGTAGAGATGGTGGAAAGAGGGAGAGAAATAGAGAGAAAGAACATCACGGCAAAGTTGCAGCAGCCCATCCACTCCATCGCTATCGTCTATCATCGAATGCTTGCGCATCGAAGAAAAGAGGGTACGCAGACTAGACCGCGAAATGAATTTTTAACACTAGAAAGACTGAAACTTAGCATATACTTATATTGCCCAAAAGCAGTCAAAACGACTGCGTTGCGAAAGAATAACTAATGTGTAAAGAAATTTGTTTAAAATTAATTTTTAATATTTTTTATATTATTTACAGTTATATAACAAGTTATATATCGAGTTTGAAATTCATAGACCGCGTGTCTATGAACTTCGCGCCCTTTTTCTCTATGCCGTCCCGAGTTCCAGTTTGAACGTCCGATTATGACTATCCAATTCTACTTCCGGCATGTACATAGTAAAGTACGCCAACACGTCCGATCTATTGTCTCGATTTTTTCGAAAACGGGGAGTCAAACGATAAAATGTTACTCTTTTTCGATTTATTTGTACATTTAGAACACCCTCCTGTCCGTTTGTACATGTTACATGTTCGGTCGCAGCCTGTATACAGTGTGTTTGCGAAATCGTGGTACAACCAGCAAGGGGATGATTCCTCGCATCAAATCTAGTCGGTAATAAGAAATATCGGGAAAATCGAGATTAAAGATTCGTCGGGTTCGCGTGCATTAGTACATGCACAGAGTACAATTGGTTGGTCATGATCAGACGCGACAGCCAATCTATCCAACGGTACGCGTATTCGCTGAATTTTCAAACTCGATTTTCTCGAAAATGATGCCCCGTATGAAAAAACTATATTCCTTGCTTTCGACTAGATTTTATGCGAGGAATCACCCCATTTGCCGGTTGTACCACGATTCCGCAAACACCCTGTATGTAGAAATAATAATAGATAGCTCTTTCTTTCATAAAATACTGTCGAATATCCAAGTGCTTAAAAGATAGTAAATTAGCCTGTCTTTATTGCGGTAAATTAACGATGAAAGATTTTAAAACTGACTCTAAAATGTAAATAAATAATTTTTAAATTAACGAATACGATTATCATATTCTAATGTTTTTCGTATTTTTATACTACAATACTAATCTTAACACCGAATCAGAAGCTTTGCAACGTTGTGTTATTAGTATGTCTTATAAAAGCATTCCAAAACATTTTAGGGTAGATTGCAAGGCTTCGTGTACCTGTTTCTTCGTGCACTTACCCAATTGGCTTAGGTAGTGCAGCTTGTGCAATGGAGACTCTTGCGCGTATCGGCTTGCAGCTTCGATACCGACGCCAGCAGAGCCGAAGAATATAAAGATACGGAAAGTGACTATCCGAATGTTGTTGCGAGACTTGTTTCGTCGCTTGTCTCTTTGCAGCTAGCCTCGCTGTTGGTTGAATACAAGAATTTCTGTTTGCTACTTGATCGTTGATTGTTCATTGACTTGGTGTCTACAGCTACTTTTTGCAAAGGAAAGAGGCGACCTTGTCCGCGCTTTCGCCAGCGAACTTAACGCGGTACCTTGACACGATGGGCCCGGGAAGGTGTTGTAGAGTGTGGCCCGAGCTTCTACATTAACCATTAGCGAAATTGGAAAAGTGCCAGACTAAGGTTACATCGAATTCTGCCACCCAGATGTATACGCGTGATCAAAAGTTGGTGTGTGCTTAGACCACATGGCTGAAGTGAAACTTCCTTTTACTAAATCGTTTCATCGTATCGTTGTTTAATCCTTTTATCGTTTCATCGCCAGATCGGTTTTGCTCCTACCGCGTCGAGATTTGACGCCTACCGCGTCGCGATTTTACTAAATCGTTTCATCGTATCATTGCTTCATCGTTTCATCGTTTCATCGCCAGATCGGTTTTACTCCCACCGCGTCGAGGTTTTGACTAAATCGTTTCATCGTTTCATCGCCAGATCGGTTTTACGCCTACCGCGTCGAGGTTTTACTAAATCGTTTCATTGTTTTATCGTTTCATCGCCAGATCGGTTTTACTCCTAACGCGCCGAGGTTTTTACTCGTTCCGCGTCGAGGTTTTGCGCCTATCGCGATGAGGTTTTGCACCTAACGCGCCTAAAGAAGTTCCACTTCAAAAATCTGTTTCGTCTTGGGGCGGAACAAAAAAACTATTATTTGTGTAGGTTTTATACGTTATACATGTATGCAATATTTATACTCGTTTCGATTATGATCATAGCATTTCTGAAGTTTTTTTTTTACTTCTGATATTCAAAGCATGTTGGAAGTAGGTATGTCCTCCGAGAGACTATTTTGTCTGCAAAAGTCAGATTGTGGTGTTATGCCTGAAAATATTCCTGTTCAAGTTTATTCTATACTTTTAACGAAAAATGTTAAAACGTGTACAAAATATTGTTCGATTGTTTATAATAATATGTGTACTGTTTTATAAATCGTAAAATGTTCAATCAATGTATGATAGCATAGCTGTTGATTGCAATTTTAGCTCGTATCGACCCGAAAGACGCAATCGTAACGAAAGCTTGGATGGCACACGTTTCTGGCGTGGGTGGTACGGGCGCAAGTTATGTTTCTCGCTTCTTATCTGCCGCGACACGTTCGTCGTATTTACCAGGAAAACGGACGTGTAAACTCGACGCTGGCTGACCTGGCCGCAGAGCCATCACGAGTTGCCCTGATATCAGCTTCGCGAAGACGTCCAGTCAGTAATTGAGCATTAGGGTCGACATAGGGAGCCCGGGGCGTGAACGGGCACGAGCCCAGGTGGTAAACGATCCAATTACTGAAAAATATATCTGAAATTACCTAACGCGCGGCTGGTTATTACGGAGCGGCGGAGCGTTGTCGTCGCTTAGATTACTCGTTCCTGGCTCCAGACAACGTTATATAGGGAAACAAGACACTATTTTATTTTCCTAATTAATGAAGATCGGAATCAAGTATCCTGTAGAAATCTATGTTAAACCGACAACACGGGTGTTTATAAACAATTTCATTGGCTTCGCTGTTAAACGTAATCGAACTACGCGACGTGTTGTGACACCGATACGTTATAGTGAAAATTTTTGAGTCTCCGCCGCCCCCCCTCCCCAAAGCACGAGTTGAGTTAGTTTGAGTATCTTAATTATCTTTCAAGTTCCTAAATACCACAGAGGATTAAGTTTTTACACTCATTTTAAATTCATTTTGGTTGGTGTTTGGCTTAAGTTTCCCGAGGAGGGTCGGAGTCCTCCCTAAATTAGTTAATTAGTAGTTAATCATTTCATTTTTGTATTCTTTTACGAAGCGACTTTTATTTTTGTGTACTTTTGCACCACGATCTTTGAATTTATAAGCGACTACTAAATAATTATACTTTCAATTTATTCTCAAATATCTTTGTACCAAGCTACAGTTTTACTCTGAATAAATATAAATTATACTCTGACATTCTGACATCGATCAATTGCGACTTTGCTTTCTCTTAACCAACCAAGTGTCTTCTACATTTGTCTTCAACAAATGGAGTTTGTATCTTGACTCTTCAACCAATCTACACTGTTTCTTTTCTATAATTAAATTTCTATATTGAATATTTCAATAACATTACAAGTTCGAAAAAGTGACAGCCAACCGTTCGTATACTCATACTATAGATATTTGTGCGGTTTTAGCGCATATTTATCAATCCTTAACTAAGTGGTCGGTTCTAACGGCCACTCGTCTCTGTTTCTTTTCATCTTCTCATCCTTCGCTACATAACGAATCATTTGGCCGATCTTATTCCAACATGTATTTATATCGGTTTGTAGATGGGAAAGAATACAAAAAGCAATCAAAAGAGGAAACATAGAGGAGGTCAGAAGAAACGCAGTAGGATCCTTTTCCTACAGAAGATTTATTCTTTGGCAAAAGAC
Source organism: Sphecodes monilicornis (assembly GCA_913789915.3). Lineage (NCBI taxonomy): Eukaryota > Metazoa > Arthropoda > Insecta > Hymenoptera > Halictidae > Sphecodes > Sphecodes monilicornis. The sequence continues at coordinate 33,595,339 of OU565285.1, forward strand.
TAGGCTGATGAGGCCCTATTGACCCCCTGTGACATTGACAGTGGCTCAATCTTCGAATCCGCGTACGACCCAATCACCTCCTCTGAACGAGAAACGTGGGATCCAGTACCCTAGTAGCACAAAAATATTGGATAAATATCTTTTTCAAATATTGAAAAAATATCTTTCAAGCCGCACTTTTTCATATTAAAAAAATATTAGATCCGAATATCGTATACATGTACAAAAAATATTTAATAGCACACTATCTTAGCCACTAGACGACGCTCGGTGTAACCAGCTTCACAAATTGTACATTCCAATGATATTAACAATTCCATGAGACGGACAATCTAACGTTGGACATCGAATAGCTACCAAATGAAAGATTTTTTTCGAAACAATTGCTACGTATTTAATACCATAACAGTAAGTGTTTCCCGTGTTCAATCATAAGTAGCGATAAAATATATTATTGTTAATATTTCATTAATTTTTTAGCGGTTACTGTAGTATTTGTCATGAATAACGCATCTGAAGTAAAAAATTCGGAAGGTTTTTAGTTTGTACGAATATATTGTAGTTATCGTATCAAGCAACCGCGTGAACAAGAAAAGTATAATTGCGCGTGTTCAAGATTTAGCTATAGAGCTTTGTACTTTCTTCGATCTTTGTACGATAAAAAAATATGACGTTATCAATGTTTATAAGCGATTGTATCAGTATTCAATAGATTTCTTTTTGATAAAAAATTGTCAATGATTGCTATGTCAAATACGCTTACCACAGCTATCGACTAACGTGTTTACTCGCAATTTATCGCACTCCTTTATTGCAGGGATGCGAATCCTAAACCGAACCGAGTTCGTGTTAGGACTCTCGTCAAGACTTCTGTAACCCGAATAACCAAGTTGTATGTAGGTTACAGTAGGATCATGAATAACGCCAAATCGATCACTTTTTGCAGACACCATCGTCGATTTTGTGCTAAATAAAATATGTTGTACTTCGTGTAAAGTTTTTCGAAATTTTGGTTAGGTTTCGTGGTTCGCATCCCTGCTTTATTGTACTTAACCCTTTGACTGCTATGGGCGCGTATGCGCGTCCAGCGAAAGCTATCGATACAGACTATGGACGCAAATGCGCGCCCGGCGAAGGCTTTGGTTTTTTACTAATTTTCTTATTGTTCTTCTTTCTTAAAATACATGTGTTCAGAGTATTTATGTTACGATTATTATACGTAGGTAGTAGTTATATAATCCTTCCGATGATTTGTTCAATTTTCCGATTTCGAATATCCAAATACATTATAATTATCAAATTATGGCGTTTTAAAACTTTAACATTAGCGAAGAAACAGTATATATTGAAAATAAAAAAATTTGCATTAAATTTGTAGTAGACAAAGTAATAGTAATTGGATTGTGTAATATAATATGTTAGTACACCGCCGACGAGATCCATACTACGCGAAAAAGTATTCAGTCCCCAGCGATTGCATCTGCGGGCCGCATGCCGCTCAAGCGAAGCGCTTCAACTTAAAACAGTCCGCAGTTAAAGAAGTGCTTCAACTTAGATCAATTAAGCCCTATCAACGTTTGAGAGTTAAACGCGATGTCAAAGGTTGATTCCCACACAGGTACGAGAAAACCCAGAAAGGTTGTGGGAAAATGGTGCTTAGAATCACCTCAGGAATCACCCTTTTCACACCCTTGTGAGACACCCTGTAATAGATATAGCATAGTCCAGATGTGATAAGAGACGAAGCCTGATGAATGCAGGTTCGTCCTTCTTTTGATCCCGCATGAAAGTTCCTCGAGCGCTCTTGTTACTGTTTACATTGTTCGGTTGCCAAGTCTGAAGTTTTCATCGTGATTTCTTCAGCGTCTCGGAGACGGAGAGGAAATATGTGTATCGAAGGAAAATCCGTTCGATGAAGTTTCCGTCTATTGTCGATGGTTCCTGGGCTACACCATCGCATCGTAGCGACGAAATTTTTAATTTTCATACACACAAGCGTATCTTGGTTAGAAATCTTTGTATTTACGAGGCAGTGAGTTTCTTTCTAGGTGTCAAGAGAACCTAAGTTATCCCGTCATCCGTTCCTGTAAAATGGAAGGTAGCCGAAAGACGACGGCAGAGAAGAGAGTCTCGTTCGCCGGTTTAACTTAACGGGAACGAGGTAAAGATTGAGCCCTATCTACAGCCAGTTTCCCATCACCGACCACGAACCCCAAGCGCGCTTCTCTTCCTCCGTCCGCTTTCTTCGTCGCTCCATCCGATGAAGTTTCAGACAAATTAGCAATTTGCCAGCTTTAGACTAGTTCTCGGGTCGCGGATTGGGTGGGAGGTAATGACCCTAACGACCGAAAATTACGGCCCGCCTATTCCGCGTCGCACACATTCCGATAAATATATAGTTGCATCTTGTATTATAAATCTATCGTGATATCATCTGAAACTTGAACGTATCCCGAAGTTTTCCGCCGTCTATCCACGCCGTCACGGATTTCCGCAGGAAATTTAAATGTCGAGACACTCGGAACGCATACATTACCATCAACGATTATTTAGATACTCACACCTAGATTAGAAAGACTCTAAAACGAAGATTTCTCTATTAAATATTGATTTCCGGCATATGGTCCCTTTGTGACTTTTGTTCAGCTCGACGAGCAGAATCGATTGAGCCAATAAAGAAATTTGACATTGAAAATGACCTTGAAAGTTAATTTTGCGGCACCATGTTTATGATGCAATGTTGGCGATCTCGACGAGTTCTATCACCTCCCAAAAGGATGACCAATAATTATTCCCCACCCTGTACATAACTTACTTAGATCTACGGAAGGTATATTTAAAATTTTAATTATAGGCGCAGACAAAAGAGTTGTTTCTGCGTAATTTCGACCAATGGTGGTTTTTTATTAATTTTTTTATAAACCACCTAGTAAGCTAATGCTTCTAAAATCTCAAAAAAAAATTCAAGACGTCTGAACCAATTTTAAAAGAGTTATTCGTTTTCAAAGGTTGTCCATATACTTCTGCACGCCGCTGTATATCTATATTTGTAATGAATACGGATTCGTGTATTCCTTAATTAGAAAAGCAACATACCTACAACAACAAAAATATATCAAATGCATCGATTTTGTAAATTTTTTAAATATTTTTTTAATTTTGTACCACTTTATATCAAATTCCGATGACGTTTCGCATTTTAAAAAAGTTTATTTATTTCATAGTAACAAGAATGATAACAAGAATTCCTTTGAAATCAAAGAACTCTTATTTTAAATTTCAGGGATGAGCACAATTTCATTTGATAAGATAACAAATAATCATTCAAAGTAATGAATTATTGTAAATACATTATTATTTGTATTTTAGATATAACATAAAATATTTATTTTTATTTGGGATTTCAATCGAATAAATTATTTTCAAATAATATTGTATTCGTAGAACTTTTTACTTTATTAACAGTGTTCAAATAAACTGATAAATAATTTCACCTTACGAAGAGGTTATTAATGTAACTAAAATAATTATTAATACGAATTATTTGATTAAATGAAAGATGAAACGAAAGATGAATTTCATTCGAATGTCAAATAATGAAATAATTAAAATTGTAGGGAGGATGCGGTAGGGGTTCGGGAAAATAATCAGGAAAAGTTTTACCCAAGGACACATATTGTGAAGATAGATTTTATACAGTGATTGCAAAAATACAAATAATGGATTTGGACAAGGGATATTTTGACAAGTGAACAAGGTTTGAATTTATACGGGAACTTTGATGAATTTATAGGGAATCGAAAACTTGAACGGGGTTAGCAACGAGTTGTTTAAATATTTAAATAATGATACGAAACTCCACCATCGGGCGTCCGGTTTATTTCAACCGTATCCTCCCTCTGGAAGAGCGACAGCGTCTGCGTCTTCGTTCGTGTGTTCCAGCACGTTCGGCGATCAGATGTAACACCCCGTCCTCTCCTGGGCTGCTGGGCATCCGATAGCATTGCTTCGCACTCTCCCAGCCCGTGGGCGGCCGTGGTTTTACCTCGTCCTCTCCCACAGGTGCAGCAAAGTGCTTGCTCCGCGGCGATCCACCGATTTTTATATCAAGGCGTTGCTAACCTTATTAATAACGCGTTACTAGGGGTCGAGAAGCTTCTCGCCCATGACGTTTTAGAAAAATCGCGAGGCATCGGCCGCGTTGCCTAGGCGCGACTCTGTTGTTGCTTGTTCCTCGTCACGTTACAAAATAAAATTATTTGTCTGTTAAAATAAACTAACAGACGATTATTTCAAATAAAATGTAGCCAAATAGGATAATATATTATCTTGACGATTATTTTTCAAATAATTTCTTTCGATAATGCTCAAGCCTGCTTATTCGGTTAGGAAGAAAAATGATGTTTGTAACAACAGAATGTATAATAAAATTCTTGATTTTTCTTCACTTTTCGTAATTATGTTATGATTTTTCGTAATTAAGTTGCCTTCCCTCTGCGGTATGCTGAACATATCGCAGAGAAGGCGTTTGATCGATGGAATCGGACAGGGAGTTGTTGACAAGAAGAAGGTCATCGGATTGATTCGGGACGTCAGAAAGAGAGGACGTGCAATGATCTACATACGTACAATCCGAGACTGATAATTATTTGGCTATTACAAACAAACCGCCGTGTTCCATGTTTCCGGTTATCATTAAAAATGTACGAAAATGATTTTTCATTCCATCTTTCGTTTGATCAAATAATTCGTAAGCTCCAAAATTTTATTTATTTCGTGTACCAAAGAACAATATTGAAAGCGACTACAGCTAAACTTTAATCATTAAACTACAGAAATTAGTGTTTAATTTAATTACCACAATAACCTTTTTACGAGGTGAAATTATTCATTATTTTATTTGAACAATGTAATTGAAATAAAAATTATTCAAATAAAATATGATTTGAAAATAGTTTCTTTGATTTAAACGCCAAATGAAAAGAAACTGTTTACGTTATTTGTAAAATACAAATAAATAAGTATTTAAAATAACTCGTTTCTTCGAATGATCATTTGTTATCTTATTTCAAATGAAATGTGCCCAACCCTGGTAATATAGTATGAAATAAATAAGTGTTTTCTTAAATATAAAACATCATCGAAATACGCTGTAAAGTAATTTTGTGTCATTCGATGGTAAAATCGATGTATTATGTACATAACTATAGTGTGTATTACCCGAAACATTTGATGAGACCGTGATCGGACCGATAGTCTTTATCGACACTAAAGGGTAGCCAGAAATTGTGGTAAACTGATAATTTAATTAACAATATATAAACATGATGAATGTGCAAGGGTCGACTATACTAAATAATTCGATGTATATGCATTGATCCGAACGTCGTAAGGTAAAAACGAGACTCTTTTTCTAAAAGCCTGACTGTAATACTAAGTAAAAAGATGGCTGAAAATAGCGCGTGTTCTAAACTGCTCAGAAATAGCGGATTTCGGTCGATCGCGTAGTAAATCTCATTCGATGCAAACTCTATGAACGATGCATCCGCATCCTAACAGACTCGGTTCGTAAATCTTCATTGCCAGCCAAGAACTGCTTTTACCAATTGATTTGTATCTCGATTCACGTTATGATTTCACTATGGTATCCGTCTAATCTATTTATTCGAGGTTCGTGTGACGCACGAAGAACCGTGCAGTGGTTCACGCTTCGCCGATAGTTTCCGCTTCGCTGATAGTTTCCGCGAAGTTGTTGCAGGGAAACGCGACGAGATTTAGAGAAGCTTGATGCGTTTGCTTCGTCATCGATTATCCCCGATTCACTTTGGAAAACGTACACTCGTTTCGGTTAACGCAGTTAACCCGCATGAAAGGACGAACCTCGAAATAGGTCAATGCAGGCTCGCCATCGAATTAAAATCTCGCGCGATAATGAACGGCCTTTGTAGTCTTCTGTAAGACTGCATTGACCTGTTTCCACTTATTCCAGTTTTACCGGTAAGACTGCTAGCCGCATTACGAGGCCTGCTTACCCTTTACATTAGCAACTTTTGTTAGACATAATCATTCGGTAACTAACTGGACATTTCAATCCACACTTATGTTAGCAACCGAGTCATGTTAAATCGACGCGCCGCCGTATCATTTATGACTCATACTAACATTTTCGTAATCCCTGGTTGCTCCACAACTAATTTCTCTATCGAAATTATATGTTGAGACGCGCTTATTGTATGGCTGGTTCGACTTTCGGTTTGGGTCTACGCTACGGTCGATTTTGGACAGTGCCATTTTTCAACAGTCTTTCTAGTGTCTTTTTTGACGAATTTATTGTTTTACGACTCGGATACGGCTGGAAAGTATCAGGTGATTCTTGAAGACAGCGCTGAAAGCAACAAATATCTCTACGAAATATTAGAGATTATATTAATTATTGAAAATGAAAACTGCGTTACGGTTAGAGAACGAATTCCCGTTCGACTTTCTCACGAGAATACCTTCGATATCGTCTCTGGCAGGAAGCGTCCTAGATAGCCTTTCGTATCATATAATTGACCCTTTTAACGAAGAATGAACTCTGGTCCGATTTTAATGGAAAGTGACAAAAAATGAGATTCTGGCTTACGCGTTTCCACTTAATGAACAGGCCACCCCCACTCATTTTTGGGGTATATAAACTCTTACATTTTTACTCTCGCGGGCTAGTACTAACGTAGTTACGTATTGTATAACGTCGTGCTGCATCTCGTAGAGTCGACTTCTTCGTGAGATCGGGCTAAAGTTCCCCTTCAAATCAAAGTAAAACCTCATAGATTCCGCGTTGTTCGGTATATATCTATCTGGCATTCTCGCAAGTTACTCCGAGACGCCGCACTGCCTGTGCGTCGACATTGTGCATCCATAGGTAATATTATCTTCTTTCAATTCCATCATTTATTCGCGACAATTCCAATTGTATTACACTCTCTAAATATTAGAATATATTTGTGTCAATTGGTAAATTCGTGCAAATTACTAAACCCACAATTATTCTCAAATCCTTAACCAAACAATCGAACGTCCCCACACGATACAATCTTACCGCTCGGATTGTATCAATTAAATTATACTAGTTACGAGGCTCGCTACACCATCCTAGCGGCTCCCTGATTTCGCATCAGGTTCGTCCGTATCTTAGCGGCTCCCTGATTTCGCGTCAGGTTCGTCCGCATCCTAGCAGCTCCCCAATTTCGCATTGGGTTCGTCTGTGTTCTCATCCAACCTCCCAGCAACCCCCCGATTACGCATCGGGTTTGTCTGCGCGTCGCTCCTAGCGACTCCCCAATTTCGCATTGGGTTCGTTCACAAAGTCTCATCATTCTAGCAGCACCCTGATCACGCATCAGGTTCGTCTGCGCTTGATTCCGATCCTAGAGGCTCCCCGATTTCGCATCGGGTTCGTCCTCGCTGTCTACAATCCTAGCGGCTCCCCAATTTCGCATTGGGTTCGTCCGCGTACCTTAACTAACAAATTGAGACCATATTCCCAGAATAACGATCCTTCGCCGACCACTCGTGCTCCTCGCGGCCCTGGCTCGTAACAACTGTATCGTTAGTATTTCTCAAATTGATACGTATTTTTTAACTATTTCCTGAAAGTGAGAAAGTAACAGTCACGTTGTGTTGTACGAGAGTTATCTGTTCCATATTCTTAGATTTTAATACCATATTTTAACTATTTATTCAGTTTTATTACAACTTTAATTATTTTGAGTAGATATTTTTTTAATTTCGAGAGTCAAAGTCGGAATCGGAGTCGAAGTCGGAGGTAAAAAAAAATGAGGGGTGGAGTCAGAGACGGAGTTATGAATTTTGTCAACTCCGGAGCTCTGCAAAAAAACCCCAAGATACATATCTCCTATTATAGATTAAAGATCACACACCGGAGTTTATACTAAAATCAATTATCAATAAATAAGAGAAACTGCAAAAAATCGAATTTTTAATATATTGTTTAAACAGATGAATTTTGTTAAAATTTCTTACGAGACGGAATTTCCCATTCAAGAACATACAATTTAAAAAAATAATTTTCCCCCAACTTTAAGGGTTTTTTTCATCCCTTCAATGTGGATGCTTGCCTATAAAAGAAAACACGTTCCCTTGTTAGCTAAATTAGCTCATTAGTTTTCAACAGCCCATTGTTGACCGTTTGTATGAACAACGTTTCTAGAATTGCGCTTTTAAAGCTTTTAAGGGTTTTAAAATATCCTACAAGAGAAAATTGGTCCCAAATACCCAACTCGTTATATTTTCTCTCACCTAAATACCACTGTAGATAGTATGCAATTAACTAGGAAATTCAAATGGAAGTCATTTGTTTCACTTCCTTACAAAATCATGTCAATAATTCCAGTATGTCAGTTTTGACAATCTTCCAATTTTATTTCTCAAAACTTGCATTACCCATTTTTATTTTCTTAGCATTTGAATTCCTCAAATCACGGTTTTCTTCCGAGTTGAATGGTTTTGATACAGTCTATCGAAGGACATTCTAATATTTTTATAGTTAATTGTGATATTAATTTGATACCTTTATAAATAATTTAGAGAAAAATAATTCTTGAAATCTTGAAAATCTTTACTACGCACTGCTCTACTAATACGAAGTGCATAACTGTGAATTACGTTTAGGAGGATCAAATGTGTAAAAGCAAAGCTAGAGAATAGAACTTGTTGTGCAAATTTGAACAAAACTTGTGGAAGTTACACACGAAATAATCTTTTTCATATTTGTTGTCGAAAAAAATTGTCATTATAATTTATAAATCGATTGAATGCTATTTCACACCTGCAGGTAAAACTTGAAGTAAGATTATTCGTCTGTTTGAGAATTGTAATGTACAGTATTTCATCGATAATTGTCCACAACACGGGTCTGCGGAGGGACAATTACGCGCGAGGGATATCATTGTTTGAGGTTTGCCGAACGTAGAGGACTGCCGAGCTCGAGAGGCCTCGGTCACCGAGAAACGTGAACATACCTAATCCGAATTTCCAACTTCTTTATTAATCATTGTTTTTTATGGGACTTGGATGACCATATTTGTGGCATTTTTCTAATAAAAATCATACCAAATATGATATAATTCCGATGATATTTACTTGTGTAATCGACGATTAAAGTTTACTCTGTTTGTCTGTCACCAAAACTTACTCCATCGTCAATTAAAAAAATAGATATGTGTGTATAATCAAAAAAATTTTGATCAGAGAAATATTACAAATATGATGGTAAAAGTCTCCTAAAAGATTAATTAAAAATGAAAAAGTGTCGTCATTGCATTACCGTTGCCTCACCGATGTTATGTAACTGACCTATACATAATAACCATACACCTGTATATGATCCGAATTATATCGTGTTTGGTATCATTTTAATTAGAACAATGTCGCAAATCTATTAGAAAAAGTCTCATAAAAAAATAAGTAATAATAAAAAAGTTATTCCTTGGTAATACATTGTGAGGACGCGCGAGCCTTTGAACTGTGCCGCCGACTGCGACTCTCCGCGTCTCTTTCTTTCCCATACGCTATCCTTCCTCGCGCCCGAAACTTTAATGGTCTATTTGAATTATATCATATTTGGTATGATTTTTATTAGAAAAATGCCACAAATATGGTCATCGAAGTCCCATAAAAAAATAATGAATAATAAAGAAGTTGGAAATTTGGATTAGTGTGGTCTCACCGATATACCTGAGCCGCATGGTGTCATATTTCTCGGCGACCGAGGCCTCTCGAGCTTCACGACCCCCTCAAGAGGGTACACCCCGCACTAGTGGGGATATCTCAGGGACAATTATGTCGGAGACATTTGGTACAATTACCGATGAAATACTGTGTATATCGTTCTTAAAAATGTAGTTCTCATATAAATAGCTGTGAAGTTTTAAGTGATAGCTTATGACTTAGAAGTCATGTTCTGTTTTACAATATTTGCACGATAGTTTTTAATATGTTATCTTAATAGTCTCAATGAACGAGGTTGTCGAGGTCAATAAATGCTTGTTTTTTATTTTCAAATCAGAACGTACTGCTGCAGTCATTTAATATAAAATATCGAGTTTTGTAAGTTTCCGTGTAGTTGAATCGCTTTAGAAGCCTTTCATGGAGAACGATCCGTGTATATGTAAAATGATATCAATGCCACTTACCGATAATATTTATTAATGGCGACTTATTCTAATTATGGTCCTTTTTTGTAGGGTATAGGAAGGTATTGGGTGGCGATTGTAACTTTATGGAACCCCTTCTATTTGGTTCGACTGGCTAATGATTTCAATAAATGAAAAATAAAATAATCTTATTTTTCTTGAACTACCGACGACACCAATGGCCACCAAAGATTGTCCGTCGGTTTCTCCATTAATACGAAGTCAGTTCCGATCATCTAGGAAATCAAAGCCAGACAGTGGATGTTACGGCGATAACAAGGTCCTCGATTCCGCTGGAAATGAACTATGCAAGGAGGAGGCACGCAAGTACGCGTGCAGTGCCAGATGGCGAGGATATTGCGTCCGGAAAATGGAATACGCGAAGAGCGGTTTCGCTGGGCCGCGTCTTCAAGTAAGCCGTGAGAGCGAGCGTGTGATGCAACCGCGGTCAGTAATTGAAAGCACTGCCACTCTTCAACCGCGGTTTTCCGAACAACGACTCTTACTCCCCATTAGCTGCAGCCTTTTCCGAGGAAAAGAATTTTCACAATTTCTTTTTTCGACTGTGGCCCATTTAACGAACCATTCATTCGCATTTGACAAGGACGTGTTCCCCCGTTCGTGCAAATTACACCACGTTAGAATTTTCTAGTTATGCTGCATTCATAGTACGCGAACATTCGTTCCTGCCTTGGCGGTCTATTCTATCTCGTTGAAGTTCTCTGTAGGATTAACGCAGAATTTCAGGTTTTTCTTAAAATGTTGGATGTTGGCTTCTTCTACTTGTTCTTCTACTCAACATACATGATTGAATTAGTAAAATTTGAATTTAGAGGAATTTCAATTTTAATTTAATTTCTCAATTCTCGTATATTCTTATTAGCGTGTTAATAATTGGAATTAATTAGGGGACGTTAAAATTTACGTTAAAAGACGGATATTGCCACGAACGATTTATTTCCTAGTAACAGGATTTCTGGTATGGTCTGACCACTAATTCTTATTGTTAAAGATGGTTCACAATTTCTCCGTAGCTTACTCGCGTTTACTCATAGTCGCAAAGAATATTACAAAAGCTTTCCCTCCGATTTGGTTGGAACCGTGTAGTATTCGTAATGAGTGAACGTCAGGGATGCTAATCCTAACCCGAACCAAGTTTGGGTTAGGACCGGCGTTAAAACTTCTGTAACCCGAGCAACCAAGTTGTATGCGGGTTACAGTAGGATCATGAATACCGCCAAATCGATCACTTTTTGCAGTCGCCATCGTCGATTTTGTTGTAAATGACACATGGTGTACTCCATGTGAAGTTAGAGGGGGTCTATGTTGTCATTTTGCCGGTTTAGAATTTTTTTAGTAATAACAGGCTTTCATTGTAATTTGTAGTTTTTGCCCATTTTGACGAAAATGGATCTCACTTACGAATTTGTATTTCAGGAACTGTTTGTCCGATTGAGCTACATTTTTTTCAATTTTATTCGGAAAGGATTGAGCTATTACAAAATTTTTTGTCCAACTTCAACAATCAACTTTATACTGTCGAAAAATTTAAACAAATTCTTTTTCTAGGTTTTTTCGATGAGGTGCCGTGGTTATATAAATTTTGAAAAATAGTTAGGGCATTCTATGTTTTCACTATTATATAACAGTTATTGTGTTTTAATAATTATACTGAATCATTAATTAATTATTATTATTTTTTAATAAATAGTTGGATATTGAATTTATTGTGTGTGTGTGTGTGTGTGTGTGTGTGTACGATACAAAAATATATATACATATATTTTTAGATTACTTTATTTCATTTTAATAAAACAATAAAAAACCAAAAATAAAGAAACATCCAAAACTAAATGAATAAGGAAAATTGCAATACAAGAGGGATCTCTTTTTTTCCATAATACAATGTATATTCGTATATCTATGAAGTGAACTGTGTAGAGTGTAGAGTATCTATCTTATCCTACTAGTAACCCGCTCCGAGCGGGTTAGCCGTTAGCCCGCTCTCTCTCTCTCTCTCTCTCTCTCTCTCTAGGCCCTCAAACCTGTTCTCTTCGCGTTAGTATGGGTTACAGAAACGTTCCTTGGTTAACCGGGTTTGGGTTAGGGTTAGTCCGCGGTTCGCATCCCTCGTGAACGTGCACTTAAATCTAATGGATATGAAAATAGTCACTCTCGAGGCTATTTCGGTAACTATCACAGATAAAAATATATTTTAGACTGCAAAATTGTATGGGTTTCATGTACGATAACAGTCAATTGTTATTATTACCAATAAATTATTATTAACAATTGTTTGTTAAACACAAAAGTTAAAAAAAGATAGAGGACGCAATTATCTAGCTTTTCATAGAATGGTATGTAAAAACGAGAAGTTGAATTTTTCATCACTGTTCCGTCTATGCATAATAAATAGAGTGCTTTGACCAGATGTTATTTAGATCAATAGAAGCTATCCAAATAAAAAACATTAATACACTATTTTATTTGAAACTATTATTAGATAACATGAAATAGTCGGCTCTCCAGTCTCGCGAATCAAAATGAATAAAATTTGTATCCGTTGTTGGTTCCAAGCAAACGACTTGTGACACTGTATTTGCAAATCACGATGTATATTAACAAATCGTAGAACCTCGAATTTAGTCGATTTCGTAATCAGATTATCTAATTACTATTATTGTTCAACATTTAGAGATGGTCGATAAATAATGTAGATCAAAGGCGTCGCTTGATATTTCCTGAATGAGCAGTAAAAGTCATAGTTGAAGAGAAATATGGCATACCTGAATCATACAGTAAGACTACAGTTCAAAGTAGAAATATGACATGTTGATTAGACGGTTATGACTTATCTTAAATTATTAACTAGTCCGACTAGTAGAGTAAAGCCAATTTCCTACCACCATTGAAGCAGATTGTCGAGGGGAATGCTTGATGCGGTCGGCTCTACGTGAAATAAAAGTTGTATCGTTAAGAAATAAGAACAAAGTTCATAAGAACGTTTCTAATAATTTAAACTTATCGATCAGCTTTTGAATAAATAACTTTGGTAAGTAGTTCAACTACGGTATAAATAATAAAACAATAGTAATCAATAGTAGAAAAGTATAATCTTTGATAATGTCCAATATTAATTTAAATTTTGACACGTTGAAACATTCTAAAAGTTGTATACATCGCTTAAAATTCATCTTAAATAATAATGACAATATCGTTTAAATGCTTTCTAAAATGTATAAAATCCTCTTGCTCGAATTTTTTCGAACTACGCAGAAGCGCGCGCGCGCTAACTAGCGTCGATTCGTCTTTAGGACGATCGATCTCTTATACGACGATTAATCCCGACCCATTTCCCGATACATTTCTCCCTGATGTGTTTCCCACGTGCGTGAACTACGTACCTATGTACGTGTCAAGGTTCAGCATCACCGCCTCTCGACCCGCGCTACGTTGCACGATAAAGCTGTTCCAGCCAACGAAAACCTAGAAGCCTAGAAACGTACGAGGAAATCGCTTATCGGTGCTAGTGAACTTTTATTCTTCCCCATTCCCGCCACCACCACTCGCCGATGCTCTTTATCCCTTTTTCTCACCCTGCATTGGGGCGAGCGTGCTCGAAGTTATTGCCAGTTCGGGAAGTTTTCACGCTTCGAATTGATCCCTCGCCTCCGCCACCAAGACGTTTCACCTATGCGCGATAATGTATCGCAGGCTGACGCGAACGTATCTAGTCATCCCGAAATGAAATGTTCTCAGGGAATAGCGGATCGATGATTCTCCGTTCGACAATCCTACTTTTAGGTCAGTCGCCATCAAACTTTGTCGACTCGCGGAACTCTTAAGATTGTCAATTTTATTTTTATATTTTTTTATATATTTTTATATATATACTATATATATATATATACATAAATATATAAAAAATATATATATATATGTGGTGGCTACTTCCTATGCTCGTCAACAGAGGGACATTACGACAACACCTTTCCCGCTACTACCTGAATCTTCCTCTGTTTGTATATATACCGTCCTAAACTGTTCTTACGACATCCCGCGTCTAATTCTTCTTCTTTTTTTAATTGGGCGTATATAACAATTAAAAAAAGAAAGTCAACTTTGATTGGTGCTCACCGAACCGGAACAATGAGTGAACCCACTATACAAGTGGAACGTAATGCGACACACTTCGGTATCAGTGTGTCTTCTGACCCCTTGACGAAGCTAGCTGCAATGCTGGCGAAACGTTGGGAAATCTCTTCCTTTAGGACACGGCTTACACCCGAAAGCCTCAACAGACGCAACTGTACGATGCCGTGCCGTGAAAATCTCAAATCTCTTCGAGTTCTTATTTCATACAGCTACAAGCTTTGGCCTGAGATTGAAATTTAATGTTGTAAGAGGTGTCTGTCAGTTTAAACGAGATTACTCGCAACGAGAATTGTTTGTTATAACTCGACTGCAAGTATATAAGTATGTCGATCTTCTAACCCCAACCAATTCCGAATTGGTCGATGCCGTCAAATTTCGGAGAGTGACCTTGGTAACTTGTGTCAAACCCGAGATCACATACCTGTATGTACCGGCGAACTGCAATGTAATAGCTTCGATATATTTTTGTTCATAACTTTTTATAAAACAAGAGCGACGGCTAGAACGTTTACAAGGTTAATCAGGAGGGCGACCTTGGCAACATGTGTCAAGGTCAAAGTCATCCGAGCTGCCTCCTCCAAACGTAATGTTTACTGTCAATTGTACCGTCGATACCGGGAAAACGACCACACAATGGATAATGTGTGTCAGTCAGCTACGTGTTTTAATTATATGCCTTTATTCGCAGAAGACATACGAAAAAAAGCTACAAAGCCATTTTCTATTAGAAAATAAATTCTTTTTCAATGTTCTCTCAGGTATATTGGATTTGAATTTCCAAACAGTGTAAAAATTAAAAGAAAACTAAAAATGTCAGATTTTCTTTGTTCATCTCGCATGCAAAATGAGTACTAGATACGCTGAGAGGCGAAATATTATTCGCTGTGTCTCTGAAGCAGACGTACTGTATTTATTTGAACGGTGAAAGATTTACGAGGAATCTTGATGACTGGTCTTAGCATGAACCTGTCGTCGGCTCGAGGTATTTTAACGCACAGCTGAACGAGTAAAAGTGTAAAAGGGACTTGAAGGGGGCGCTTGGGGGGATCAGGGGTGGTTCACGCTAAATCGTTGGCGTATTCCGGAAGAAAGTCGTTTCTCCGTTGGGAAAATGAAGGACGCGTCGGAATAACAGATTTCGAGGTACGAGGCCCGCGCCTTAGTGAATCATTCAGGAAACGTGGAAATTTATGATGGATGAAACGAACGGATTCCAGAGTTACCGAGTGTTATACGAGTATTACAATCTTGTGAAGCACCGAGCGTTAAACACTCGATATTCGAGTCATCTCTATAGTAGGTATTCCATACATATTGTATAAGTATAGGTAATCATTTTATCCATTGCGCATTGGAAGTTGGAATATGCTCGAGTCAATGTCATGATTCAAGTGGAAATATTTGATTGAAAACGTTGCGACCGATTATATCGAAGATCTGAATCTACTACACTTTCTTTGTTCCTCGAGCAAGACGTGTGTACGATGAATTGTCTAAGAGAAGTGTGATTGAAGTTATCAAGACAATATTTGAAATGTTTCCACATATCAGTCA
This sequence comes from Sphecodes monilicornis, assembly GCA_913789915.3. NCBI lineage: Eukaryota > Metazoa > Arthropoda > Insecta > Hymenoptera > Halictidae > Sphecodes > Sphecodes monilicornis. The sequence goes on from OU565285.1 coordinate 33,611,244, forward strand.
GCGAGACATGGACGACAAAATTTGTGAGACTTGTAGCAAAAAGTTGAAAAGTGAGAGGAATACAGAGGAACTTGGTACAGATCTGCTAGAATATTTTTATGCGATACACGCACACGGTGATTCTCGTAGCGTGACAATTTCAAGTAACTCACAAAATAGTCACTATAAAAAGAATGTTCCAAACCAAAGTTGCATGACTTCGAGAAACACATACAGTGTACTTTTATCGAGACATGGCGGTTGCCCTCATTTCTTTAAATGGAACGCCTAATTTTATTCAATTTCAATAAAGCAAGAACTTTGTATAAACAAATATTAAATGACACAGGCGTATTAATACGCAAAGTAATAATCTTGTGTTGCGGAATAAGATTTAGGCAGGTCATGTTTATAAATGCAACTTTTGTTAGATGTTAGATATTGCGATGAAAAATGATATTGTAAAAATTATTGCGGAAGATATTTAAAATCGTTCGAGGTTCCGAGAAAATCGAGGTTAAAAATGCAACAAATACGCGTGCTATTAGATAGAAATCGTCCGATGCGTCTGATCATGATCAACCAATTCTACTTCCTGAATATGCCGAAGCACGCGAACCCGAGGGATCTTTAAACACGATTGTCTCGGAAACGAGGCGTCAAATGAAAAAAATTTGTTCCACATTTTCAACTTATTTTCACACGTAGAATCATCCCCTACTCACGAGGCACCACCAATTACGAGACATCTTGTATTTCAGCCCTCGCGCGATTTTCATCACACGTACCATAAGCGCTTATCGTACCGTAATTTTCACTGTTACTCAACATAGTAATAAGAGTAGCACGCAATATCTTCTACAATACAACATCACTTTTACTATCATGAAACAAAAACTGTTTATTGAATCTTATTTTGTAATACGAGATTATTACTTTGAGAATATTCGAGAAAAAGTTTTCAGTTTAGATTCTGTATCTAATCATTTTTTTTGCACAACAATTCGTGCTTTATTGAAATCCAGTATATCATTCATATCTCGATAAGAAAGGGAAGTCACAACAAAAGGATTATAACGTCGTATTTGATCCTTGACGTCTCACAAAACTTTTGTTTGGAACATTTCTTTCTATGATGTCTTTTGTGAGTTATTATTTATTATAGTTGGAACAGGAATAGCTTTTTCTTAAAAGATATGCAGCTTAGCAATTTAAGGTATATATTAAACACATCTTAACCTTCGAGTCAGAAGGCGCCGGCTAAATGATGTTCTTGTAAATGCGAATAAGACTTGGAGTAACCTTAAAGTCACTTCTAAGAATTGCTGGGATACCGTACGACTATACTAAACCGAACAAGAAATGAGAACATTAGAAACGAAAAATTAAGACGTGGCCCACTATCCTAGTGGATTCGTTAAGATTATACGAAGAATCTACACACATTACAATTTCAAGCGTATCCGTAGATGGTTAACCTACAGTTACTCACGACAATATTCGAACACCCTTTAAAGCACAATAACTTTTTCAAAATTGGACCAAACAGTTTGACTTTTGTTTAACAATTAAAAGCATTGGTTAATAAATGACGTGCAAGAAAGACTTTGAAAAATTAGTAATTGAGAGTAATTACATGAAAAAATAGAAAAAGCAAGTTTTAAAACTTTTTTATTTGAGCCGGTAATGAAAATTTAAAATATACACGGTGTATATCTATGTTGGTTATATACTTGTATTGTAATTATATATTATATAATTGTATTGACAGATTAATATGGTGTACACCACATATTATAATTGCGTACGTTTTATCGCATATCTAAAAAGCATATGTATAATTTTACAAATGTAATACTCTTTAATCCAATTACCTTTTTTTTCGTGTAACATTTTGTATAATTGCAGGAAGGGAAAATACTGGTTTTAAGCTGTTTTCGAAACATTGCTCGTTCTTTTTGTTTAAATGACTAAATGTCTGAGGTTAGAATTACCGGCACCTAGTACAAATTAAAACTAACTATCCCATTGATTTTTTTTAATTTTGAAGAGGCTACATCCAAAACGCTTCTTATAATGTGCACCGCTGTACATACTAAAATATTTGAATCTTCCTAGTTAAAAGTATGATCGTTACGGGAATGGCTGAACTAACGCTCAACGGACAACAACTTTTTGATATTTCTGAATGAAATATTACCAAATATCACAAAAAATGACAGAACTCTAAGTTCTGATACGAGGAATCGAAATTCCAGTGCGGGGGGTTCAGTGATAAAAAAGTTACAACCAACCAAAGTTGCACGATTTCAAGCGAGTTTGACCGGTTAACGCTGCCACATTGGTTTTCGGAGATAGGAGTATTATATTATATTATATTATATTATATTATATTATATTATATTATATTATATTATATTATATTATATTATATTATATTATATTATATTATATTATATTATATTATATTATATTATATTATATTATATTATATTATATTATATTATATTATATTATATTATATTATATTATATTATATTATATTATATTATATTATATTATATTATATTATATTATATTATATTATATTATATTATATTATATTATATTATATTATATTATATTATATTATATTATATTATATTATATTATATTATATTATATTATATTATATTATATTATATTATATTATATTATATTATATTATATTATATTATATTATATTATATTATATTATATTATATTATATTATATTATATTATATTATATTATATTATATTATATTATATTATATTATATTATATTATATTATATTATATTATATTATATTATATTATATTATATTATATTATATTATATTATATTAATTCGAAATTTCAGTTTTTGACAGTTGCTTTCAAAATGTATTAAAAAAGTATTAAATTCATCGGAAAGAGATGAAAATATATAATATCGAAGGAAATAATGAAATCGGCTTTTTCGGTGTAGTATTGGTTACGAGAAGTGTCGGCAGTATTCGATAATGACAGATTCATTTTTTGAAGCTATACGTGTACCATTATGTAGAGGGATAGGGTCTGGATTAGGTCTGGGTTAATTGTCAAACACGGATAATTCGAACTATCGTATGAAAGTAACGGTGGAAGGTTTGGGTTGTATTGATTTGATATAGACGAGACGCAACACCGAATAAATGGATCGCAATCGTTGATACGACGCCAATACATATGTACGCGCATTTAAAATACTCGTTGATGAATTGTGAGAAGAGAAATGACGAAGTAATCGAAAGAAGGTACATATCCTGTGAAATATAATACCGCGTATGGCCGGATTCCTCGCAGTCTATTTTTGACGTAAGCGCGAACAAGGACGGTTATGTTCGCGACATCGAACAACTGAAACGTTCAGATTGTTCAGCGACGAACAATACATCGTTGATGGGTTCGATGGATTTTCAAAACAGAAGGAAGAGAGAATGCGACGTACGAAGCCGCGCGATCGTTTCTACACGAACAGAAACGAGCAAACCGGACCGAATATCGACGCGATACGCAGCCGGAATACTCATGGTGTTTTGTTGCTCCTGCATGTACAGTTCGTAGCCTGTAGGCGTAGACAGTAGCGCGTAGCCCGTAACCCGTCCCCGTAGTTGCTAGTAGCCAACCTTTTTTTACTCGATGTCGTGTTACATTCAGTCGTTTCGCGATCCTCTTGAAACGTAACGGACACGCGGCGCCTGCCGCGTCTTCTCTACAAAAATTTGCCGTTCCCTCGAGCTTCTCGTCCACGAAGAAACCACGTAACGACATTCTACCTATTAACGTTACGTTTCGTAAACACACATTCCGTCGCGAGGTTTCGTTGGGGGTTGCCTGTCGCGCATTTGCTTGGTAACGAGGGCTTTTCAACTAGAGACGAATCGACGACAATTTTCGGTTGAAGCGAAGCGGTCCAAAGTTCTCTGGACGGAGGTGGCAACTGCGGATTAAACGGTTTCGAATCGCACCGTACTGGTTTCGAATGCTTTCTAATTGTAGAGAACAAAATTTCGACACAGATCGGTTTGAAAGATTTTGATATCGACGGAAACCAATTTCGGACACCTTCGAATTAATTACAGTCGAACTCGAACGCTTCTAAATCGGAACAAATAGATTCGAAGTATGTGAAAATTGTTGCAAATCGAATTTAAGCGGTGTCAAATCGAGCAATTGTTAAGTTGGGACGAACTGAAATCGCATATTTCAATTGGGAAATGAGCCGTTGAGGGCTGCCAATTCAAAGTAATCGGATTTAAACTTATGCACGAATCTCGGTTCGAGTACTCTTGATTCAAGCAAATGCGACAATCTTTTTCGACAAGCGCTTTTCCTTGACGCTGTCTACTTCTCACCCCAAACGTCACAAATTTTCTTACATGCCTGTTAGACGGTACAATCTATTTCAAGAGGCTATAAAATATCACAATAAATGTTCATCGTAGAGTCACGTGTAGACTCGTCACAGTAGGTCGTGAGTTCTGTCATTAGGGGCACATTATACGCGCGAGCGAAGTCACGTGTGCCAGCGATAAATTAATTATACCGTGGAACGCAGAACGAACAGCTGTTCCGCTTCGTTCGTTTTCCACTTTTATGCTTATTTAGTTCTCCGCGCGAGCCTATACAACTGCAGCACCCGGGCCAACATATTTCACCGACTCGCGCGACAAAGGAGGGCTCGTTTAGCGGTGAACTGTTTACGTCTGATCATAAAAGGTGCATATTACCGCGAGACAAATTCTGCTCGTTGCACAAAAAACGTTAGAGAGCGCGTGCGCACAAACGCAACATTCAAGGGTTGTAACGGTGTAATTAACATGGGCTTGTCCCGGTAATTGCGCACGGTCACGCTTTGGCACGTACACTGGGAAAGAATTCAAGGGAGAAATGCACTTAATCGGAGTCCGTGATGTCGCGAGACTAACGGAGTGCCATCCGAGACCGAAAGTGAACTCAACTAACACTCGGAAATCATTACGATCGCGTATCGCGTACATTTTCAATTTCTGCGCAGTGGAATCCTTGTTCCGAAGTTATAAACTCAAATCAGATTCAATCAAAGTTGCAGTTACGATTACAGAACTCGAGGGCGAAGATTGTATACAAATGAAAATGTGAAGTTTATGAAAAGTAATTACGGTTTTAAACTATCAACTTTGAAGCAATATTTCTCACCTCCAAAAATGTATATTTTATGAATCGAAATAAGCGGTGGAGCGTCTATACATATTTTTCAGCAAGAAACAAGTTCCACTATTTCTATACTATTGACTTCTAGAATCTAACGATAACTAAAAGTAAATGAAGTCTTTGAAGGTGTCTTTAGATTTTTCTCGCTTACCGAAATTCTTCTTCCACAAGGAAGTTGTTAAACGTTTAAAAATGGTCCGATTCATTCAATTTTTATAGTCGTTTAGAAGATAAATCCTTCTTGGCGACCGCATTATGCACCTTGATATTTTTGTGCCCCAATGCTGAGTTACATGTTCATTAGTGGTCTCTTACCAAATGATCGATTAGCATCGATCAACGCGATTAACAAACAATTTCCGTCCTCTCATGGCCAATTTTGAAAACAACGCGTACTTTGGAGTCAAAGTATCGTTCAACGAGACAATCTCGTCTCATTCAGTCTCCCGACGACACACGGATTCGCTACTCAACGAGATAATAACAGTTTACACGCCGTCGAGTTTAATATGTTCCACGAAAGGAGTCACGGGTACTCCGTACTCCGTACACACGTTACAACCGTAATAACCTGAAGACACGTAATGTTAAACAGTTCATCGCAGGATTCCTTTCTCGTATCCCGAAATTGTGCAGCGGGAGGCTATTATGATCGGGCGGAGTATAATCTTGAAGGTCTTGCAAGTCTTGATCATCTTGAAACGTATTGAATCCTATAGTCTATCAACGCGACGAGACAAACGACACGCGACAGCGGTACACAATAACACCACTGGCCTCATGGTATCGACAACTCATACCACAGACGAGATATATATATATATATATATATATATATATATATATATATATATCTCGTCTGTCTCATACTTATAGCACAGACGAGCTATACCTCGCTTATAGATACGAATCGGTATGGCAGTGTCAGTGGCGCTCAATCCCGAAATTGTATAATGAATAACGATACAGCTTTATTCGTAAATAACGAATAATTTTGCCTCGAATAAAATCGTCATCCGTTATCTGCGAATCAATCTTGGGAATTTGTTCATTATTCTGTACTCGTTATTCGAAATAGAATTTTATCAACTCTGCTATTATTCCAACAATATCGTTGACATAAAATATTGAAGGTAATCTGTAAAATTGGTGTTTTCATTGCAACCGACATTTGTCTATAACATATTCTTCCATATTTAATATTTGGGGAATTAATTGCACATATGCGTGTATACGTTTATAATACGTTTATAAATGTATACCATTTATAATTCCAATTTTACAGATTTTCTTCAATATTTCATGTCAACGATATTGTTAGAGTAATAGCAGAGTTGGTAAAATTCTATTTCGAACAAAGAACGCGGAATAATGAACAAATTCCCAAGATTGATTCACAGATAACGAATGACGATTTTATTAGAGGCAAAATTATTCGTTACTTACGAATACAGCTGCGTCGTTATTCATTATATAATTTCGGGATTGTACGCCACTGGCGCTGCCACACTGCCATACCGATTCATGCGTCAACTGTATACAATATACACCAGAGACGGGCAATTTTGCCTCAATCGAGGCAAAACCGTCAACACCTTAGCGCCCTCTGTTCCCTTCCAGCAAGCGCGGTACAATGGAGCAACGAAGACGCGAGACATCGGCGTACGCAACGAACGTGCGCGCTGCATGAAAGAGAGGTTGATGGGAGAAGCAGGCGTTTTAGGGGCTCCACCCGTGCCCACGACTGGTATACGGTATACGCCATACACGGTCGTGTCTCGCTCATGCTCGCCGCGTGTCGGTTTACTCTATGTATAGTTCTATAGATTCGATACGATTCAAGCGATCAAGACTTTCAAGAGTTTTCAGCTTCGAATAAGATTGAAAATGATTCGAATATTTTGTCGCTTAAAAGATTAGAAGCGATTCCAAGCATATCAAATTCCACTTCTACTCACGACTGCGGATTTTTATGCAAAATAACAATTGTCCATTAATTGCAAGATGGTACAGAAGCTAGACAGCGGCTCATTTCTTTTCTGAACAATTTTGTTAAGTTGAAAATAATACAACAGTACCTATCTTCAAATTCTTTAAATGTTCTTACTATTTCGCATTTGATCTATTCATTGTTGTCATACATGCATAAAATCCGCAGTTTACTTGCGGATGATGTTGCCACTACATAGGCATAACTGTAACGTCGAGGAATTCGTCGAACCGAAATCGTAACTCGGTAACTTCCTGAATTGATAATTACAGGACAGCGAAGGAGAGAGGTCAGAGGTAAAGTTTGACTTTGATAAGCTTGATTACCCATCACTAGATGCCCCATAATCCACTGAAAGTATAGAGAATCGTAAAGATCAGACGTAACAATTTTTCATATAATTTACTGTGACAACCTACGGCTTCCGAATAGCTTAAGCGTCGCAATGTCTGCGTCGCAAGATTGTCTGTAGTGTTCGGCGACAGGCCAGTGATTCGCTATCGATATTTCGGGCAGTACACGGAACAGACACCCTCGTGTCCGTCTTTGAACTAGCGACGACTACAACGTTGACGACGACCCATCGTGAACACCCTACTTACCGTCTAAACACCGTCTGCGATATTTATAACGATCGTGTGCTGGCCTGCTATACAGGGTGCTAATAGACGTATAGGACAGTTTCTTACGGTAAATTTTACATGTCTTTGCATTTTAAACATGTTACAGGTTTTTTTGCTTTTCAAGTGGTTGTCCGTATATGTATAGCGTATAAGTTAGGTACATAAGAAATGTTACGTTACAAAAATTCTGTTATGCGAGACTGCATACAAAACTTGGTTATATGCTCTAAAAACGATTTTTTGAGTGAAAATATTAACAAACTGTTTCCACAAAAGTTGTTTGGTATAAAGGAGAACATAATGTGGTACAAATATTATTTTTATAAATGAAACAGCGATGAATATCTTAAGATCAAGTTGGTACTTTTAAATGGAACACTATACTTCTTTATTCGTAAGATTTTATTACATTTTTCTTGAATACATTTTTTTCTGCATACATATATTAGAATACAATTACAGACCAATAAATTTTGAAATTATTTTTTTCTTCGGATACAGTTTTGCAAAAACGATATTAATTCAAAGTTAAACAAACACGATAGAAGAACCATATATGTTTTGAAATTCATGTAATCGGTACCTTTTCAATTTACGAGATAGGTGTCGTTTCTAATTGTTCTTACAGCAGACCGCTCCCTATATAAAAACAGTAGAGCACCGTATCAACAGAAATTATAGAAATGTAAAATTGTGCACGTAATAAATAACCTCGAAGAAAGTTTTATGCTTTTATCGACACCCTGTGCAATATATTATTTATTAATTTTGTTTCCACGCGCAACGAAGAATTTTGAAAATTTTATTTCATCCCCAAAAACTACGATACAGAATGTATCAAGAATTTTAATCTCAAATTGTCCTTTTTCTGTTTTTTCTCAAATTGCGTGTATTCACTTACAACTGCGGAATACATAACCGCGGTTTATTTATAAGAAAATTTGTTTCTAGTTTCTCGATCGATGATTATAAAACCCGATTTTCGTGGATGAGCAAAATGAAATCATTGATTTATCTTGGCAGGAAATAACGGGCATCTATTATTCCATTTAACAATATGACTGTAACATTAAATTGCATCGTATCTTGTTGTTTTTTGCCATCTAGAAATTAGGATACGCGTGAACACAATTTTTCGACTTACATTACACCAAAATGAATTTCAAACAGCTACACGTGCCTAAATTTAGCACCGATTTGACTTAACAACGATTTGTCACTTGTATCACGCAAAAACAAAGTTGAGCCATCCATCCGGTCCATAATACGGTAATTGTCAGACTTTAGTACCGATAGCTACAACTTATCGTGTTATTCATCCAGCATTAACGACATCGCAATAACCAACCCATAAGTCATCGAAAAATTGAATCGAACACTAATTTCATACACATCGGATCCGCGTATGTCCGTTAATGAAGACGATCGCAATGGGGCGCCAAGTGTCCGAGCTATTATTCACGAAATAGTGCGAATTCTCATCGTATTGAGGTTGACTAGGATGTTTATGGAATTAATGGCGACCGGATGCTCGCAAGTCCGCAGCCGACCCGCATTTCTTATATTTATATATTTTGTGCCTTTTATTCGACTTATTTGGCGTATCATTGTCCGTATCGTTTATTTTCCCTTTCATTCGGATTCTATCGCGATCGAATCGTTTTGTCGATGGATTCCTGCGGACAAAATCTCAGGACCGCGCATAACATCCCAGAATACTTCGTTCTATTCGTTTCAACATTGACGTATGTAGTGCAACGTGTTCTATCAGTGATAATAACATACCTGTGCATTCTCTTCACCGTTAAAGCATCACACCGAATCTTCTCCAGCAACCAGCATGAACCGTTCAGCGAGTCCAATATGTAGATAAAATAGAAAACAACAATAACAACTTTTTCACCAAAAACCACCACGAATCGCAATAAGGTATCGGCAAACAAGAACAACTTGGACATACGAACTCGGTCAGTCTCGAATTGCGGAAACGCAACGGTTTCCAAGACAACATTCATCGACATCAACTAATACAACAAAATAATACCGACATTCGAACACCGAGTTAATCGATCCACAACACGATTTACACCGTGCGCGGACTCTAGAGAAACCGATAATAGAGATAATAGAAACAAAAAGTAAAAAAACCTTCGAATGGATTTCTCTGAGCAAATCCGTACCACAGGAAGTCCATCGGCACGATATGTCCTAAAAGCGCACGCTTAGTCTGGTGTCATAATCAACACAAACATGAATAAATATAATAACAGACGCTCGTGCGTGACAACCACATCGACACGACCACCGACAACATGCTTCGGATTACGTCGAACGTCGTTACCGTAGTCCGTAGACCGCATTATAAGGAGCGATGCATCACGGGAAGACAGTTTGTCGACAGCATCGACGAGATGCTACTTAAAACGTGTCCCATCGCATTTTAATATCTTCGCTGCATACAGAATGATTTTTTAGCAAGAATAATCATGTTGGAACGGATAAAATGTGGAAGTTTAAAACATACGTGTTTCAGCAAAGATTACGCGTTGTTTACGGCGGTTTGACCTTTACATATCATAATAAATGTTCGAAATGTTCACCATCCTCGTTTATGCAATATTGCGATCTTGCATTAAACGATCCGTAGGCATTGTCGATTTCCTGAGACGTAATCGAAGCTCATGCTGCAGTAATCCTTTGCCGCGTATCCTCTGGCGTTGTGGGTTTATCTTTGTACACGATACATTTTATCTTGCCCCATAGGGGGACATCGTGTGGTGGGACTTTTATTTTTCCCGGTGGACGCTCCAAGGTGAAGCGAAGGTCAACTTTCTTTTTTTAAATGAAATGATATGTGTTTTTATCCACCATCGAATAGTGCGTTTTGAGATAAGTTCAATTACCTATAACTCGAGATCACTCAAGGACAACTTCCGAGGAAAATACAGAAAAGGTGTGATCGTTTTATTTGCACTTCAGTTTAGTATGTGTTCAAAATTTATCTCTTGCTTCAATGCATTTAACAATTCTTTGTTTAAACGATTCTCTAACTTTGCTCGATATTTCAACATTTATCTTAGCACAAACTTCGCATATTCTGACTTTCACGTTTTCACGCGTCGTAATGGACATCGCGCTACATGTCCTCCTCGACCTATCCACTTTTCTGCAAAGAATTCATTCATTGCTGTTCGAGAGCATAGTGCATAGCGCAGAGGCGCACCGTCATGTTGGATCCACATAACTTCTTTACATAATTGGGGTAGTACATTGTGTAGGAAGGTAACATAAACTTGGCCAGTTAAACGTCCTTCGAAAAAGTGCGGGCCAATGACAAAATTTTCGATAACGCCGCACCATACGTTCAGGGTCCATGGATTTTGTAACGCCGTTGTTCTCATCCAATGCGGATTTTGAGCTGCGCGGTAGCGCACGTTATTGAGTTGAGACAACATTGAGAGATTGAAAGTCTATGTACCTACCATATGCATCGCAATAGAGCAGACCATCCAAGATCAAAGATGACAATTTTTGAAAATCATCTATTAATGATTGCAACACGAAATATTAGTTGCTTGCCAAGTATAGTAATATTATATACATCATTCTCCGCAAAACTATACCGTGAGTACAGATAAATTGGATGAATTTCCATTTCAGTATATGTTTCCGGCTATTAAGTATATAGGGTGAACCATGGAACGTCATCACTTTAATTACTCTGTTATTAGCAGGCCGATCGAAATTTTTTTGGTCAAGTATAGCACAGTTCAGCGAGGTTTAAGACGATTATAATAAACTTGTTGTCAACTCTTTTTTTCAGGAGTGTTCAAGGTCACCTTGAATTTCTTATAAGCGAACCTATAATGTTTTGACATCTATCTTTTAGTGGATATTAAGACAAATTCGGTAAGTAACATAACAAATTTTTTATCTCAACCTAGAAAACATTAAAACATCATGGTTGGTAGAAAATTCTCCCTGGTTACGACAAGTGGAACGGCAACATTCATGGAGTGATAATGTATGGTGTGGTATGATCAGGAACTGGATAATTGGTCCTTAGTTTATTAATGCTACCCTAAATGGTCAGAAGTACACTGCATTCCTTGAAAATCAATTGCAATTTATTTTTGATAAAATGCCGATAACGTATCGTGATCAGATGCGGCATCAACATGACAGTTGTCCCGCACATTATGCTACGACAGCTCGTCAAGTGCTTGATAGAAAATTTCCTGACCTTACTCCGTTGCATTTCTTTTTACGGGGTACATTGAAAGAACAAGTTTATAAAGATGCTCCAACGACGTTGGAAGACATGGGACAAAGTATCGTGGATGCATGCTCAACTGTCAGTGCAGATGTCATAGAAGGAACTAAACGGTCATTTATGCGATGCTTGCACGAGTGTATTGCAGTTGATGGACATCATTTTCAACACCAGTTCAAATTAAGTTAAACAATATTTTTTTTGTTTTCTCGGTCCAGATGAAAAAAAATTTGTTGCGTTGTTTATCGAATTTTTCTTAATATCCATTAGAGGATAAAATGTCCTTCATTTTCGATAGCAGTTATACATTTTATTCCATTGTAAGAATTTTAGTAGATACGCGGAAAGTTGAATTCTTCAAGTAAACCGCTCATGGAAAAATAAGAGACGAGCATTTCGACCCCGTTAGATCGATTAGTTCTCGGAACTTTCTACTTCCGTAACGAAGAATCAGAAAACAACGAAGCCGTACGTTCCTACGGAAAATTCGTTTGGTCAGTAGCAACCTTCGGGAATGGTCGCTCGCTCTCGTAATTTATTCAATCGTTCCAATTTCGTGGAACTAGCGTGTCACGCTAGGGGAAAATAGCGTGTGTCGTGCCAGGCAATACCAAACTGGCATTCTCTGTGCGAGAATCAGTTTATCCTACTTTTCCGATGAAACTAAATATCGTACAGGTTCTCTCTTCCTCCCTATCTTTCGTTCTCTCTTTCTCCTTCGCTGCGTTTCGTTCCTCGTTTCATTAGCGACGGTCTACCAACGATTCCCCTCTACAGAGAAGCCATCGCCGCTCTTTTTATTTCTTTTACCCGTCTGGAGGATTAGAGCGTGAAGCGTGATCCGTGATGCATCCGCGCAAGCGTAGGAGAAATAGAATTTCTTGGCCGTTTTTACGGATCATGTGTCGCGTATTTAAGCGGGGTTTATTTCCCGTATTCAGTGTCGTCGTTCGACGGCAGAGAGCGTGTACACAGCATCCGCGTGATCGCGATGCATTCGGGAGTTAGAGGAAAGAAAATACGCTGAGAAGAGGAGGCCGCTAAAAGTTACCTGTACCAGACTATACACTTTGACTGTCGTATCATCTCGTAGCAGAGTTGGACAGTAATCGATTATTTTGTGATTACTTTTGTAATTAATTACGAAAAGTAATCGTGGCAATCGTAATTAATAATCGATTAATCGTTACTAGAATAAATCGGTAATCGTAATTACATTTGGTAATGTGTAGTCATTAATCAGCTCTGTAATCGCGGAGTGAATGATTAATCGATCTTTTATTCAAATTAACGTTACAAGTAACTGTACAGGGTATCCCACGGAACTGGAACAGGCTGCCCTTCCTAAACGGTTGGAAATAGAAGATACGGTTATAGATCAAAGTTAAACGGTATCGAACGGTTCTTTAATTGTGCAATACGTAGTTCTATAATTGTACAAAAAAAACTGATTTCGCGAACAAAATTCGAGTTTCGAGAAAGCAACTTGCTCCCAATTTGATCACGATTGGTAAGAACCGTATATCTATTAACCCAGTTTTCTACACGGACCCCTCTATTCCTCCCATTTTTCTTATTCGTCGCTTTCATCGCAATGCTCTTTTTATGCGTGGCTACTTGCGCACGTGTGTTCCGCTTTAGCTTTCCGCAATAACTGTCAGAGGGAACGTAGACGTGTCCTCGGTCGCTTTCTGCAGTGTACAAGTCTTAAGGTCCGAGTATATTGGTGCCGCGATGGATGCTAAGAAAGCTAAACGTCGAAATACAATGTATAGTTTTAGAGTGGAAGCGTTCATGTAGAGGCTGCGATCCAACATCGCCGAGATCGACTCCCTCTTATCGTTAGCTTCTATCGCAGCTCCAATGTACTCGTACCCTTGGGTCGGGTCCAGCTTGTCGTCAAGCGTACGCAAGGTTCTCGTTATTTTTTGTCTCTCCCTCTAGAAAGTCTTTTTTAACGAGATTTAAAATCACGTTCGAAGCTTTTTTCCGTCCAAAGTTTAGCAAGAAACGCAGAACGAGAAAAGTTTCAATCGGTGTTGTACGTGCAGTAGTTTTCTGTCCGCGATCGGCTCGATCGACCTTCTTCTTTTCGTACAGTACGCGCCCGTTGCGGCTTTTTCCTTGGCTGTCGAAGGTGGAAAGTTAGTTTACGAAAAAGCGGCTCGATCACAGAGTTTGCATACTACAATTTTCCCGACTTTACAATTACTGAAATTATAAAGATGTTTTTTTTTGACAATTATTAAAGAAATTTCTGTATTTGCGCGCATAGCGTAGGAAAATCGTACAACGTTTGATATCTCTTAGATTATTCTACACGATCGTGGATCTATGCTCGAACCAAATGCCGTATGTAGATAGATTTTATTCCGTGGAACTATGTATAGTGAATATCGCATGGTCAACTTAATCCATTAAAGTGAGATTTAACTTATTTAAAAAATATTGGAACCATTCACGAATATCAATGAAAATGGAAGATTGTTGTAGTTGTAACTATGATGTATGCATTCCCATGCATACGTGAATTATTATAAAAACTTAGAAAGAAATAAAAATTCGGTTCCTTCAACAATTTCAATGGATCCGAAACAAAATGGAAAATACCGTGGTTGTAATGCATGTATAAAATCCATGCTGTATATTATGATTACTCTTAGTATGTGTAATTAAGCGATTAAACGAACTTATCCGTAAGCGAAGTTCTATCATAATTGTATGAGCGCCTCTTCCGAAGAGATCAATATGTAGTATCTCCTACTATGTATATGTATACCGATGTCGCCACGATTTCAAAGTTCTATGAACTTTTTTGTCTCCACTCCACGGCTCGAACGATCCCGCCTAAATGTGTCATTATTTTAAAGTTATGCTGTTCGGAAGGGGCGCTCATATAATTATGATAGAACTTCGCTTGCAAGTAAGTTCGTTCAATCATTTGATTGTATTTCGCGCCTCTTCCTCGAGATCAAGATGCAGCTGTTCAAAGTTTGTTACGGCCTTCGATCGAACTCTATAGATAGCGGAAAATATTGAATTTATTCACGCTTACCAATGAACAGATATTACAAAAAACATATACCTTATTTTCGTAAAATTGTTAAAGCAAACTGATTCGTATCATTTACCAGCTCTCGGCGATAAAACTTTGCAAATACTTCTGATTTACGGGTCCAACCTGCCCTTTTTCTAATGAAATCAATATTTTTTTAAACGATACAAAGAGTTTATGCTCCAAACCCCTTAACTCTTTAGTTCTTTCTATATACTCGGTAACCATAGTAGCCGGGCATATAACCACTTCCTTTTTATAAAATGGTATTACTAACAAAGGTTGCACCTTATTCAATGCCGAAGTCTTAATTCTATCAGGTACCTTAATCTCAATGCGGTCGCTCTTTTTACTTATATTTTTAATGTCTATCAATGCCAAAGTTTGCATCCGATGACCTGTGATTAGCGCTAATAGTGCAGCTACTTTTAAAGTTAATTTCTTTAGGGCAAGATCCTTATTCATTCCCCAATTTTGAAAACACTCTGATACGAAGGACGGGTCCCAAGTACAGTCGTACTTGGGCCTTTAGGGTCTTAATTTAGCTACACCTTTAAAGAAGCGTCTAATCTGTGAATCAGTTCCAATCTCATGGCCCATTATTATAGCAACCGCCGAACTAAAAGTATTTAACGTTCCATATGATGCACCCTCATTGGTCTGATATGTAAAAAATACGTGCTACGTTAAGGTCAAACGGCAAACAGACAAATTGATACAGCCTATGAATGTACTCAATTTACTAAAAATTTTATGAAAATATAAATATATTTGCCAGAATGAATTTAACAAACTTTAAGTTGATCTTCAGATCTTCGCTACACCGTTGTTCACAAAAATCTTACACCACGCAATGTCTCCTTCCACGACACGTCAAATATCTTTTGTATCATCGATGTTTCAATATTTTCAACGATTTCGTTGAAGCACCAGAAACTATTATAAATTAAATACACCGTACGGTGGTAGAATTGAGCCGATCGTTGTCACAAGAGTTTGTAAAACAGATCGATTTTGTGAAAATACGAATCGATGGTACTTGCAGATCGCGCACACTATATTAAAGTTTAGTACAATACGATTTAAGATACCTGGTGAATATCCACATGTTCACCGGAACTTTTTCGCGTTGCATGATGCGCGCGGGTCATATTGTCCAGATCGTAACGTAGAATGTCAATTTAGCCGTCCGATCGCTGGTATGTATTTCGATTATCGGGTGCATTGGTAAGGAAAGCGCCGTTTGGTATCGCGATATTACGTTATACGGATCAACGATGGTGAGAGCGCGGAGCAAGAGCGGTGGAGACGTGTAATTGAAAATCCCACGAGCAGGTTTTTCCTGTATCGCTTGGCCTTAATTGCACGGAATCGGCCGGAATTGCATTTGAACCCGTTGAAATTCCTCGCGAAATTAAGCGATCCCAGAAGCGTAACTTCTTTTCCCGGTTTAATGTTCACGTTTAATGTTCGTCGATCGTTTAATTCTGCTCGTGTTCGGATTGATTCCCGATTTGAGGATTTGCGACTGTCGCGATATCCAGCGATATTCAGCGATATTCAGCGAAACCAAGATGGATAAAAGAACGTAGAGGGATCAACCTTTTATCAACTTACCTCTCTTCTAATCTCCCATCTATATCTTGCGATGCATTTTACAACTCTTGGAGATCTGTAATCGGGGCAATACTATCGTGACTTTCGTGACACTTAATAGATGGTTTTTCTAGTCGCACAAATTATTGAGATCTATAATTTCATTTATGATCATTGCCCTGCTGATGTTTGCTCATAAAAAACCTTCCTGTATTGCGTGATATATGGCTCTTTGAAAAAGTTTACATACATCTAGCAAATCTTATCTTGTAAGATTTTTCATTCTAACCTTTTCTCGTGTCTTGTTAGATATCTACAAATAGTCAAGATTTCGCAATATCTTTTGGAAGTCTATTATCTCGTTAAAATGATATCGATTCTACGGGAATTTCTTATGGGCCTTTCTTATATTGTATATTTGCCTGAAAATGGCAATGATTAAGATTAGCAAAAATGTTTATTTTTATCCTACTCTAATAACAAATTTCTATCGTTTTAATTTATCCATGGTACCGATGTAGAAGGTTTATAGAGCAAAATTTTATAGGATAGTCAAATATAAAAATAGTCAGTTTTTTTGGATTAATTGTAAGTACTTAATAAATGAATAAATGTCCATAAAATATTCAAAATATTTGTTTCGTTGTCCGAAATATTCAAAATTGAACAAGTTTTTGTATGCATATATGTTTTTCTTAAATACGTGTAATACTACTTTACAAATATAAATGAACTGTTTAATATTTACATTTGGCAAATGTACGTAGACTTGGGTAACTTACCGTACTTAATTTGGATCTCTTTCAATCGTTTACATGCAACCTTTTCGTTTAAAAAACAGCGTTCTCAAATTTTCATATTTGCATTTGGAACAAAAAGTGTATCACAAAATTGAAATCGTTTTAAGCGACCTTAGCACAGAATTGCACGAAGGATTGATAAAACAAGGAACCGTAACACTTTTCTCGCCGATCAATCGCACCGTCACTCCCAAAATACATCCGTTAAACAATATATTTTTGGGTCATGCAGACTTGTACGAGTATAGTATAGTATCATCGTAGGTTAACATTCTTTCCGACGGAATTGGAGAGTACGCGAGTCGATATGTTCGAACGGGAAACCGTATCCGTGCAAACGTTTAGACAAGCCTCGTCCCGACGGTGACACGCGGCTGAAACAGGCAAAGCTTTACACGCGTTCTTTCATCCATCGGACATGCCAGCTGCGTGCATTCAGGAATGCAAGCTCGGAGAGGGACATGGTTGTGACATACTGCAAGCAGTAGCGGAGCCCTGGCATTAGGATGGCCCGATTTCAGTCGACTCCGCTTTGCGTTGGACAACTCCCGGAGCATAATCTCACGATGTCGATGTTGCTAAAACAATCTATCTTTACCCTTTTCTTCTCGGAAGACTATAGTCGGATGTAGGGGTCAAAGTCGCCTCTGGGCTGATTTTAATCCGACCCTAGACCATTCGATAGCCCAGCAAAAAAAAAAGAAATCTTTCTGCCAAGTTTCAACCCGATACCTCATCCGTAAGAGTATTTCTACGTTCTTTCGTTGTTTTTTTTTTGTGTTTTTCATTTCTTACAACCAGAGTTTGCAACGGAAAAATCGGAAAATGTTCCCAAACGTATGGCTTGGTACACGAAATGTGTAAAGATTTTTTCAGAATTTTTAAATGCGAAGAAATGGGAAAAAGGTTTGTTGGTAGGCTATCGAATGGTTCAGGTTCCATTAAAATTGGACCCGGAGCGATTTTTATCCACATACTCGCTATAGCAATTACAACAAAAATATTTCTTTTTAACAAAAATATTTCTTTATAATATATAACAAGAATAGCGTGGCCACATATATGTATTCTGCGCACAGCGACACGGCATCGGTTGCGCAACGACAAACTGTTTCTTTCTGAAAAAGTAAGTTTAAACTTAGAATTACAGTAAAAATTCGATCTAAGCAAAACCTTCAGAACCGTGTCATTGCATGTACGGTGGGCGGTGGGGCAACGAAGATACGAGCCATCAGCAAAAGCGATGAACGTATGCGCTGTACGAAGGGAGGTTGGTAGGGCGAGCAAGCGTTTGAGGAGCCCCAACCGTACCCAGTCCTGGATTAGATCGAATATTTACTGTAATACTTAATAGAAATTGCCATTATTGGACTGCGGATGTAGTTAGAAACTTCCACTTTTTTAGATTATTATTTTCTACTACATATGATAAATGGAGAATATGCACCGTTGCTAGAAAAGGTTTCTAATGACAAAAGTTAAGTCCAAATATCATCAACGATTGTTAACATACACATTTCTTAGGCATACTATGAATTCGAATGAAAATTTATTGTCCGCATAAACAGTGTCATTATGTTTGTAGTAATATGTTATTGTTTCATTGATTTTAAACAGTAACATTATGGTGTATAATTATATTGACATTTAATTAAATGTTGTAAACGATTGTATTTAAAATCTTCATTTTACATTTTCGATTTGCATTTGCATAAAGAATCAATTTTAAAAGAAATAATGTATTATACAATTAAATAAATTAGTAACTAATGTATTTTAAACTAAAGCTGTGACTTATGAAACCCTGATACCCGGGTAATCCATGAGATACTCGGGTAAACAAAAATTACCCGGCATCTCATAAGATAGCCGGCCACCCGAGTACTCGATTATCTCATGAGATAGCCACGGTACCCGAGTACTCGGTTCTATCTCAAGATAATATGAATATTACTCGAGTCCTACTCGGTTCACCGAGTACCCAAGTATTTTAGTCGACTATTCCGCTCGTGTTATCCGGTCATTTGCAATAAATTAGGTATTTTATATTTTTCTGTGGAATAACAAGAGTAAAACAGTTACTTATACAAAATTTAAACGTTTTTATGTTTACACAAAAATACTAATATTTTACGTTTTCGGGCAACAAAGAACTGTGTTTACGATTAACGATATTTCCCGCTGTAGAGAATACGTGTTCCGAGGTCGCAGAAGTCGCGGGAGTATGTACGGTGGGTGTACAAAGTATTCCCACACTTTTAAAAATCGAATAACTTTTTTAAAATTGAATCAAACGACTTCAATTATTTTGAGATGTCGGACGCATAAGTTTACTAGGTAGCGTGTAAATAATTTTTTTCTAAAAATTGCTATTGGTCGGATTTGCGACGAAAATAGTAATGATCATAATTTTTAACTTTTTTATCTGTGCCTGTAATAAAAATTTAAAAGACGCAATTTATAGGTCTAAGTAAGTTATGTACATTCATCGTGATTACACGAGGACAAAATTTCCTTAGAAGACCGAAAATCTGCGTCTTTCACCCTTAAACATTAATCTTATAATGTTTTTAGCTCGTAACAACGTTAACGACTTCGACGAAACGTCGCGTATGTATATAACATACGTAGATCTACAAAATGTGTATTTTAAATTTTTCATTGTGACCATTACTTTTTTCTTCACAATTTCGACCAGTAGCAATTTTTAGAAAAAATTATTTACACATTACCTAGTAAACTAATCCTTTTAACATCTCAAAAGAACTGAAGTCGTTTCGACTAATTTGAAAAAAGTATACTTTTAAGTATTACTTAAAAAAGTAATACTTCTTACACCCACTGTATATAATTACATTCTCGAAAATTTTGCAAACTTGAGGTACTTTTATTCATTTCTTTTGGCACTATTCTAAAGGAGGTAGGTTATAATTTATTCGATCGTCTTGAAGATATGTTTGCGAATGTGATGTCTATTTCATTAGGTTTATTGTTATTCTGGTAATAATAGCTGTGTATTTGTAATTACATTAGAGTCGAGTTATTATTATCTTTGTCTTAAGAATATCTTAAAACGGTTATAACTTATGTACAAATAAAAATAATATAAGACGGAAAAAGAACTTTCTATAATAACCGATACCTGTTACTACCGATAGAAGGTTTTCAAGGTCACAAAACACTTCCTTCTTATAAACTGCTCGTTTAATAAATGAAAAATAGATTTTGAAAAACTATACATTGTGTACATAATTAATGGAGGATCGGCATTCGGTGGTGAATTTAGCTATTACGTTTAATATGATTAACACTAGGTTTACGGGACCCGTCAAAATGACGGGTTGTAATATTTTTAATGTACGATTATTTTATTTAATGCATATATTTTTTTGGAGTATATACTATAAAAAGAATGTCGAAAAATTTAGATAGACGCATTTTTGTTATTTTTACACAATAATGTAAAATATTCACTTTTAGTGCTCCGTAAACCTAATGTTAAAGAAGATTTGAAAATCAGAAGTACCAAAAACAGAAAATGCAAATAATTCAGTAGGCGTATAGAGTTCAACAGTGATAGTACTTCGAAATTGCAAACACACCTTCAAGAAAATCAAATGAATCACGACCCATGTCTTTCGAAATAGCGGAAAAATATAAAGTAGTCTAGGTCAGCAAAAATGGTTGAAATATGTTTGCGCATACCTGCGACGACATCTACGAGCTCTGAACTCGGAACGTGTATTTTCTACAACGGGAAATACTGTTATTTCTAAACGTAGCCCCCGGCCTGGAAAAACTGATTTATCAGTAGTTTTCTACACAAATGAAAATATTTAATTTTAAGATAATCGATTTTTTCATATTTATTATTTCATACAACGATACGAATTAACCGAATACTCGAGTAAAGCATACGGCGCTGTTGCTCGGGTAGTAATAGCTCTAGTAGCCAAGTTGTAAGACCTCGCGAGATATTCGGGTATCCCGGTATTTCACATACTCGGGTAAATGTACCATGTCTATTTTGAATATTACTTTTTATGAATCAGTAATCACATAATTATTTAATTGTTAGATGATTGAGAATTTATTTTGTGACCGTGTAATTATAGATCAAATACACTGACCAAAGTTACGCGTAATTGTAACATGTCCGAGTATTTACGATATATTGCTTTCTTTCCGATTTTGAAATCGATTATACAAATTGAAATCTACTTACACGCTATCAAGCAGAAAATAAAACAGGAATTTCATCCAAGCGCGTAATTGCTGTTACAGTTGATGTAAAAGAAACATTGGTAATTGCGTTTGCAGTTCGATGCAAAGATAATATAGAATATCGAGAACATCGGACGTTCGAAACTACACAGACCTCGGGTGATCGGATCGAAGTACTCTTCGATTTTTCTCCGCAAAATGTCCCCGGTGACGTCTTGATTCGAGCGGGTCTTCGAACAATTCGAAGTTGTCTCGAGTGTTTGACGTTGACATCGACATCGTGGCCCTTCGTCGGCAGAGAGCGTTGTTCGTACTTTTTCCAAGAGCAGGAATACGGGCTCGAGAATGCGGTCTGTCCAAGTTAATCAAGACCGTCGGGGGAGCCTTGCAAAATCCAAGTTGCTAGAGGGCATCAGGGATAGTCTTCCGGCACACGGGAAATGAATTCCGTTACCTAGGGAAACGTTTTAAGGGTCCGTGATATCGATTACGAGACGCCCCCCCCCCCACCCCCCCTTTCGCTCTTTCTCTGTCTCTCTTTCTCTCTATCCTTCGTCGGCTGATTCTTTGTCGTAAACGTGGCCGTTTCTATGATCGCGATAGCATTCACGGACTTTTCGCACTCTCGTTGAAAAGCACCCGAACAGTGTCGGTTCGATCCCCTCTGTCTTCCACTCTGTCGTCGAAGGGAAGACGAACACACGCACCATTCAAGGAATCGTTGGAAAAACGGAAGCGATCTTCTCTCTATGTGCTTTTTCTGTGTGCACACTGCGTCTCAGAAACACGAAAAGGGGGAGAAAACGAAAGAAAGAGACATCTAGGATGATCATCGAGCTTGCGTAACTGTAAGGAAAAGTAAAGAATAGAGAACGGCAAACATCATGAACAACAGTTACATCGACAATAACAACATGAACAATAACAGTAAAATACAGTACCAACAATAACAACCACGACGTACATGCACCCCAGAAATATATAAGATAATAATTAATATACGTATTACACAGTACGCCGTAGATCTGCCGGACCCTTCACCTTTCAGCCAATCATCGGACAAATATTCTGTAGAAAAGAAACCATTGCTATTACCGGCTACTATTACTAGTACTACCACTACACCTGCTACTACTACTAATACTCCTCCTCCTCCTCCTCCTCCTACTACTACTACTACTACTACTATTACTACTGCTACAAACTACTACCACGTCCACCACCACAACCATCACCACCACCACCACCACCATCAGAAAAGTGCAAAATGTACCCGAGAATAAATATTGGAAATAAGTATATATCTATACATATATATAGGGAGCACCAAAAAATATATCTGCATCCTCCCGACAAGATATATTATAATTATGCCATAATACGACTCAGAGTCAACTTTCCAGTATATTTATAATGCTCACCACCACAACGTTCCGCAATGGCTACCAGTGCACTCACAGACAAACATTCGATCGACCACTGTTACCGTCCAAAAAAGTATATATGTATCTATAGAATAATGACAAATCGGAAAAAGTATGCACAAAATCGGATACCGAGGGACCTACTACTCCGGTCACGAGAGAGATCAAACTACAAAAAAGGCCACACTTTGTCTATTCGTCGAAAAAGTCAAATGTATATTTCTCTCTTTCTTATCACATCTATATATGTATGTATCTATTTATACACATGTACGTATATGTACGCACACGGCTAGTTAATCTTCTTCTCGCTCGTCACCGTATATATGCACACTACAGAAAAGTACATATGTATAATATACATCGGGAGAAACGGGATCGATCTGTGTAACTAACCCGCAACACGAAAAACCCGTCCGAGGAAGAGAGGAAAAGACACACATCTATGTAATATGTACCCTATTACGTAGACGGATTCGAAAAACAACAAAAAACAGACTACAACAACAACAAAAATAACAATTCCAAAAAGTAAAAAAATTACAAAAAAAAGTCAAATGTCGAATCACACACACGACGACCGGAGAGGCAGGACGATGTAAAACAAAGTCTAAAAAAAAACGAAAATACAAAAAAAAACGGATCGTTGAGCGAGACAAGGAGCGATCGAAAGGAATCGTGGAAACGAGAAAATGGGGGTTGTTATGTTGGAATGTTTGTCTGTGTGCAGATGCAGCCTACTCGTTGTTGACTTGACGGTGATGATGGATTCACGTGGAACCGAGTCAGGGCCCGGTGATTGTGGGGCTTAGGCAGGTCTACGGCTACTTACCTTCTTCCCCTACTACTACTGTCTGCGAAGAGTGAGAGTGATAGCCCGGTCCGTGAACGCTGGACCAAACGGTCCGTAATTCTCGTTCGAGTCGGACGGATCGGTGACCGAGACACGTGGGGTCGATCACGGTAAGTCAGTACATAAAATCAGTGCTTAACAAGTTTACTAACGGAGATCGATATCTCCGTTTTCTTCTTCTCCTTCTCTTCCTCTGTCTCTTGCTCTTGTTCTTGCTCTTCCTCTCTACCTCTTTCTCTTGTTCTTGCTATTCCTCTTTACCTCTTTCTCTTGTTCTTGCTCTTCCTCTCAACCTCTTCCCCTCTTCCACGCTTTCTCTCTTCCTCTCTTCCTCTCTTCCTCTCTTCCTCTCTTCCTCTCTTCCTCTCTTCCTCTCTTCCTCTCTTCCTCTCTTCCTCTCTTCCTCTTTCTCTTTTTCTTTCTCTTTCTTTTTCTCTTTCTCTTTCTCTTTATATTTCTCTCTGCATCCATCTGTTTCTCAGACCACAGAAATTGCGGACAACGATGCATCATTTAAGACTCTATCGAACTATTTGGATACGCATTTTTCTTTATTTCATACGAGCGTACGAGTGGTTTTATGATAATCCACCACACGTGGATACATGTACTATCAGATCATTTTTGTCAAGATGACTAAATCCGTACGCGTGCGAATTCCTTAGTGGTATTCGTGCGTCTAAACGCCTGATTCGTTTCTATATTTATCCTTTTTCGTACACGGAAGTTATCGAGTTTTCGATCTTTAATAGGACTAGATGTAGTTAATTCTGAGACGTTTGGCTGACATGGTGTGTGACGTTTCGAGAGTCGTGTATCGGAGCACAGTTTTTCTCGATCGATAATAATCGGTACTATTTCACGAACGGGGACAGGAGCGTCTGTTACAGAGCCACTCGATGGCCAACGTTTGCGAACCGATCGTCGGTTATATTATCGGAAACATGGTGATCGATAGGACGTCGGTTTGTTCGGATGAGCGATGGATAGGAGATTACAAAACTCTGGGGATTAAGAAAGTTCTGATCCGTGTTCGCGCGCGCTTCTACACTTGGTTTCCTCTCGTTTCGCCTCGATTCGTAACGGTTCCGTCCTAAGTTGCTAAGTACCATTCGGAAATCGTACATTGTTTACGGATAAGTACACGACAAGCGCGCGTGGCCAACGTATGTTCTCTGTTCGATGAACGTT
The DNA here is from genome assembly GCA_913789915.3 of Sphecodes monilicornis. Classification (NCBI taxonomy): domain Eukaryota; kingdom Metazoa; phylum Arthropoda; class Insecta; order Hymenoptera; family Halictidae; genus Sphecodes; species Sphecodes monilicornis. Next base: position 33,636,486 of record OU565285.1, read on the forward strand.
AATAGGTTCGCGAACCGAATACTTCGTTGTCCGGGCATGTAATTTTTCATGAAATTTTTTACATTAATGCGACCTACATTCGGTTCGTTCCAGTACTTCGTTTCTCCTGAAAGTAAGGAGGCCGATTATACCGCTGCACACGAGTTGAATGTATTTACAGAGTACAGAGTACATTTTTTGGTTTATCCGTTCATGCGAACTCTTCCTTACTATCGTAACCAACGTTAATTACTAATTTCGATCATTTATCAGCATCGTGGTTGTTTCTATAAAAATTTCTTCTTTCCTTCGACTGTTACTACTCAAATATCCATTATATGTATTTAACGTCCTGTAACTATTTCAACCTCGAGCAGATTAGCTCTCCCAAAACCTAACGCTCCATATAACTGACGTCAATATTTATTTTACAAGTTACTATAAACAGTAGTACGTACTACAGATCCTTTCGCGGCAGAAACACAATGGACATGCTCACAGAGAAGCACCAGCAATGAGTTACTACGTTCGCACGACGTTATTAATTAACCGCAAGGTATAGTGGCTAGCAGACGTTTGGTCGAGTTGTGTAATCGACGTTTCGAGATGACGGGGTCGCGTGCGCTTCTAATTATCCGCTAGTTTAGAATCGCCTAACAATCGAATATGCAGAATTATAATACAAGTTGAATCATTTCCTTAATACCCTAAAAAAGGAACACGAATCTTAACCTCCAAGAATCCACATTTATTATATTTACAAGAATATAACGACTCTTCTATTAATAAATTAATTGATAGGTTTAGAATAGCTGTATCAGAAATTCTTCAACATTGTTCTAAAACGTTAATTTGGGGTACCAAAGAGACTAATAAGCTGCGAGAGTAATATTTTTCGAAGAATATTTTATCACTGTTACCAGTGACTTACGAATTTTACATAAACTCGCTTGATCTCAACTAACACTTTGACTGCGATACATACGAGGTAGTTGCGATGTCGTGTATCGCCGTTTGCGAGTCGCTGGGTCTTTGACGTTCGGTTCTCGACGCTCGGATTTCAGCGTACCGTCTTGTTTGACACGAATCGGTCTAATTAGAATCGATACATCGTTCCATCAATAAAAAGTTTTATCCCGACAGCTTGTCTATAAGGGTAGTTACATGGGGTAAAAGAGAACACGGTTTTTGCCCCATTTCTCAGAATTTCTATACATGGTTAACTAGGGAAAATAGGTGAAAAACTTATTTTTCGATATTACCCTCCCGATCGAGATACAGGGTTGAAATTTTGCACAGTATGTTTTTTCTTGATGCCCTATCGAATGATACTTCGTCGATAAAATTCGGTTCAAGGACACTTTTGACCATATTGTCCGGCTATACCCTTTCTACAGAAGTCGCAAACGTTTTTCCGTTGAATCGTCGATCTACCATGCGCGTAAACTCGGGCACGGTTTACGAGCTTTACTTTAATTCATCGACTCGCTCGACGCTCTATCGTTCACCGTTCCATTCGCGGAACGAACCTGTCCAGAAATCAAGAGAGTACGCTGTATCTCCGACACAACAAAAACGAAGCTCGGTTTCTTTTTCCAGTCTCGGAAAACTGAAAAGATGGAAAGAGTCGATGGGGAATGTTTGTCAGTCGGGCACGATATCAGAACTAGCAATCTCCATAGCCCTCCGCGAGACCTACGAGTGCTAATATCCAGTCTCGCGGACTTGTAACGGCTACTCTATGACTCGAATGTACCACTTGCATCGCTGTTAAATTTCCTTCAGAGTTTCTGTACCTCCGTTATTAAAATACGTCCAGCTTCGACGCTGCATCGTGGATGTGAAAGTTTTATTCGACCATAGAACATTCTCCCTTTTTTTCGTTGCTGTTAAGTACTCTGTATGCCACAAAAGAAGTCTCGTGAAAAGAATATTGTACCATGCTCGGTCGATTGGGTCGCACACGCGTTGAAACGTATAACTGGACACGGTATACGGAATTTCAATCTTGCTGATCGTCATTTTAATTTTGTTATCCCTGAACATTTTTTGCATTCACCAACTAGGGAAACGCTCCTGTACTAAGAGATTCCTTGTCCATGACGGAATAATTCAGTGAGTTTTCTTCATTATATTCGTGGTTTACATTGCCGACGCCGACGTCATTACCTTTTTGTGTTGCAATTTATATTATACTTTATGAATTGTATATATTACATGTATAAATAATGAATTGTATTGGTAAGGTGTTATATCGAGCTAACTTTGTGTAAAAAATCTCGGACCACCTCGGACCACTTTGGCCGCAATTTAAGTTTAAACACCAACTTTTAGAATTTCCAAGAATCAATCGCGCGGAAATTACGGAGATGTTATATATTTTGAAATCTTTTCTGTTCGTTCCACCGCAAAGATCAAAAGAACCAACGATTTCACCGAGGAAATCGAAATAAGAAAGTCAAGAAACGCATCCGTATATCGTTACATCGATCCACTCCTGTTATTGCATTGTTATATCTTCGAATTTACATGCCGTTGGAACAGCCTGTGGAAATGTTACATTACTCTCTGAAAAATGGCTTGAAATACAAAACTGTTTCTCACCGTGAGATACTGACGGTCGATCGAGCTTATCACGAATGACTCCGGCATAGCATACGGAGGGTTAACTTCGTAACGCTATGCTCAGACATTGCGGGCCATCGTCACCATATTATTATAAAGCTTTGTTTCCGTTTTGTTGACTCAACAGATTCCAATTATTATTTTTCGACTATCCGCACCCCGCTAAGAAATAATATATTTAACCTTACGTCTAACATAAAGTAAACAAACAAATTTCTTTTTCATTTAGTTTAAACGAACGATATTTTTTAGGGATCGCAATGGCACGAGGTTAATGAAACGGTACTACATATTTTATTACATTCGTTGTATTCAACGGGTGTAACAGTATCGATGCTCGTGATTATTGTTGTCAACTGGTATAGACTCGCTTCAATGATTACCGAATAGAGGATACGAACGTTTTCGATTTTACCGACAGTTTACGTTTACTATTAATTTGTATGCACACCGTGTAAACCTAACACGGAGTGAAAGTATTTTCGTCGTTGTTATTGTAGATACCACAGAGCAAGCGATAAAGCTGATGCAGAATGTTACAAAAGCTGTATCATCCCCATTCGTAGACGACCAAGGACCCTAAAACAACGTCAGTTTTCCCTTTACAGTCTTCGACTCCTTGAAGTTATAGTATAGGACGCGTCTCGCGAGAAGTCTCCTGAAACGGCACAGGGGGCAAAGGGGGTCCTCGCTCGCACCCAATGGGTATGCTTTCGCGTCACACGCTACATAGTATGCGTGACCGCTTTTAGCCAATAGCCTCGGCTAAAACCGAAAATGCGCGTGAAACGTTCTTCTCTGATCCAATCGGACGGCGTACTACCGCGTTCCTTTCGAATTCCTGCCGGAGGACTTCTTGCGAAGCACGCGGAGTACGTGATTCTCCTCTGAGAACCATGAGAAAATTAAAAAAAGAGAAAGTTAGACCGAAAGTTGCTTACAAAGACGAAAGCTTAATTTAATTTTCTTAAAATTTCTTAATAACTAAGTGAAACTGTTCTTTTTTCAATTGTATTTTGTATATTTTCACTTGTCATTACTTTTACGCATTCAAGCATCAATCTTGTTACAAACAGAAGCGCTTTTATCTTATGTATCGAGTATACGATATATAAATACGAAATTAAATTTCTCGAACCCTATGCACTATGCATACACTGAGCAAAATTCTCTTCGCTTGTGCACTGGGAGGCTAATACAGATTAGCTTATGTATTATTCATTCGTTCATACTCTGAACAACAGTATTGCGATAAGAAACACTCGGAGGAATCGTTCCGGAATCATTCGAAACGATTGAAACAATGGCTGGGGAAAAATGAGCGTTTTTCTGTCGCGAGAGCATTGAAATCGACAACGATAGTGCCCGAGTCCTGGCCAGTCTGTCCCGAATGAAGATGCATCGGCCCCAACGGAGTGCACCGATGCATCGAGTGTCGGCACACGATACCGAATATTTGAAATCGATACAGGTTACGGCAACCTGGCCGACATCGGTAGTGTTCGTGTACCAACACGCGCAGAAGCCTCGCATTTCGTCCCACTCCGTTCGATCCCGTCCCATCCCGTTCCACATCCACGTAGCCAGTCATGTACGTAATGCGGTTTAATATAGACCGATTGTATACAACGTTGGTTTCGGCGGAGAGGCCGACGCGGGGAGATTGTATATCTCGCACAGTGACAGCGCATGCCCGGTCGAAGAAAAACATCTGACAGGCCACACGCGAGTCGAATGTCGAGTCGTGTAAGATCAAGTGCATCGGAAACTGGAAGCTGGAAGCTGGAAGTTGTGCCGATGCGCCTGACAGGCTTGTCGCGATCACTGATATTGGCGGAGTTAGGACAAGACTTACTTTTTCTTATTCTTCAGCCTGACTTTTCGGTACGAATATTACGAAATATTCGATCTACATATATCTCTTAATTCGTACGAGCGAATTCGCCTGGACCCACGCTTCCACGTGACTTTAAAAAACGTATTGCATCCTGTTTAAAAAATTGATGATCACCTTCGTTTCTCGAAAAATAATGTATGGTAGATATTCAAAATTGACATGGGATTTCGCATTGCCAGTAAAATATACTGTAAGTTCTTCCTCTTTTATTTCTTTAAAATACTTACTGTTGATGAGAAAAAAGCTGATCCAATTCACCGTGAACATTCTGTACACATTGTTCTCTCTAAACTTCAGAGATTCTCCAAATTCTGTACATACTCAACGGCGAGTGATACCGTTGTCGTCATGCTTTTGTTAACAGAATATAACTCATACTTACACGCATTTTGGAATGTCTTATTCCAAAATGCAATTATCGAAGTCATTCCAAAAAACTCTACCGCATACATCAACAATAGTCTAACAACAGAAGCGAGACATATACGTCCCGCTGGTCACGAAAAGGTTAAAAAGCAGTCTCCGATGCGTCTTAAAAATACAATTAATCATGGAGGGATTGATCAGGTGTTTTCTTAGGCGGAAATTGTGCCAAAAATTACGCTTTTCGAGCTCCAGGAGCTTTTCATCGCGCTCGATGGATAGCCAAAGCAGTATATTGTTTAAAAGTACATTTATTTAGAAAGGAATTTACCTTGACCAGCGAAGAGGCCACTGGAATTCGTGAAATTTTTATTTTCCTTGCGAATATACACTTAAAAGCGTGGATACGAGCTCTAGTCGCAATAGAGGCTCCGCGAACAGGATTTGGAGTTTCTACATTTGTAAGCTTACCGTCAAGATGAAACGGCTGCATTGTCATTTTTTGATAGTGCTGCGCCATATGAAACGAAAGTACAAATGATAGAGGGAATGAATGCCAGTGCAGAGAGCGATGACGAAGGAAGTGTTAAAAAATATATAAAATCCTTCGAAATGATGTACAATATTATATGTATAAAAAAATAGACCATTTTATTTCTCCACATTCAAAACGATTCTTTGCAAAATTTTTAATACCAACAACATTTTTGGAAAAAGATCCTTGCACATGGAATAATGACCCTGACTTCAAAATTCGAATGAACATAGTTCAAGGACTGAAGGTGGTCAATGATATCGCAGAACGGGGTGTTAAACTCATCGAGGATTATAATGAAATTTTATCAATCTTTTGCCATGATTCAATCGACCCCAAACTTTTTCCAGATCATTTTCTCAACATTTGTCACAATTCTGGCGGGTGAGACCAAACAAATTTTTTGGTCAAAAAATGAGGTCCACCCTAGTGGGCATATGTAGTACAGAAGGCCTTCCAGGGTCCTAGTCCCAAAGAAACCTGTTTCGGCTTAACTATAAATATGACTGTAAAAGTGTTTCCATGGACCAAGATCATCGCATTTAAATTATAATTATAAAAGACAAAAGAAGATAAATTGAAGAAAGTTCAATTTATCCTTAACCGAGACAGGAGGATGCCCCAATGGGCTTCTATGTTGGACGTTACGAATTCAACGTTACCAGTTTCGTTTCCAAGAGACAATCCTTCTTGCGCTACGCGATATCGATCGGCAGTTCTAATTAGAGAATTTACCCAGATGGGCCTAGATACATACTTTGAATACAGAACGATAGGATGTTATAATCAGACTTGGGATAATACATATCATCTTCCGACAGTAAACCAGCAACTTGGTAACCTTTCTAAACTTGTTCGTTCGCTTAACCATAGATGGGTAACCCTATTTTCAGTTTCACGATTGTATTTATGTTACGATAAATTATGTCCAACATTTATATTATACGATATTAATACACATTCGTTCGGCTCTACATAGTAAAAAGTTTCGAGTCATATTTCGTTGTGTGCTATACATAGACGTATGTGTAATACGTAATAAAAATAATATAATTTAATTTAATTTTGCTTAACGTTGCAATGTTTATGCATAAATACACACGAATGTGCTTATTATATATTTGAATGGGCATTTCTATCCGTATAAAATTAAACGGGACACGTTCGTGCTGTTACAGGATCGGGAGCACACAAAAATGACGCGACCGGAAATGGAAGGCCGGCTCCCCTTTTGGCAGAACCCAGATATGGCGCCGCGCCTCAGCCATACGGTAAGTTTGCTCTAGAATTCGCCCTCTCCATTTATCACTTGATAGACAAATTAAGCAAACCAATTGATTCCACGGAGCATCCGCCTGCTACTGATTACAAATTTTTTCACGATTACCTGTGACATCAAGGACTGCCTAACAGCTTGCAAATTAAAGAAGTTAGCGCACAGTAATTTGACTTATCAATGTTACGCGTGATTTTCGTGAATAGATTTTTTTTTAAGGAAATTGAATAGTTCTCAGCGATAGCATACATAGTTTCCCCTAAATCTTGATCGGACCAAAATATTTTTGATGATTGAAACAAAAGTTTTACACAGAGTTTGTCGGATTTATAAACGACAATTATGCGGTTATCAAAATCTATAGGTCGAATACACATATTTGGCATTGCAAAAACATTAGTGTTTTTCTAGATAGAATAACGGATATCGCATGCTCGCGACAAAAATGACGCGACTCAAAAACATATTTTTCAAGAGAAAGGAGAAATTGTTTGCGAACATCGGCTAATCCTTGGTCTTTACTATTCTTTCGGCACAAATATATTGTATCGTGCGAGTGCTCAACTGCAATAAGCGAGCCGCTGAAATACACTCCTCGAAGAGAGGTTATAAAATAAAATAAACCGAGTAATCAGGATTCCTGATAGCTGTACACCTTTAATACGCGGAGCGAAGAACGGTGTATAATATAAAAACAGAGGTTGACTAAGATATAAATCGAATTTTTTCGACTTGTGACTCTATTATGCGACTGTCCCTGCAACGAAAGCACGCGAATAAAAAAACTTCGTGGGGGTGAAAATTCCCTACACCAAAATATTGAAAGCGGGGCTTTGGCCAATCATTTCAAAAGGGCCAACGCCCATAAACGAAAAACGTTAATTTAGGGGTAACGAGTCCAACAATGTGACGACATTGTGGTCGTTGCATCTTTTCGGAATCATCGATTGTCGAGCCCTTGGCGCTATGCGTCGGCCAATATTACTCCAACCGCAAAGGGGGTCGTTCTATAAGTCGAACATGTGGAATAACATTTTTTCATACGAGGGTTTAGTTTTGAGAAAATGAACTTTTATTCTACATTTCGATCTATTTTTGGTCGACCTGTAGAACATTTACTTACTCTACGATTTCGATTCTTTTCTTTAATATGTTGTATAAATCGACATTCGGAACAACTTTTTATAAGCCGCAAATCCGTATCGTCAATTAATTATACTCGGTAACTTTGTAAAATACAATACTTATTGTCGTTTGAATATTTTTAATTTTCTAAATAAGACAGTAATAACACATTTTTGTTATTTCGTTAAATATAATAAAATTCATTGATTCCAAAATTATGGATTAGTCTTGTTTGAAAGCTTGAACAGCCAGTTTTCAATTATTATTCATTATTCACACGATTTTTCAGACATTTCCGGTGGTGACACTAGAAAATGCTTTCCACAAACAGTACTCAGTCTTCTACAAATCTCAATACAAAAAATTTCTATGAATTTTTTTTTAATAAAAAATTGAAGTCACCTTGATTATTTATTTATCACCATATATTTTTTATTCGATAACGTTATAGCTGACACCAAGACGAATCCAACGACCTATTTAATGTGGTCTTTAAGTCTTGAAATAATGTTGCAATAGGCGTGTACAGCTAATTCGTCATTCTGGCCCACTGTGCGCTGCCGCGAATAGTTTAAAAACTATTGCGACGATGCCACGAGACGCGAATGATTGTGAGCGATTGCTGCGAGGTTCGAACACGATGTGGAAGATCGAGAACGCTAAAATAAACTAAATAATAATAATTACTATTAAATTGATTACCGTGTAATACGCAGTTTCACCTTTGCCACAAATCAAAAGTAAGAAACATATTTTGGTTTCTCATTTTCCGAAAATACGATTTTTTTTACATTTGCCTTCACTGTTGCAGAATATGTGTTCAGAAGGATTTGTTTGAATCTGTAAAACTAACGTAGTTACAGACGTTTGAAAATGCAACTCGCGTTGCCAGATATTTACACTTGGTTGCATCTCTAAGCGCATTTCACTCGAACTTATGTCGTAACTGCTGTCACGATGTCTCAAGCTCTCATTGATCGATTAACTTGAAATTTTGCGAGGATCTTCAGCACATACCCTGCTATAAGCGGAAACTATTAAAAAATCAGTAATAAGTTCAAAATGCCGTAATTTTTGGTTCCGATCATGGCCGCGTTCATACAGATTAATAAACTTCCTCAGTTTTTGTTTTTGATTAGCAGAAGGCAAGAATCATGGTAACTGTTACCACATGTATTTTGAAACGTACTCTATAAAAAAATACATGTATATAGCTCATGTAATTTGGATGTTTTTTTACTTTGAAGAAATGACTTATGTACTCCAAGTACTCGTAAATACGTGTGCAAAATCCTAATGCTAAAAATTAAACGGTTCTTCTGAAGAAAATTCGTGAAAATTTATAAATAACGGCCTCGAAAATCAAAATACCGCTTTATCCAGTGTGGCTGGATCACGACGTCTCTCACACCCTAACCTCCCCCTTCTATGACGCTTTTTCCCCATTTTTCGGCGGCAAGCAACCTCACTCTTCGTTCGCATGCGCCCGACGTGGTGATGCAGCGATGTTTAATAATTACATTCAACGTCTAGAATATGAATATTGCATTATATTGTAACCGTATAGAATTCTTAGTGTATTTCACAAAAATAGAAACGTTGTCATTCGTCATGATAGTGTACTACTACGAGGGATACGAAAACAGTGTTCTGTAAAATACAGAAATATTTTTGCCGGTTTAACCGTCAACCGTAATCGTTAAATCATCATTCCGCGACTGAATCTTCCCTGACTGACATAAATTATAAGCGATGGCGCGAACCGTGGCAGAACAAGGCACACTCGATTTCCATAATTAGCGCGACCGAACGAGAGCAAACGAAATCAGTCCGACAAAAGAAATCAAATATCCTTTCTATTGTTACAGGATCCACACCACAGGTAACTTTCCCCCCGGGTGCTGGTCACGATCGTTACGAGGAGAATTTTAATGGACCAGCAACGTATGCGGAGCCGTACGTTGAGCGTTACGCTATTAAGAGTGATTTTAGCGGTCGAGACCCTTTACACCCCACGCCACCGCGACCTGGTTACGTACCTACCCTAGGACAGACTCCACCTTCGAGTACGCAGGGTTCGGTGATGATGGTATACGGCTTGCAACCGGATAAAGTAAACACCGACAAACTCTTCAACTTGTTCTGCCTCTACGGAAACGTCACGAAGGTACGTGTCCACATCCACTGAATCCATCTACAACCGAATCTGTCAGTTCAAACTGACTGTCTTCCATCAAAGTGACGTCGTTAAGCTTCTTTTCCAAGACCCTCGCGTTACAACTTCAAATATTATCATGGAATCGTATCACCTAGCGTACCCGATGTCTTAAAATCAGACAACGATTTTGAATGCCTTGCGAATGGTGATTAACTTGTTATAATTGGTTATAATTGTATGTTTGTCCAAACTAGAATTCCGATGAATCGTATCATTCGAGATTTTAATGTTAACAATATGGGTGAATATTACTTACATAATAGAGGTTTACTTCGTTCAAAAATAAGGTAGTTCATTAAAGTTTGAAATCTTAATGAATCTTATCGTTTAATAATAACTGTCCGAATGCGATAATAGCTTGTCCCACAAAAGGGGCAAAAAGTTCCGCTTACACTATTTTCTAGTTATTTTACATTTTTTCGTTCAAATCGGAACTTTTAGCATCGGTTTCCCCTGAACATGCGGTCATTCTCATAATTGATGGGAAACACTTTACATCGGAATAACTTTTTTACAAATGCACCGAACGACTTCAGTTCTTCTACCAAGCTAGATGGATTAGTTTACTAAACGATATGTAGTGACACTTTTGTAAAAAGTACGTTTACCCTGAAGTACGAAAAAAATAGTAAAAGTTTCTTTTCACAATTTTTCTATTGGGGCTTGTAACGAAAATTTAAAAAACGTGTTTTGTAGATTCATATAATATATTTATATACGCGCCAAAAATTTCATCGAAATTAGCAATTGGTCTACGAGTTATAAACGATGAAAAATGGTGATCGGTGATTGGTGATAGCGAATACACGTGTTGACGTTTCATAGCGTGGCCGGCGCATAGTGAGGCGAAACGGCTGATTTTTAGAAAAATGGGTTCCTTATCGACAAGTAGTTCTGCCGTTGATCAATAAATAATCAATAATTTATAATTATTGACCATCATCTGGCCTACCTGGAGATAGTATGTATTTTGTTAAACTATGTATTCCACTGCAGAGTTATTAGCCAAGAATGGTATTTATTAGAAAAGCTCAGAGGGGTTACTTAAGCGCGTCAAAGCTCGGTAGACGTTCAATGCCCTCTCCTCGTCTCTAAGCGATCCTTGATAACCCCCTCGGATCTTTTGGTCGCAGGTCAAGTTTCTAAAGACGAAAGAGGGATGCGCCATGATCCAGATGGGTGACAGCATAGCCGTGGAACGGTGTTTACAGAATCTGAACAATGTCACAATTGGCACGGACGGCAGGTTGCAGTTAGGATTCTCGAAACAGGCTTTCCTCTCGGACGTAACCAATCCTTACATCCTGCCCGACAAGACAGCGAGTTTCAAGGATTTCACAGGAAGTAAAAATAATAGGTAAAGTTGAGCAATGTTACCTGCTAGAATGTTTCGGCCCAATTTGACCGTGGTCCATTTCTTTGTTGTATTTACAAATCAATCGCTTTCCGGTAACGTTTTTTGTTCGCGTAGACGTCGATCTTGTTTCCTTCTGTAGTAATACGCGATGAAAATTTGATCGCGTCCGGGTATTTGAATGTTTCTATTTGGGCCGGCTCTTCTCCCGATTGCGAGGAATTAATTACCAGACTATAGAAGCTTTGAAATGTGTGTCGGAAACGCTCTGTTCCGATTAAAATCATTCTCGATTCACCCATTTTCGAGAATATTACACCGATTATGTGCTTGCCGTGAATTTTCCTCATTTGAAATCGCATACATGAAAAATATCAGAGCATTTTATACATATTGAATCAAGAATTTCTGATGCTAATTGTATGGAACGAGTATCAACTTATTTCGTTATTTTATATTCTGAGATCGGTAAAATCGTAGAAAGTAACTTCCTGTTACGGTTCTTTTTCTTTTATCCTTTTTGCATTTCAAATTACAAAATATATTTCTTATTGCGTTCTCATATCTTTGGATTTTATTGACTTACGAATCAAAGACGCAACGTACTATACTCGTACCCGTGTTATTTTTAGAAAAGGCAACGTCTTTTAGAATATTTTAAAAGTTCCATCAATTATTGTCTATTTGTCTGACCCGTATCGCTCTGTTTCAATTACAGGTTCCTCAACCCAGCAATGGCTAATAAGAATAGAATTCAACCACCTTCGAAGATAGTTCACTTTTTCAACACCCCTCCGGATTTAACCGAGGAGACGGTACATCGTGTGTTCGTCGAACGCGGCATCGAGGCACCGACGACGGTGAAACTGTTCCCCCTGAAGTCGGAACGATCGTCGTCCGGCCTTATAGAATTCAGTAGCGTTGGGGTCGCGGTCGCTGCCATTATGGAATGCAATCACACAGCGCTGGAAAATAGCAGTAAGTATTTACATTTTTCTCTAAAAGGGTTTGACGACTTTAAAAGCCGACTTTAGAAACCAGTTTGTTCGAATCAATTTCGAAAATTCGTGTTGTGTCGTGTCAGTGCTCAAACTGCGATTAGCGAGCCGCTGAGATACATGCCTCAAAGAGAGGTAAAATAATAAAGAGAATAATCTGGATCGGATAACGCGTAACTTTAATAAAACAACGAGTGCGAAGAATGGTATATAAAAATATAAAGTAGAGGATGACCGTGTATATAAAATTCGACTTGTTCCGACTAGGACTCTGTTTCGCGACTTGCTTACAACGACTCTTAATGTACGACTGATCGTACAACGAAGGCGCAAGAATCAAGAAACCTCGTGGGGTTGAAAATTCCCTCCACAAAATACAAAATAGTGGGGGCCCCGGCCAATGATACAATATTTGGGAAGGTACAAATGACCTCCCAAAACAAGGGCAACGCCCATAGACGAAATACGTCGCAACGAGTGTCGCCAAACAGACGACACTCGGTTTCCTGTAATTCCGCTGGAAACCATAATCTAGGCTCAGGGCCACGGGCCCCCCTGGCGCTAGGTGTGGACCTACGCTACGCCAAGTGCCATTGAGAGCGGCACGGCTAGGCTGACTTTCCCATGGCCTACCGATACTTTTCAGACGTACCAGAGTCGCAAAACAATAAATTCGTCGGAAGACGCTAGAAGACCCCTTCGACAATGGCACTGTCCAAAATCGATCGTAGCGCAGACCCAAACCGAAATTCGAGCCGGCCCACAGTGTGACGAGTACATGAGCGTTCGGGACAAAATTCATAACTTCTAAACTAATCCATTTTCGATGTAAGACCCCTAATACCATTATACTATTTTTTATATTCTTGGATTATTACCGTCTATTCGAATAATCTCAAATTAATGCATGACAATGTATAAGCAAATACATATTGTAATAATCAAAGATTAATAATGTTTTCATCCTGTATATATTGATTGTAAATGTTTAATGTAAAAGAGTTTAAAGGAATTTGCTCCAATGATCAGTAATTCTGAAATATTTATTCGTAAACTTTCCTTCACATTTTTATATGATAAATGTAAATTAATGTAAAATTATTCCACGGATGATGGTACAAAACAGTTTAGAAATGTTACTAGCATAGTTATAATCTCTCTTTTGTTGCTAGCATAGTTATAATCTCTCGCATACTCTAGATCTTGAAAGTACCCTATCTTTCATCCTACTCATGAATTTCTCATGTTCATATATCCAAATTATACCCAAGAGTGCGTATCTTCGCGGTAAAATGATCCGGGTCCATCTTAAAGAACCTTGAATGCAGCTTAACCCATGCGTGAACCGATTATTGCGACGATACTTTTCCGAGTATTTCGAGTATTACCGACGAATCCTTTTCTTCGACTAAAGATGCACATAGATATCAGTAGTAGAAAAGAAATATGATCGACAGTCTTAAATCTCAAGTAGTAGTAGTAGTGTCAGAAGACGCATTCTCCTTACGGCTCAAGGGTCTACATAATAGTCGGTGGAGGGGCTGGAGACGGCCAATGTTCTCGAAAAATCGGTCGCTCGGGTTAGACACAATTGGAAACCTAAGATACTGTTTCTATGGTACAATCCGGGTCGAAATAACATTAAATGAATCCTGAAGATGAAATAAACCACTAACGAAGGATTTTTGTACCTAAAACTAGAGTGTCACATATTTGCGACGGTCGCTATGCGATGGAGTGCAAAATTCAATAGTACGTTTATAGACCACCAGAAATGATGATAGCAAATGTAATGACATCTTTGGCTGAACTTGGTGTTAAAATTGAATTGTTCCATCATATGTTATGTAGCAGCTTACATATCCGTTAGATATAACTTCCAGAGATCTTGAATGAAGATCGTATGATTTAAAGTAATACGAAAAAATTGCAATTGTTAAATTCGGTTTGCGGTATAGCGTTTGCCACGACAAAACTGGTTTATACAACAATCGCACGATAGCTTGCAATTCTGCTATGACAAAAGTATAAAACCTAGTTTTGGGATACCGGGTTGAACTGTTTCTGTAATCATCCAACATCTATACCATCTATACTATATCGTCGGTATAGCTTAGGGCTCTCGTTGGATGTCTGAATCGGTGTTGGGATATGGTGCAAGATTTCACGAGCTTGCGCGACCAAAACAGTAATGTATCTATATCATGATGACAGAGGTAGTGGAGCCCTAAGACAGTTATATTGGCGGGGATGCATCGAAACAATCCGTTCCGGACAAAAAGACTTCAGGACGTGTCCTACGAGTTATACATTCATTTTTCAGAATCAAATCGTACCAATTTTTTAAAATTCTGCTGGGTGCTCGAGGTACCCCGTTTTATCGAGAATCTTACTTTACCGAGGCTGAGATCGCCGCGCATGCGCGTGAAATCTTGCACCATATCCCAACACTGGTCCGGGTACTACAAACTAAAGAATTGCGCATAACTGTAAGGACTATTGGTAGTCGAGTAGGGGTATATTAATCGAGATTACTTACACAGGGTTTGTTGTATTTGTTTCAGACGGCAAGTTCCCGTACATCATGAAGCTGTGCTTCTCGTCGTCGCGTACCATACCTACCAGTTTCCCGCCAAGCAGCGGCAGCGCAGCGAGCAATTCCGCCGGTAATGGCCACGTCAAAATGCAGCAGGACTCGGAATAGAACGGCGAGGTCCAGGGCCAGCAGCGTCAGCGTCAGCGCCAGCGTCCCTCTCTCGCCCTGCACCCGTTGTGTGCCCCGACGGGCACGGCCCTGCACCCAGCCGCTGCGATTACACTATCCCCGGTTTTGCCGCCGCCCGTGCCGCCGCCTTTGCCGCCCGCCTGCGTCCTGATCGCCACCCCGACACTATATCCGACCGTGCCGCCGCCACCACCGCCACCGCTGCCTACGTTCTGGCCGTACTGAAACGGGGAGGAGAACCGGGCCTATCCGGTGAACGACAGCATCGTTCGCGAAACGACGAAACGACTATCGTCTCACCAACACTTCATCATCTGCTGCTCCCCGTTTTCTTTCATAACCATCCGTCAAGGATCGGACGCTGGTCGCTGGATGAGAAACGGTCTCGAGATGGGTCGGACCGACTCGGAGATATCTCGACCATTTTATTTTACTTCTCAGAGTCGAGGACCAACGAGAATCGTCTGGCGCGGTGCTCGAAGACTCGTTGCGAGATCGATCGGTGCATCGGCAGGATGATGATTATACTCGTAATCGTCGACAGGGTGGTAGATACGCATCGCACGCGCATCACGGGTTAGGCTACTCGATAGTCATCGAAGATCGTTCGCTAGCCGAGTGGAAGTCCGGCGAAAACCGAGAAGCAGCGATGTTTCTAATTACATTATACACTGCTCCGTGTGTCTACTTGTCTTTTTCTTTTTCTCTTCTTTCAATTTTCTTTCCTCTTCTTGTTTTCTAGCCTTCGTTCTTTCTCTTCTTCTTCTGGTTATTTTCGGCGAGGTCCGGGTATACGTGCTTCACTCCGCGCGGACATCCCTGTCTAGATTCCGTGACGGTGTCTCGAACTCGAACCCGTTCATGCGTAAGTTAGCGTCAGTATTATGTCTCGAAGCGAGATCCTCTTCGCCAAGATACGTACCAAGTCCGCGCGAACGACAAAGACAGAAAAGTCGAGAATTTGCGAGAGAAGCAGAGAGCGAGAGAGAGAGAGAGAGAGAGCGTGTGTGTATGTGAGAGAGATAGAGAGAGAGAGAGAGAGACCGAAGAGGATTCGCCTCGTCGTCGTCGTTCTTCGCGGAAGCTTCTCTCGATCGGACGCAAAGATCGATCGTGTGAGGGATCGTCTTGTAAATAATAGCTTTGGACTGGGCGTTTAATGGAAATCTGCCGTCGTCGGGCATGGATTACATATCAAGGGCCGCGAGCAAGCGGAAGCACGTTCCTCTCGGAGAAGTTAATAAATGTACGCGGATCGATGATTTCCCGCGGATCAGCATCGGTCATCCTGCTAACGGCCCAGCGTATGAGACGTTTTTCACAGTTTCACATGATCGCGGACACGTCTTCATTACAATTATTCTTATTCGTTCTCATCGCGACACGCGAGCCGCCTGGTTCATACGCGTACAATGACGCATGCACGTACACGCCATATGCACACGATACATTTACCGCGTGTAAAAAGAGACACCGAAGGCATCCACCACGGTTTCAAATACGACTGCGTTCCTCGTTGATCATTTCACAATGTGGGATCCAAATAAATCGGAGGTTCCTTACTGACCATTAGAAACTATACATGCTGGATATAAGTTTTAAAAGAGGGAGAGAGGGAGAGAGAGAGAGAGAGAGAGAGAGAGAGAGAGAGAGAGAGAGAGAGAGAGAGAGAGAAGCGAGAGCAGGAAGATTTGAATCGATTATGCTCCGGGAAAGATTTTACTCGGCAACTACTCCCCACCCCTCCAAGCAATTGCTATTCACTGCTGTTCCACATCACGATTCAATGACTCGGGGAAAGTCTTTTGCTCCCGACCAAGTTCGAGATTCTTCGGACCTATACGAGGCTCCGTTATTTTATATATACTCGATGTGTATATAATACTGCACATACATATATACATATACTTATATGTATATGTGTATATATGTATATATGTATGCTTCGCACGAATATATTTGTTTTAACGCGTTGTTATGGTTTTAATTTGCAAACTACCGATTTCGTAGCATCAGAGAAAGAGAGAGAGAGAGGGAGCGATTGAGGATGCGAGCGGCAAAGTCTTGTGATTTCTGCCTGTCTTCTCGTTTCTATCGTCGGGAAGAAGCGTCTCCCGAAACAAAGCGTACGAATACATAGGGTTTCGTTTGCTGCTCCCTCTCGTTCGTTCAACGAGAAAAAGAAAGAGGGAAAGGAAAGATTACTAAGAAACGGAAAACTAATAAGAAAGTTAGCCCTTCTACTTTATCCCTTATAAGCGCTGTAGTGTTCAGGTTGCGACGACTCTCGCTTGCATAAAGGATAATTATATGCGCTTGGAATTTCACGGAACCGGTGGAAACTCCTACTGAAAAGAAAAGACACAAACGACTGGGCGTTAAATATTTCACCTTCGAGCCAGTCGTACACCATTGATCAGACCGCGGTCCATGAATTAAATTTTATATACGAACGACGATGAGGTCAACGACACACTCTGTGGCATACATTCTCCGTAAACGCGTAAACGCATACATGAACGCGCGCGGACGCGCGCACACACGCAAGTGTGCAAGCACGCATGCACACATGCATACACCTAGGCACGCATGCACTTGGACAGACGTATGCATATATTCAGACTCGCTTACACGTTACACATGATATATTAGTACGTCCCTCAGCAATATTTTGTCGAGCCGCGGGGACGTTTTTATAATGAAAACGGTTTTAGATCTCCGATTTAAAAATGCCAAAAAAATACAACAAATACATATAATAATAATGATAATGAATAATAATGAAGTAACTTAAAATAATAATAAATAAGAGAGCAAGTGAACGTTGTGTTTTTCGAAGCGAACCAAGCAAAAATTAATTAACATAGAGATTCGTGACTCGGCCATACATAACACAAAAAGGCTGCGTCACCTATCCCAACTCATCCTGTTTCAGAGAAACCAATTCAAGGGAGAACCCTCTACTAAGATGCGTGAGAATTATATATAATTAGTCACCAATTTTTCCATTTGATGATTGGTGAGAGAGAGAGAGAGAGAGAGAGAGAGAGAGAGAGAGAGAGAGACTCGAGTAAGCACATGAGATATAATTCTGAAATAAGCTAACGAATGATACAGTCGAAAGAGACAGAAAAAGTAAGTGTTTTTACTCGAGGTAATATTTGTTACAATACAACTAAATAGACGATAAGTTGTATATCATATTAAGAGGCTCAGTAAATAAAATCGAGAATCCTTAGTCGATCGTCGGAACAAGAGTGAGAGTAATGAAAGAGTAATAATGCAGGAGTAAATAAATAAATGATTTTTGAGTCCACGTACGAGGAGAAAAGATTGATCTGTGTATGGATGGAATAATTCTACACGTTGAGTGTTGTTGCCGACGTTGTGTCTATTTAAATCGAGGCTTTTTATCGATTGTGAAACAGGTGATAAAACGTCGGCACAAGATGAAATAATGGTACTAAGCTAAGGAATTAAGGAACAAAGTAACTTTTAAAGGAAGTATAAGAGTAATGCGAATTAAGGATGAAGATGGATATTCAAAGAGGGAAAAATGCTCTCTGAATCGATGTGCTCGATGATTGTTAACGGTCTATCGTTCGTTTCGTCGTGTTCGATACATCGTTCACGAGTCCTTTTCTGTTATACGGTCTCTAGATTTAATTTTTCATTCGTTTGCTTGTTTCATTCAGTTTACCAAAGAATTGGGAAATTCTTTTCACATCGCATCCTAACATTTTTCTAGTATCGGTCGTATCATTTAAAAAGAGGACTAGTATTCTTACATTAATTATATTTTACTGTCGTTTACTTACACGTATACTTACCACCATTTTCATAGGGTTATGAATATATATTTATATATAATTTCATGGTGATGTATAACGATGCATCGCGTTTTGTCTATCGAACCTTGAAGAATTTCAGTTTATTCTTACCTAGTGAGCAGGACCTAACGCGTAAGCAGCTAGAACCTTGTAATCGTATCATAACGTTTTTTGTAGACAATAGTATGCGTGATCTGCTGAGTACGGTGTCGAAATCAAGAGTTTTTCGTTTCGTGACTCTCACGCATTGACACACGATGGACGAAGGAAACGAAGAACGTGCACGGTAGAGGGATCTTCGTTCAGGCGTGTGTTCGGCGTACATTTTCTTCTTGTTCTCGTTTTATAAATTCTCCATCCCCACCCCCACCCCCACCCCCATTCTTAAGTAATTAAACGGTTAAAATGCTTCGGCTAAGATGTAATTCTTTGAGAACGAATTTTGCAATTGACAGACGTGCTCATTTTTCTCATTTCTAAACGCAGCGAATTAGACGACAATTTTCAACGTTCATATGCTTCGACATACGCACGCGATTATATAAACGTATAATACCATTTGGTGGCAACAAAGAGATAAACCATAGACACAGCGGAGAAACGATGGTACGAAAAGCTGAAAGGCACAATGACGAAGAGACGGATCAACACGAATATCAGAGATACAGAGAGTTCATTAAAGAGATGTATGCACCTTCGTTTTCGAGGAATTATAAATGTTGTGGACATCTTGTTTCATTAGGAATTTAGAGCTGATGCCCTCCTAAGGAAAATGACTCGCTTCGATGTGTGATGTGCGTCAGCGTATACCCAGTATGAATGAAAGAGAGGAAAGTTAGAAATATGAGAAACGCGTATGCGTTCGAGTGGTCAAGCACGCATGCCAGACTATCGCTTATTTTCTGACGCTTTACCTGTACAATTTTTGACTGTGGTCGAGCAAATCAAGTTACACGCGAAACGTAGTACACGTTACAACGAACCGCACTTCGAGAAACACGTACACCGGGCTCTTGTATCTCGATACGGGACAAAACTCGTCACGAGCAATGTTCCGCGAACTCTATCCGTTCTGGGTCCCAACATTTTCTCCGCGACAATAGCTCGCTACACCATTACACTTGCCTCTTTCCACCGTCGCTTGTGCTCTTTGTATCGATCACACGCGTAGGTCTTAATATTTTAGATAGAATCTAAAGATACCACGATGTCGAGTCTTCGTTTAATCCGCGAACCGATCTAACTTGATTCCACGTTAGCGAACCCATCCTGAAAGAGACAGATAGTTGGAGCAAAGTAAATTAGCTATTCAAGGTCGGTAGACGTAATTATCTTTTTCGTTTAACAATCATACCGTTTCATTTTTCATTCCTCGTTGCAAATCTCAACATTGAATTTTTATTTTTTCTATTTTACAGGAAGGAGAATTGCGAAAGTGTAAAACGAAAGTAAAAAGTAAAATGAACTTCTTAAATAATTTTCAGCTTATTTTACTTTTTGGCGGTTATCGCGCAATGTTTCCGTCATACTTTTCAATTCTGCTGCATTCTTCAGGTATTTTCCAACCCAGTCACGTTTTACGATTTTAACAAAATTATGATTTTAGATAAACATTTTTGGCCTAATCGCTAATTTGTTTAACGGTGTTCCTCCCTTCTGAACATTATTTCAAATACATAGGCCCATCAAAGACCAGAGAAATGTTAATGTCAGATAAAAGATCTGCCAAGTGATAAATGGCAATAGCGTACTTGAGCAGTGAATTACGTTTGCTGCAACTATATCCTCTCTTGCGAGAAAAGAGAAAACAATAATTTCGAAGCAGTAGCTGTTCATCTTTCTGAAAGACGTTGCGCCTAGAACGACCGACGGCGGAAAGATTGAATTTAAAGACGCGTCCAAGTGAAATCCCCGAGCGCTGTGCCATCGGAGGATGACGGTCCTTCGTGTCGTTGGACGCTCGGTAGGGCGCCCCGCGTTCTTATATGTTGTATTCCAATTCCGGTCGATCAAGGTCGCGCAGGATGCGGTAGTTTTGCATCATTCTATTCGGTCCCGCTGTATATAGCTTGTTCTCTGTTCGGCGCGTGAACCTGGAAGCAAGATTCGCTGTTTCCGTGGCTCAACATCAGCGTTGTTCGATGGAACGAAACGATAACGTGACAGAAAAGGGAGCTTTCTCGAATCCGAAACAATGTACAAACAAGACAGCTGAATGATTATCGGCGACCAGGAATGAATCAGCGACTCGCGCTCGTCCTCCGATAGCGACAGAGAGATTCTTCTATGTACAAAAATCAAATTGTAATTGTAGTATGTAGAGAAAGAGAGTCTGTAATGAGTACAGTATTCCAGGTAGTGTCTAGCACAGTGTAAACACATAATTAAGCATTATATCACTGAAGAACATACGAACAAACTCGAGGTTGTAAAGTAAAAACCCATCTGTGTCGATAATTAATTATATAAAAGAAGGAAAGAAAAACGGAAAGAAAAAGAAAACTGGAGTGTGTAGCGAAAAGTTTGTTTAAATTTTAAACCGTGAAATACATATCCCATCTATGTATATATTTGCAGTCACACGAGAATTTCGATTATATTAATGATTGATTGTATAATTATGACTTTAGTATTATTGCGACGATGATGATGATAATGATGATGATGATGATAATGATGATGATGATGATGATGATGATGATGATAATGATGATGATAATATGTTGATGATGATGGTGATGATGATGATGATGATGATGATGATGATGATGATGATGATGAGGATGATGATGAGGATGATGATGAGGATGATGATGATGATGATGACAATGATGATGATGATGATGATGATGATGATTATAATGACGATGATGATTATGATGACGATGAGGATGACGACGACGATGATGATGATAATGATGATGGCGATGATGACGATGGTGATGATGATAATGATGATGGCGATGATGATGATTATTATTGTTGTTATTATTATTATTAGTACTACAATGATTGTTATTATTATTATTGTTATTATTATTGTCATCATTATTGTTATTATTATTAATATTATTATTAGTTGCTATGAAAATATTATTATTTATAGTCCCGATTTTGTAAAAGTCGAGACTTTTGAGTATGTTACGGATATCGATATTGCGTTTAAAGCGTTAGGTTTAATGTTTGTAGTTAGGTAATTAGGTAGATCGGAGAGTAGGTACATATCGTTAATATTGTTATTGATTAATAGTATTGCGGAAAAGGTGTTACTGCCGGTGCGCTTTGGTTTCTTTTGCATGTTATCCGGTATTCTATGCTTCAATTGAGATCCCCGTAATCATCGCAATCCGGTTTGCTATCGAAACTGGATAAAAAAAATTCAGTTCATTCAGTGCTTTTTGGCCAAAGAAAATAAAAAGTACAAATCACCTATACAAATATTAATTTCTCGAATTAATCTCGAGTATGTTTTTATGTAATTAATCGCGGTGACGCCAAACCTTCTCGACGTCTAAATTCTCGAACGAACGATATATCGTGCATTTCCTTGATTAAAAATTTGTTTAACATACGAGAACAATTAAAATGACCAATACCGTCGTTTCAAGACGTTCAAGTCCAAAGCATCAGTGTTGATACGTTAAACAGTATAGAGGAAAAACTAACCAAGCAAAATTAACCGAAGCGCAGTACCCTTTTTAGCGATTGCTCCTTTCCTTCTAAGTATTACCACGTAACATATACCTGCCCCACATATCAGATCTTACGTATCCCAAGCACCATCATGCGTCATATCAATGTTTCTAAGCGTTAGTCCTGTAATGTACCCTATTACTAATCATTTTTAGCCCCCGTAAAAGTTCACTTTTTGCCTGTCTTTCGGCATCCCTTTCTTCCGTTATATTTTGAGTCCTCGCCCCTCTGCAAAAAGAACTAACCGGCTCCCTATCCCTTTCATTGTCCCTCTTCGTCCGCCACTGCCCTATCCGCTCCTAAGAAACCTCCACCTCGTTATTGTACATCTGAGCCAGAAGGGTCTCTATGCTCTGTCTTCCCATCGCTGCGTCAAAAGACAAACTAGATGTAATAAGATTTGTTGACTGTATACATTATTATACATTGATTGTACACGCATCAGCAACGCAACACGACACTAATAATACACTTCCACATTTCGACACGACGCATACGTAACATTGCGAACATACAACACCCGGCGAGAAGCAAATACGACCAATATATACCAGCCAGTCATCGCGCCAAGATAGTCCAAGATGGATCGGCAATGCTAGCAAGACCCTGAGGTCGGTCCACGTTATCGGTAGATATACGTGGTAGCTGCTCTAACACTTGAACTACTAAACGCGACTTGTAATAACGACAAGATTACATTTATTCAGCTTCCGTACAATTTTTGTTTAAATATATATATATATATATATATATATATATATATATATATTTGTAAAAGAAACCATAAGAAACCGGTCATTTTGACTG
The DNA here is from genome assembly GCA_913789915.3 of Sphecodes monilicornis. Classification (NCBI taxonomy): domain Eukaryota; kingdom Metazoa; phylum Arthropoda; class Insecta; order Hymenoptera; family Halictidae; genus Sphecodes; species Sphecodes monilicornis. Next base: position 33,659,911 of record OU565285.1, read on the forward strand.
GTCCGGTCGTTATAGTATTAATTTAAGTCTATCTCATTGTTTTATTAAAATGTACTGGGGACTTTTTATTTTTTGGCTCCTATATTGGTAATATTGATCTATTAGTATTGATTACTTAGTGATTTCCGCAACAGAATTTTGAGATGGTAATTCTCTCAAAATTGATCGAATTTTGTCGAATATGGTAAATAAGGATTTTAACGTTTAATTATTCGGAAGTACTTTCAACTTTATATTAAGCTCCTTAAAAAAAAGTTAGGACGAATTTTACTATAGGTTGCAAACTTTTCCTACCACGTGTATCGATCCAAAATCGAGAAGGGATTGACCACTGCATAAATGGACTGGAAACGAAAAAAAATTTCTCGAGAAATGAATTATTTGTCTTTTTAACTATCGATCATCTTCAAAGTCGACACGAGCATTGACCATCCATAATTAGCCTATGATGTCGCGCTGGCCACATTCATTCGTGACATCATCACCTCGGACATCAAATATCACACGTAGAGATGATCGTAGACAAAAACACGTCCAGCGTCCAATGGAAGACTCGAGAGGTCGCGTACAAGTCACCACACCGAGCCATGCAAAACAGAAGACATACATACATTCGAAAACCAATGTTTACACTACGAAACGAAAACAAAACAAACAGAAAAAAGATTAATAATAATAATAATTAATGATGTAATGTGTATATTAATACTGTATGTCGTACGCTCTAATGTTGTTTGAAGAGTTATTTGCGAGTCAATTATCTGTGCCTAGCAGCCCTGTGCACCCTATCAAATGTACCACCGTTCAGATGAGGAAATTAAAATAATAATAATGGAAAAAACGATGATAAATACTGATTGAACCAAAATGAAAAAAAAAAACAAGCAAAGAAACATTTAACGGAATGAAAACGAAGGACATCGTAAAATAATATATCATACTCACACACATACGCAGAGGAAAAGAAAAAACCGAGCATATATCCATAAACACACACGCGCGTACAGGGTGTCCGTCTATAAATGCCAGAACAAATATTTCGTAACTGGTTCAAGTTACAAGAAAGTTTAATAAGACAAATTTGCTCGGTTTTAAGTCTGCTATAAAGTACATGTAAAATATTTCTTTTTACTGGTGACCTTTGAAAGTTATGAAGGTCACCATCGTTCTTTTCAGTTCGTACCCACATTTTTTACACATTTACGAAGTAGGAGTCATTTTCAGTCAAAGTCATATTTGGTAAAAAATTGATATTACGCGTTGTTCACGAGATAATCGGCATCCGAGGTATCGAAGAAGTAAACTGGATTGTATTTTTGAATTTGATTTGGAATGTCAAAGAGGTTGAGAACGCGTGTTGTGGTCAACTTTTTGAACGATAGCCTTCCTGTATCGAACACGATGGTAAAAGTTTCGAGCATTTTATGAATTAATAATAAATATTTCATAACAAAATTATTTGTATACTTTCTCAACTTCTTTGACATTCCAAATCAAATTCAAAAATATTTACAATCCAGTTTACTTCTTCGATACCACAAATGCCGATTATCTCGTAAACAATGCGTAATATCATTTTTTTACCAAATTTGATTTTGACTGCAAAGGACTCCTACTTCGTAAATGTGTAAAAAAAATGGGGGTATCAATTTAAAAAAAACGATGGCGACCTTCGTAACTCGCAATGGTCGCGAGTAAAAAAAAATATTTTACATGCACTTTATAGCAGACTTAAAACTCTTGTAACTTCAACCAGTTACGAAATATTTACTCTGACATTTATAGACGAATACCCTGTATATAACATACAACTATACTTACACATAATTCGAGCAGTCTACGAGTACACACGTGTGTTTTTTACGATCCGACAACAACTACAAGAAAACAAAACTGCAAACAACAATAAGAGAACAGCAACTACAACATTCATTGAAAATAACAGTGAACGAAGCGAACAAAAACCCAACAAAAGTATAGTAACGTAAACAAGAGAAAGATTTGTTTATACAAAACGAAACAATTAAAAAAAATACTTGCACCCTGTATACATAGTTCGCACAATGATCTGTTCCTATTTTGGAATCAGTTTTTCCGAATTTGCCAAGAATGTATATTTACAGATTCTATCTTAAAAGAAAAAAAAATATATATATATAAATATAGAAAAACTGATTAATGATTATAAGTATATTCCGGGACAGCCAAAATGGTTCTCGCGTCGGCACAGGGGCAAGGGGCGCGAAGTTCACAGCCACAGGATGCGATACACCTGAAGTAGTAGTGGCGTTCTCAGCGAATAGCGAGAAGCCTGTGACTCAATTGTGTTTGCCTGATCAATCGGACGGCTTCTTTGCGAATTCGTTTCGCATTCCTTCCGAGCACCACTTTGGCTGTCCCGAATAATATTAACATCCAATAGTTCTGGAATTGTTACCCTTTGTCGAACACGACTATTCGGTTGTCCAATCGTGTGTGCACCAATTATTGCCTCGCTTCTTTGGTTTTGAAGGGGTAAGAAACTGTGAGCGAAAGAGAAAGAGTTTGGGTGGTATGGGGTGGGAGGGAGGGGTGAGAGAGGAGAGAAAGTGCGAGGGGAGAGAAAGGAAGAGAGAAAAAGCGTGACATTCGTAAACTCGCATTTTTTGCAAGTTAAGAGCCTAGTTGTACACCATTACTCGCGTCCTCTTTGTTTTCGCACGTATGTAGAATTAGAAAGGCATACGCGGTAGTGTCATCTGCTCGAGTGATCGAGATGCATTGTAATCGAGCTGTAGATGCTCACCGACACGGTTATTTCTAATAGACAAATCTAAGAGACCCGAAGTAATGGAGTTTTACAAAACCAACAAGCTAAAACTAAGAGTTAAACGGAAATAAAATCGTAATAAATGGTAAGAAACACGAGTTATTACATACCGAGGGTGACAACTCGTTGCTTATCAACAATAAGACGATTTGGAACCTTTGTCGTGCAAACCACCATTGCGAAGTATTATAATACGTTACTCCCTAAGCGTATCGTGCCACGTTGAGAAAATCACGAAATTATCAAGAAACGGCTGGGCAAGTTGCGCATAGGTGGAAGAACGATTTAACGCTTACCGTATCGCGTGATCGATTTATGTACATAGACACGAATAAGGGTTGAATAGGGTTGATCGATTGACTGATTTTTATCGCGTTAGTCCACCAAATCTGTGCAGCGAACAAATATGAATGATATGCGAAACACTTCATGTTAGAGCGAAACTAAAAGTAAACTCGAGACTTTCTGCCCTAGGAGTGCAACGGACAGAATAAAGAAAAAAGTAAACGGAAATAAGAGTAGACGAAAACAGGACGAGAAAGTGAATAATTAGTATATCCACATATATATATATATATATATATATATATATATATATATATATATGTGTATATACTAATTATTCACTTTATCGTCCTGATATATATATATACATATACGTAATATACGTAGACCGTCTCACACTGAACACAACAGCACAATCACCTACAATCCACGCACATCCATACTTATTGTATATATATGTGTGTATAAAAATCTACGACACAGAGGTAAATTCCATTCAGTAATTCTTAATCTGCAACATTGAGCACACGGCTCGATCAAATCACGACACTCTGACTCCTTAGAACTATATGGGACGCATGTATGCGTGTGTAAAACAAAAGAAAACGCAAGAAATTAATGCTCGCTTCGAGCTCTCTGTTCACGAAACGCGAACGAACCAGTCGGTCGCGACCGTAGAAATCAACCACGCCCTTTTTTCTTTAGGATTTCAGCCCTCTGACCCTATTTTCGACCCTTTATATAAGAAAGAAAAACGAAGAGTTTGTCTGTATGTTTTATGCTGTAGTTTCTTTAAAATTTTCTAAGGCAAAAAAAGAACACGTGCTCGGATCGCTCGTACACCTTCGTCAGAGGGTGCGCGCGCGATTTCTTGAGATTCAGCTTTCATCGTGGTCGATCTAACGATACCGAGAAGACAAGATAGTGGCGTGCGTGGACAAGTAGTGAACAGAGACGCGAAGCGAATGGGAGTGTGTGAATCCGTTGATGTTTGTAGAAGCGGTAGCTTGCAAGAAACACGACAAAATGGAAAGCAAAACTACAGGATTTTAGATAAACAAGTGGGTACGAAACGAACACAGCACACGGAGGAATAGTAATTTACAGGTTAGAAGAGACAAGAAGGGTGAGGATGAAAGCATGATAGGGGGAGTGAGAGAGAGAGAGAGTGAGAGAGAGAGCGAGAGAGAGAGAGTGAGAGAGAGAGAGAAAGAAAGAAAGAAAGAAAGAAAGAAAGAAAGAAAGGAAGAAAGAAAGAAAGAAAGAAAGAAAGAGAGGAAGAGTGAGAGAGATGGAAATTATAAGATTGAGGAAGGTGAATAATAAAACAAAAATTAAACAGAAACACACTCACTGAGCGCCGCTAGTAAAAGACATGGTAGCCTATTATTATCGCTAAATAGTCGCTAGACGATAGTGATGTAGTTTACCCTCTAGAGTTATTTTAAGTTCGTAATTATAATGGTTACTATTAAATTTATTATCGTATCACAACACACTGTAACACATCTATTATAATAACAAGGAAAAATATTTACCTGTGCATATTGACATATTGTGGAGTCACATCATTAAAAACATATACTACTCAATAATATTCAGCCTCAGCGACTCGATTCATTGACACCCACACCATACCGTGCATGTACAGTATATCAAGCTTAAATGAGCCGTCTATTTTGAAAGTGACCTAAGTCCATTTATACTTAAATTGAGATATTTAAGAGTTTGCGTTTCAATAAAATTAAAAATATACATATAGGATACCAATGTGTCATACTGCTTAAGTGTATCTAAAAGAGTTAAATTTACAATTACTATTAGAATAATAACAATTATTAAGCGAATAATATGTGTTTTCATACCAAAAATGGAGTTAAGCCGTGTCAAAGTTAACAACCAGATTCGTTATAAAATTTGAAAGAGCCATTCGACAAAGAGTCCGTTCGACATAATTTAAAATGCTCCAAATTGAAAGAAGAATACTAAATTTATTTTATATTTCTTTACAACACTTCAAAAACACAATTTATGCAAGTCGGGAAATTTTCTAACTACATAAATTACATAAAAATTTACTGCTCATCTACATTTTGTGTATGCGGGAGGGATGTCATGGTGCACCGGTGGTATATATCGTAGTAAGTCCATCATGTCCTTGTATTCATTTCGCTTCTGTAATTCGTCTTATATTTTTATAAAGTGGTGTCGATACAACATTTTCGAACGTTTCTTGTTGAAATAATTAGTTACGAATTCGTGTTCACTATCTGATTTAAATGGTCTTATTGTTTTATTCTTCCCCACGAGCGTAATAATTTCTATAATTTAATATTTTAAGTTTTATAGTCAATTGTAAGTGTGTATTGCGTGAATTGTTTTCCACTGCATTAATTAAACGTACCGATTATTCAACTATTCGGCAACTGTCAAAAAACTGAGGTTAACTTGTTAAATACTAATTGATTAAAATTACCTTCATCACTGCCTTCGGACATTTAAAGATCCGCACTTTCGGACATTATGAATAATTGATTGGACTTAGGCCACTTTCAAACTAATGGTTTTAATTATTGAACTAACTGCGAAAACTTATGTGTCCAAAATTATCGTGTATACTCTGAATATACTTAACAGCAATTGTTATTTATGACAGACAACTTCAAGTTGTACACGTTACTAAGGACAACAGAAAATAATTGACAAATTGACATAGGCCATTTTCAAAATAAACGGTTCAAATAGCAACGTCAAATATCTCGTAAAAAATCGAGGATGCGCAAACACGTTTAGATAAAAGTTAGGCAGTACGAGGAAAGCATACCTACCGATGAAAATGAAACGTTTTTTACATTAGTAATTTGAAATGTGTATGTACAAGGCCCATTTACTCAATTTATTGAAACATCTTAGAAGGGACGGAAGATATTTCAATAATGTTTCTATCAAAGTTGGTTGGTACGAAGAGATACATATTGTGGTGTAAATATTTTTGTTACGAATGAAGTAATGGAAACTTCAAGATCAAGATATTAGTTCTTATAAATTGTACACCATGTTTTTATATTCTTAATGTTTTATATTGTAACGCCGTCTTTCAACATTTAATTTTATGAAAGGTTGTGAAATAATTACACATCAGAGGGTTTAAACAACGCACGTCGCCCGCCTTCGGTCAGTTATTTGACTGTACCGTTAATCTACTAGATTCCACTCAAATGTTAGGACAATTCTCCTCCTACGAAATAATTATTAGCGATAAATAGAAACGATTAAAGTTGTTATAAAGAATAAACGAATAGAAATTGCTCAGGATAATTCTTCAACGTGTCCTCCGGTTTGTTAAATACAATTTTACAAATGTGTTATGATTTCTGGTTCAACGTTTTCAAGCATTCCCTGTGCGAGCTTCATCCATGCATTTATAATTCTTCTTTGTAGTTCACTAATATTTTTAACAAATGTTATAAGGTTAATGTTCTTTAAATATCCCCACGGAAATAAGTTACACGGTGACAAATTCGACGATATCGGGTTCCATGTTATTAAACCCTTTGTTTCGTAATTATTTTATAATCTTCCATAAAATAAAACATTATTGTGTAGCACTTTTTGATATTTGTCGATAGGTTATTAAGTTAACTAAATTATTAAATTAACTTCAATTTAATTTTATCACGTTGTCAACTTTAATAACATCTTACTGGATAATTAATCGTCTCATTGAAAGAAATAGTGGTGGTGTCGTTACCATCCTTACGAAAGTCACCGCATCAAATTCACGGGAAAGGAATTGATTGGTTTGAGCGGTATTTGCTATGTTATCTGTAGTTCTGTATGCACAATATCTTGAAAATTAGTCAAAATCAAGTGTACATACATTTTAAAGATTGCTCAATTTTTATTAAAATGCACTCATAAATGCCATTCTAAGATGTAACAAAAATATATAACTCCGTTTAAAACACGAAACTTTGCCGTATTATCTCATAAACTTATAATTAATAAATAAAATATACACTGAAATTAATGAAACAAAATCATCTTCGTCGACAAGTGTGCTTTCACGTATCATTTATTATAATTTTCATTTAATACGTTTGCTCGTATCTCTAATATTTTACAAGATAATTGTCCGTATCGCTTAAACACGTGTATACTGTACACCTACTCCACTATGCAATACATTCGATCCGACGAAGACTGGACAACCACGGCAGATGGGTCTAGATTCTAGATTGTTTTTAGTTATTTTCTTCCTTTCAGTTTCTATCCTCTTTATTGGGTTTTCCTCTGTAATTAGTGAGCTACATCGAAAGGATTGCAAAAAATATATCTTTGACAAGCAGATTTCTTGATGATAATCGCATGCATAAATTATTGCAATAACGTTTACTTTTTGACTCCATCGCAATTCACTGATACTGGAAGTAACGCGTTTTATTTAAAATCATCATAAGTTTAGAAAATGTACATGTTCGATTTTATCAACAGTTTATGCTCCTGTTACGGGAAGTTGTACTTCAAGTATGTAATTACCGAAGAGTTTATATGGTTCTCAACATCTAGAAATCCATTGATATTTCACTGCGAGAGACTTCCTTCTTTTAATTATATTCTATAGGGTGTCCCAGAAAGGACGTAGGAAAAAGAAAGGGGTGATTCTTGAGATAGTTCCGAGCACTTTTCTTTTTTCCATTTCGCGCCGAAACGCTTTGTTTTCGATTTATTAAGGAAGAAACCGGGCCAATCAGAGCGTGGTTACAGCGGACGGACTCCGGCTCAGCGACAGGCCCTGCTGAGCGTGGCGTTGCCATTGGCCGAGCCGGACCCTGCCGGCTGCAAACGCGTTCCGATCGGTCCGTGATTTTCCTTAATAACCCGAAAACAAAGCGTTTCGGCGCAAATTGGCGTACGGAACAGGTGCTTAGAACCACTTCAGAAATCACCCTTTCCTTTTTCCTACACTCTTTCTGGGGCACCCTGTGTATTCAATTTCTTAAGCACAATTCTGTCAGACTTTTTTAATCCTTAAAATCTCCCGACAGAAGCCTCACAAATCTCTTCAATAAGCATATCTTTAATTAATATTTGTTACACGAAATCGGACTGTTAATCTTACGAATACGCGGCGGCCTTCCCTTTAATTCACATTTTTCCCAGGTCCTCTACATAGAATTACATACATCGCTCGCGCCACAAGGAGGCCAGGAGTTTTCGAAGAAAGGTAACACGCCCATCACGGTTCGCATAACTCGAGCGTCTTTTAATAACAATACCACCACAGCCTACTCTAGTATTAGCCGTGCTGAAGGAAAATATGGCAACACCGCGAGAGTCCGACTGTGATATATATGTATATCATTACACCTAACTCAACCTACTCTACCATACTCTGCCAGACTCCCACCGGACTCTCAATTTCCTGCTTAGTTTCCGAATGTTTTCAGATCAATGTGTACATATTGAGTAGGTAATTTTTAAAAAAAATTTAGAATAAGTGCAATAACGCAGGTAAGCTTATTTATAATCGTTTATAATTAGTTATAATTATAATTAATAATTATAGTTATAATTATAATTTATAATTATAGTTATAATTATAATTTATAATTATTTATAATTAGATGTGAAATTAGCCCCTGTGCACCTCCTAGGTCTGATATATGTCTCATTGAGAAACATTTTGAGAAGTCTTTGGAAGAACTCAATAAGGCACATACAGTGGCCGAAATAACGATAGGTTCATTTTAATTTGTTAACATAAACATGCGGTTTATATAGTATTTTTGAATTTATTTATTATTATTTATTCTTTCTGATATAATTTACAAAATACATAATTCAAATGAATAACATAATATAATTTGTGTCAATTACAAATTTTTTATTGAAAACCGTAAAATTGATGTACGAAATAAAGATAGGTTCATTATATATTGTTACATAAAGAATATAATAACAAAAGAAATAAAAATAGTTTAATACTTAGTTGAACTTCCTTTGTTTTTTATCACTTCAAATATTCTGCGTGGCATGGTTTCAATTAATTTTTATAAAGTTTCTAATTTAATTGCAGACCACGCCTCTAATCCCATTTTTTAATTCGGAAACAGTGCAATACTGTTTTCCATTGGCGTCTACCTTTCGTGTTAAAATTCCCTAAAGATTTTCAATGGGATTTAAGTCCGGACTCCTTGATGACCAGGGTAAAAATTCAACTTTTACCCTCTCAAACCAGTTTTGAATTGTGTTTGCACGATGTGTCGCTGCATTATCGTGTAGGAATATTATATTAGACCCACCAATCTTGTCGCCATATTCATCCAGTACGTATTCTAGTAGTTTCTGATATTTTTCAGCATTGGCTTTTGGCAGGAACCACATTATCGAAGTCTTACCGTTATTGCCGAATGCAGCCCAAACCATTACGCATCCTCCTCCATGGACTCTTGTCATTTTCATATCTTTTTGATTACACAGATCGAGCCGCTAGGATATTTGAGAGACTTCGTGGACGAACCCGATGCGAAATCAGGGAGCCACTAGGAGGTAAATACACGCGCAGACGAACCCTGTGCAAAATCGAGGAGCTGCTGGCAGGTTGGAAGACGCGCGGACGAACCCGATGCAAAATCGGGGAGCTGCTAGGATACGGACGAACCTGATGCGAAATCAGGGAGCCGCATAGGTTGAATAACAGTTTGGGTTCCTGATACAAGATCAGGTAGCTCCTGGGGATATATCAGTAACGGCCTCGTAACTTTAATATTATAAATTAATTGATACAACCCGAGCGGTAAGATTGTATCATGTGGGAACGGTCAACTAAGAATTACTGGATCCGAATGGTGGATTAAATGGTGGATTGCAAATGCTTTTTTGATGAAAATAAGTCTAAACATGCCACAAATCGGATAAGTTAAACTGTATTTGTAGTGAAAAGTTTTCTTCGAAGTTCAGGAAAGAATTTTATTTGAGGCTTTCGACGACGTATTCTAATCTGCGTAATTTTTAATATATGAATATCAGTTTACACATGCTCGTGTACACTGCAACAATTATCATGCCGCGAAAGTTTATACATTTCTTAACATTTTCATATCGGAAAACAATACCTTTCGTGTTAAAATTCAAATTAGTTATGTTGACAAGTTAACATTTGTTAATAATATAAAAATGATGAAAATAATATTAAAACTACACGTGTGTTCTGCAAATTGCTTTGGCGAACATGGTTTTATCCATATAATCAGGTGTACATATATGTAATAAAAAAACCACGAACTGAAAATTGCAAAATTTTTAACAATTTTATATTCGCATAACAAATTTTAAAAAATGATAATGATTTTTGAAGAAGTCATCGAATATTCAAATGATCGTTCAATAAAATTGTGGTTTAGATTAAAGAGCAACGTGCCTCTGAATTTCCACAGCTTCGAAAAGCAGGATAAAACATTTGTCATCCCTTGTGATAGAAACCGTTCGAACGCTTTCGATGCGAGCATCGATAGCTTCTTGTACGAACGTAATGCGGCAACATGGAACAGACCCTGCCTCATCTTTTTACCCCCTCTAACACATGATTCAGTACTAACTTTTAGTCCGGATAAGAACTAGTTTCAACCAATTATTTAATTTGAATATAAAATAATGTTTCAACGTCGAAATAATATGCGATATGTAACGTACATCTCAGTACGTACATCATATTTAGACTACATCAGAACCTACAATCTACTGCAGAAGTGCATATCTATTTAACACTCGCTCACGAGACCAAGAGTTACATGTATTCTGAAACGAAAACTTTCTATTTGGATTATTAATTGAAAATAATTCTTGAAGCTGGGACATAGGAAAAGGAAGAAAGTATTAAAAGTCTTACATTCTACTATGAAATACATATTTACGCAAATTCTAAATGTGCAGCTATTAGCTCGATATTATCCACTACATGCAAAATGCTATAATTTATATGTTATAGCATTTTGCGAATTGTGGATAATACCGATTGCCCAGGTCTCACCACGAGGAGGTTGCTGCACAAGAGACCCGAAAGAGAGGCAGAACGAAGTCTTCCTTCGTTCTGTCTCCCTTTCTTACAACGACGATTCTTAGAAACTAAGTTCGCAGGTCGCTAAATGTGAAAAATAGTCTTTTTCATGGAAAAGACTTCTTTTCCATTTAGCGTATGTCGAGTAATTATTGCGGGGCAAAGAGTGAATCGGAGAAGAAGTCTCCGATCTACGAGGGACCAAGGGCGAATCAGGCGAAAGGCTCTGATTCTTACAAAGAGACAAACAAGATCGAACGAAAGCAGAAGGCTCTGGTTCAAGGGTGACGCGACGCGTTCAGTGCTTACAAGTCCTGAGCCGACCAGCCCGATACCCGTCATTCCATCACCAAGAAAGATGGCTAAGAGATGCGCTCAAACGGTTTCTGGCGCAACTGGGGGCCATGAGAACGCAAGCGTTAACATGACTAACCCAGGATTACGTTAACACAGGGGATCGTCAGAAGACGAGTGAACGAGTCTCTTAGACATCCCTCTCAATGACTTCACGCCGGATACCGAAACTGGACCGGCTCAGAACCTGCAAGCAAGGCCGACACGGCAGAAGGCTGTGTCGGAGTCGGAAAACGGAGCGAGCAAAGTCAAGTTACGGCAATAATTACTCGACATAATTACAACGACGATATACAACCTTAATAAGTAACGCACGCACTAAAACAAATTTATAAATAATCTGGAGTCTTCGTTCGATGATTCTCTTCTTTCGATGAATTTTCTTCCTTCGATGAATTTTTTTCTTTCGATGAATTTTTTTCTTTCGATGAATTTTCTTCCTTTGATGAATTTTCTTCGTTCGTTCTGACTAACAAGAGCAAGATGCACGACCCAAATCGAAACAGAATCGAAAACCAGTTGAAACAAAATCGACACCAAATCGAAAACCAGTCGAAACAAAGTCGAAAACACATCGAGACCAAATCTAATGATTTGTGGACGCAACGACCTATAGGCGATTCGGGTGTCCCCGGGGACGAGAGTCCCTCAGGAAACTCCGATCCGAGCAATATTCATTTCCAGAAATAAATATCAATTTCCAGAAATAAATATCAATTTCCAGAAATAAATATCAATTTCCTGAAATAAATATCAATTTCCTGAAATAAATATCAATTCCCTGAGAAATATCAATTTCTAGACAAAAATATTGTATCAATTTGGTAAAGTTGAACTTTGAAAGTCTTACAAAATTAAGTATTACCATTCTTACAAAGTAAATAAGAAATTTAAAACTCAGAGGTCTGAAATTCTAGATCGGTACCTCTAAAACTATTTTAAATCGCGGCTATTTATTCGCAACATTAACTAGACATTGTCAACTTTGAAATTTTATACTATTGCAACGCGTGTTACAATTTGTTTCGCAACGCTACTTAAAATCGCGAATGTTCTTATCTCACAGTTGATCGTTGCAGCACGAGCATGGGAGCCTGAAAAGTCGAAAGACTCGAAAGCAAACGCGAACTTTTGGTACGCAACGCTAATTCAATGAACAGAGATCCACAAAAGATTACTCTACAGTTTCTGCAAAACGAATCGCGACTATTTGTTTCGCAACGCTATAGTTTAAACGAGCTATATCGCTGATAGAGACTACTATTATATTTAGAAGAAGGCTAACTTTGATCTCTGTTCAAAATCGACTAACGCAACGCGTACTTTTTTCGCAACGCTAGTGCAAATCGCGGACGTTCCCATCTCGGCTGATCGTTGGGGCGACGAGGCCTGCCCATGCATGCAACTAAACTACTTTTACATTCTAGTACAACTCTATTTCTACAGACGAGTATAACGACAAGGTAGTGATAAAATAACTCACTCGAAGATGCGAAGACGTTGCAATGATTGTCCTTTTGAATGACAGTTTGTCCGGCATCTTTGGCATAAAACCTCGTCTGCTCCTTCGGCCCCATCCTGACAATTTGTTTCGCACCGCTACTCGATATCACGGAAGTACCCATCTCACAGTTGATCGTTGCAACTGGAGCATGGGCGCCTGAAATATCGAAAGATTCTATTGCAAACGCGATTCTTTTGATCCGCAACGCTAATTCAACAAATCGAATTTAAAATGCTATTTAAATAAGAAATTTAAAACTCTAACGTCTAAAATTCTAAACAGGTATCTTCAGAACTACTTTAAATTACGACTATTTATTTGTAACATTAACTAGACATTTCATCAACTTTAAAAATTGGTACTAGTACAACGCGTGTAACAATATGTTTCGCAACACTACTTGAAATCGCGGATGTGCCCATCTCACATTTGATCGTTGCAGCTCGAGTATGGGAGCCTGAAAAGTCGAAAGACTCGAAAGCAAACGCGAACTTTTGGTGCGCAACGCTAATTCAACGAACAGAGATCCAAAAAACGATTACTTTAGATTATATGTAAAACAACCACAATATGAACTTTAAAAGCGCAGTTATCAAATTGAAATGTAATTTTGAACCGCGACTATTTTTGATTCGCAACGCTACGCTCTAAACAATCTATATCGTAATGTTAGCTATAATCTCCGTTCAAAATCGACTAAATTCAACGCGTGGTTTTCACGCAACGCTAGTGCAAATCGCGGACGTTCCCATCTCGGCTGATCGTTGGGGCGGCGAGGCCTGCCCATGCATGCAACTAACTACTTTTACACTTTACTACTACTCTATACTACTACTTCTACAGACGAAAATAGTGTTAAGGTAGTGACGAAATGACTCACTCAAAGATGCGAAGCCATTGCAATGATTGCCCTCTTTGAACCGATCAGCATGGTACTGACATCATGCCGGATACTGAAACTGCACCGGCTCAGAACACAAGGTAAACGTAGACAGCATTGAAGAGACCATGCCTCCCCCCCCCCCCCCCCCCGAGCTAGCTTAAGGTAGGCCAAGGAAGTTTTAAATAACCCTTGGACTACCCTAAGCTAGCTAAAGGTAGGCTATGATAAACAATTGCAGGCCATTGGTGGAGGACCCATGGTCAACCCTACGCCAGCTGAAGGTAAGCAGGGATAGGCTAGGGTAGTTCTGGATGACCACTGGATGACCACTGGATGTCCACTGGATGTCCACTGGATGTCCACTGGATGTCCACTGGATGTCCACTGGATGTCCACTGGATGTCCACTGGATGTCCACTGGATGTCCACTGGATGTCCACTGGATGTCCACTGGATGTCCACTGGATGTCCACTGGATGTCCACTGGATGTCCACTGGATGTCCACTGGATGTCCACTGGATGTCCACTGGATGTCCACTGGATGACCACTGGATGACCACTGGATGACCACTGGATGTCCACTGGATGTCCACTGGATGTCCACTGGATGTCCACTGGATGTCCACTGGATGTCCACTGGATGTCCACTGGATGTCCACTGGATGTCCACTGGATGACCACTTGATGACCACTGGATGACCACTGGATGTCCACTGGATGTCCACTGGATGTCCACTGGATGTCCACTGGATGTCCACTGGATGTCCACTGGATGTCCACTGGATGTCCACTGGATGTCCACTGGATGTCCACTGGATGTCCACTGGATGTCCACTGAATGACCACTGGATGTCCACTGGATGACCACTGGATGACCACTGGATGACCACTGGATGACCACTGGATGACCACTGGATGTCCACTGGATGTCCACTGGATGACCACTGGTCAACCTCGGGGTAGGCAAGGGCAGATCAATGCTAGAGGGCCCATGGTCAACCCTACGACTGCTGGATGTAAGCAGGGGTAGGCTAGGGTAGCTCTGGATGACCACTGGACGACCTTGGGGTAGGCAAGGGTAGACCGTTGCTGGAGGACCCATGGTCATCCACAAGGTAGGCAGGAGAGGCCAGGGTACCTCTGGAGGACCCCTGGTCAACCTCAAGGTAGCCGAAGACCCTCCTGGTGCCGGAGCTCGTTCGCTCCTGCCGGAGCCCCCGGCCCAACTGACTGACTGAGCGCGCTCCGCGGGCTTAGGTAAGCAGTGATGCGCAGCGCGCAGCGAAGATCAACGCTCCCCACCCCAACTAATTTTGATAGATCTCGATCGCCGTGATAATAATTATTGATAAATGTATTATTTCTGGCTGTCTAATGTTTATAACAATTCCTCTTGCCACCGATGTCGACAAGCATCCTCTTGACCATCTACCATCTTATTTTTAAGTAAAAATTGCTAATAGTACTCGAGATGCAGAGTAATTTTTAACACATGAATATTACCAAACAATATTATATCAAGCTAATGTAATTAATAAAGTTACTATCTCTGGCTGTTTAATGTTTATAACAATTCCTTTTGCTAATTATGTGGATAAGCACTCCCTCGACTATCTGACCATCTAATTTTTCAGTAAAAATATCTAATGTACCTCGAGATATTGAATATCTTCTGACACATGAATATTCGCGAGCATTAATTTATCGAACACAATTCACTGATAAATTTATTATCTCTAGCTGGTTAATATTTGTAACAATTCCTTTTGTCGATGATGTCGACAAGCACTCCCTTGACCATCTTGCCATCTAATTTTTTAGTAGAAGTAAGCAATAAAACTCGAGATCCAGAATAATTTATGATACACGAATATTACTAAGCATAATTATAGTGAAAAAATGTAATTAATGAATTTATTATCTCTGTTTGTTTACCGATTACAACGATTATACGTTTGGTTACCTCACTATCCAATTTTTTAGTAAAAATAGCTAATAGTACTCGAGATACAGATTAACTTTTATGCATGAACATTTGTAGTATACAAGATATTCAATTCTCACTAGTATGCACAGTTTCATTAGAACAAGAGTAACAAAAATTATTTATAACTAATTAATCTCTTCCAGAATCGAATTGAAAACTATACATGAATGTTTCCGAAGGTCCATTCTATATTCTTCGAGAGCTGATATTTATAAAAATTACCTGAAGTTATTTATCAACAATTTTTGTGGAGGTAACTTCTATCTTCTATGCGCGCAATGAGTAAGACAAGGAGAGTCCGAGTATTTGTCAAAGGTAAACACACAAATCGTTGAAGGTCTATTCTATATTTCCTAACTGCAAATATTTGTAAACAATTCCTCACAAGTGTGTTACTAATCAATTTTCTGTCGAGTGTGCACAGTGTTCAGCAGCTCTGTGTCTGTCTTTCTTTCTCTTCTTAAATGTGCATAAGTTCGTCTTTGTCGGATACAAACTTCTTTATCATGTTCGCCAAATTTTTACCAGGGGGTACGAAGTCCTGTAACAAAATAGGCGGCACAAGTGAATAATACGTGGAGTATTTTTGTACGAATACAATTGCGTTTTAACGCTGACAACGCTGTAAAATCGAGCCTCCTCGGACACACACTTTATGTGTTGGAACCTCATGTAGTTCACCACCTGACCGTTCCATTTCGATAGAGTCCGCTATCGTACTAGGACATTTTCTACAGAGTCGGTAATTCAGAACCGCAGACAGAAAAATAAATTGCATGCAATGTCTGTAGGTATCTTAAGTCTGTGTCCAGGCTAAAGGTTAGTTCCGATTCGGTCGTTAGAGGGGGTAAAAAGTGGAGTTGGGTTCTGTGCCAGGCTAGATTTAGACTAGGGGGCAGCAGTATACCGGGCACGGGCAAAACCCGGGCGTGAGCACTCTCAGTACTCTCTGGTATAGATCACTGTCATAGCCGCACGACCATGTTGCGACGACACGATGTAGGGGCCACACGAGTTTCCCCGTGCTGCCGTGGCGCTGTCATCGCCCGACAGCAGCAACATAAGTGAGTCGCCTCTCTAGCTACCGGGATAGTCTAGAGCCGAAGGCGAACCGCTCTCACTTCCGCGAGAACGAGTATCCGATACGCACGTATCGCGCAACGTCTCGTACCGTCTTCCGACACCACGTGTCGTGTACAAGACCGAATAAAGTAGTATTCACAAGTACGCGGTGTATAATCATTTGGCGGATTTCCGTAGCGGAGTAGGCCGCTGTATTCCTCCGACGATACAACACATATAACCCCTACATAGTGGTGACCCCGACGTGATCAGTCGCGCTGGAAATCAAGAAGCCAAACCTACACCACGTCTCTGCACTAGCCCGGAGGCTCGTGCACGTCCGGAAGTAGCTGCAACCGTACGAGAAGAAGTTACGGGCGTCGAGCATTCCGCCCACCGCACCCCGCTGCATCTTGCTGCCGCCATTGCTGCCGCCCGTGCGTGAAGCCAACGGCCACCGGCGTTTTGGGCGCCACGTGGGACACGCCGCCGACGCCATGGCTGCCGCCGCACGATTTCTACGGCCGTTGGACCGACATGCAGCGGTGATATATATGTATAAATACTTTTAAGTAATCGTCTTCCGTATCCGTGCCGTCACACGCGATAATCATGTCCGTACCCACGCCGGAAGACCGTATCGCGCGCTTAGAGGCGGACCTCAATGCCGCGCGCGAACTCATCGAAACGCGCCTTCGTGACGACGAAGCTAACCGTTCGCGAAGCGATCCTCGTGTAGATAGCTATCGAGTGCCCAAACTACCGACCTTTTTCAAAAATGACCCGACCTTGTGGTTCGGGCAGGTCGAAGCCTCCTTCCGTAATGCCCGAGTCACGAGCCAGACTACCATGGCCGACACGGTGATCGCCGGTCTCGACGCGGAAACGGCGGCCGTCATAGCCGACCTCATAGTAACGCCGGACCCCGTCGCGCCTTATACGCGTATTAAGGAGCGGATTATCTCGACCTTCTCGACGTCGGCAGAGTCCAAGCTCCGGCAGCTCCTCAAGGGTCGAATAGCATCACACGGCAAACCCTCGCATATTTTGTCCCAAATGCGTAATTTAAACAACGGCGCGTGTACGGACGCCGTACTCAAGTCCATTTTCCTCGACGCGCTGCCTGAGCAGTGCCGCGCAATTCTCGTAGCGACAAAGCACGACGACCTACAGGAAATGGCGCTTCTCGCCGACAAAATCGTCGAAACGATTCAACCGGCCGACACATCCGTCCTCGCCGTAGCTGCCGGTGCCGCGAATCCCGGCTCCATGCAACGCCAAATTGACAGGCTGAGCCGCGAAGTAGCCCGTCTGACCGCGCTAGTCGACCGCAGTCCTCGCGCGCGCAGACGCAGCATAGGGAACAACGACTCAGCGCGTACGCGTAACCGTTCGCCCAGTCGCAACCCCTCCGGTTTATGCCGTATCCATGCGAAGTACGGCGAGCGCGCGATTAGATGCATCAAGCCGTGCTCATGGGCCGTCTCTCCGCGAGCGACGGAAAACTGAGGACACCCTCCTCCTCGGAGACTGCAGGAGTGTGTCACGCGTCCTCGAAACGTCTCCACGTGCGCGACCGTAAGTCTGGCCGCACCTTCCTGGTGGACACAGGCTCTGACTTGTCCCTGTTGCCGGTCCCAGAAAACTCGCGCACCCCTTCCAGCTCGTTTAAGCTGTTTGCCGCGAACGACACCCGTATAAACACGTACGGCGAACATCGCGTGATCCTCGATCTCGGTCTGCGCCGCCCGATCGAGTGGAATTTCTGTGTAGCAGCAGTTCCGTATCCCATAATAGGAGCCGACCTGCTGACTCACTATGGTCTCATCGTTGACCTAAAAAATCGTCGCGTGACCGATTCCGTCACCGGCCTGTCGCTAGCTGCCGGTATCGCGAAATCTCCAGCCCAGTCTGTGAACGTCCTTGGACCGTCGTCCAAGTACTCAAAAATTCTAGCTCGTTTCCCTCGAGTCATCGGACTCGAGCAGCCTACACCTCTCGAGTCGCGCGGTGTGTATCATCACATTTCCACCACCGGCCCCCCCGTTGCCGAACGCGCTCGACGTCTTTCTCCTGACAAACTCAGAGCCGCCAAGGCCGAGTTTAAGTACCTTTGCGAAGCCGGAATTTGCAGGCCTTCTAGCAGCCCTTGGGCCAGCCCGATCCATATGGTAAGAAAGAAGTCCGGTGAGTGGCGCGTCTGCGGAGATTACCGCCGCCTAAACAGCGTAACTGTACCCGATCGGTACCCTGTTCCTCACCTGCACGACTTCCCAGCCAATCTACACGGCAAAACCATTTTCACGGCGCTAGACCTACACAAGGCGTATCACCAGATACCCGTGGCCCCGGAAGATATCCAAAAAACAGCCGTTATCACACCTTTCGGCCTTTTTGAATATCGCGCAATGACTTTCGGACTTCGAAATGCCGGCCAGACCTTCCAAAGGTACATCAATCGCGCCCTAGGTGATTTAGATTTCGTGTTTACATTTCTCGACGATATCCTCATCGCCTCTCCCTCGGAGGAAGAGCACGAGACTCACCTAGCTGCCGTTTTGCAGCGTCTCCGCGATTTTCATCTGCGCGTGAACCTCGACAAGTGCCAATTCGGCGTCTCCGAATTGATCTTCCTTGGGCATCTCGTCAACTCAAAAGGGTTTAAACCCACCCCTGGCAAAGTTCAGGCGATCGTTAACTTTCCCAAGCCGCGCACGATCGACGACCTACGTCGTTTCCTGGGGATGGTAAACTTCTACAGGCGTTGCATTCCGCATGCTGCCGCCACTCAAGCTCCGCTGAACGCATTTATGCACGACGCGCGTAAAAAAGATAAACGGCCCATCGTATGGTCGCCCGAGGCCGAAGCGGCATTCGCGAAATGCAAGGACGACCTTGCAAACGCCGCGCTCATCACGCACCCCAGCGAAAAGGCCACCGTACGTCTTATTGCCGATGCATCCGACGTGGCCATGGGCGCAGTTCTCGAACAACATTGTGGCGCGACCTGGAGACCTCTCGCATTTTTCTCGCGAAAATTCTCCCCGGCCCAGTGCAAATACAGCACATATGATCGCGAACTTACCGCGATATATGAGGCCGTGCGCCATTTCCGCCACTTTTTAGAAGGTCGCGAATTTAATATATACACCGACCACAAACCGCTCATCTACGCCTTCGCGCAGAAATCTGAGCGCGCTTCTCCACGCCAGACGAGACAACTGTGCTACATAGCACAATTCACGTCTAGCATTTTCTACCTGCCGGGCAGCGATAACATAGTAGCCGATTCTCTCTCGCGTTCCGAGGCGATACGGCTGCCGACACAGTTCGACCTAGACGAACTATCTCGCGAACAGGAAAACGACCCAGAGCTCAGGGAAATTCTTGCTTCGCCAGACCACTCTCTCGCCCTTAAGAGGCTTACGTGGGGTCCGAACCATTCTCCTGTGTATTGCAGCGTCTCCGAAGAATGTATTCGTCCGTATATACCCACCTCCATGCGCGAGCGAGTGTTTACACTCTTCCATTCTGCCGCTCACCCGAGCGCGAAAGTCACCGATCGACTTATCCGACAGCGATATGTCTGGCCCGACATGCACCGCGACATCGCTCGCCAGTGTAAGTCGTGTGTAGATTGCCAGCAATCGAAAGTCTCCCGTCATGTAAAGATGACACCGTCGCAGTTCGTCGCGCCCGACGGACGTTTCATGCACGTGCACATCGACCTCGTCGGCCCGCTGCCGGCGAGCGAAGGCTTTCAGTATTGCCTTACCATGATCGACAGATTTTCTCGCTGGGCCGAAGCCGTTCCGCTTCGCGAAACTTCTGCGCAGACCGTCTGTCGCGCTTTCTTCGAAAACTGGGTGTCACGTTTTGGCGCGCCAGCTTTCCTAACGAGCGATCAGGGTACCCAATTCGAGTCGCAGCTCTTCACAGCCCTCCTCGCACTCGTTGGCTGCCGGAGACAACGCACTACCGCGTACCACCCCGCGTCTAACGGTATGGTTGAACGTTGGCACCGCGTCTTGAAGGCAGCGATCATGTGCCACGCCAATCAGCAATGGCCGCGCGTTTTACCCGTGGTATTGTTAGGTCTGCGTACGCACGTCCGTCTGGACACTAACGCGTCTCCTGCCGACTACGTATACGGAACATCGCTGCGTTTGCCCGGCGAATTCTTCCTGCTGGACGAATTCAAACCCGACCCGCAGCCGTTCCTGGAAGAGTTTCGACAATACATGCGTGCCGTCAAGCCCGTGCCCGTGGCACACAAGCGTAGCATCAAGACTTTTGTATACAAGGATCTGGAATCGTGCTCGCATGTGTTCATGCTGATCAAATCCGTGCGTAGACCGTTGGAACGGCCTTACACGGGACCGCACCGAGTACTCCAGCGTGTATCCGAGCGCGTATACACGATCGAAGTCAACGGCTCACCGCGTAACGTTTCCGTCGAACTCTTAAAACCCGCGCATATTGTTAGCGAAAGACTCGAAGCTCCCCCACCGAGCGCCGCGCTGCCGAGTCCGAACGATCCGCCGCCGATCCCTAACGATTTGCCGCCGAATCCAAGTGCGCCGTTACGCACCTACTCGCGCCGCAGAGTCACCTTCGCAGACTCCGTACCATAAGTTAAGCTTCCGTAAGCGCCGCGCGTAGTATGTAAGTACTTTTAAGTAGCATGTAAGCACCTTCTGTAAAGCGAACCTTTTTCTGTAAAAAGCGAAAGCATTGTATGCTTCCACTCCTCCTGGGGGGGAGTGTGTAGGGGCCACACGAGTTTCCCCGTGCTGCCGTGGCGCTGTCATCGCCCGACAGCAGCAACATAAGTGAGTCGCCTCTCTAGCTACCGGGATAGTCTAGAGCCGAAGGCGAACCGCTCTCACTTCCGCTAGAACGTGTATCCGATACGCACGTATCGCGCAACGTCTCGTACCGTCTTCCGACACCACGTGTCGTGTACAAGACCGAATAAAGTAGTATTCACAAGTACGCGGTGTATAATCATTTGGCGGATTTCCGTAGCGGAGTAGGCCGCTGTATTCCTCCGACGATACAACACATATAACCCCTACAACGACACAACCACTGTGCCATCTATCTATTCTAACTGTACTCTACACCGTCTTGGTTACCCTACGTCTGGCAAGCGTGACTCTGACTCTGATTCTGACTCTGACTTCGCAGCTTTGGAAGAAAGATAACGACATGCGTCAGAATAAACGTGTAAGCGAGTGAACGAGTAAGTCTAGTAAGCTTGCTCCTGCGACAGCCCGAGTCTTTTCTTATGAGACGTAAACGATATTTGGTCGAAATACAACTTCTCATCGATAATAATTATTAGCAATGAAAAAGATTTTTTTATTAAAAAAACGACCATTTTAATTAAAAAAAATTGTTATCCTTTAACTTCTTTTCATTTTGGTTCTAATAGTTAGGTATAGTCCATGGTCAATTTTACGTAGGTATAGCATCCTCGAAAGGGTTTAACAAAATGGTTACGGAATGTAAGATGAAAATTTCAAAAATGAAAGTAGACAACTATGGAAATTTGAAAACTCGGAACGAAAAGGAAGGATTTCTTTCGTACGAAATCAATGAACAATTATTTCATAACAGTCCAAATAATATAAGGCTTGAAATTGTAAATAATATCATATTTTTCGTTTCAATGACTCGGGAATAGTTCTGTTCCCGGAAACACTGTTCTGTTTGGGAAAACACCAGAAACTGTAATTAGATTAAAAACCGATGTAAGTAATATATTTTCATATTTACAAGGACGTTTAGTTATAAGGTTTACTAATTGGATAGGTAGTTGAATATATGGATGTATGCATACATAATATGTGTTGCATTTGTAAAAATATAAAGTGTGTTTTTTCAAAACGTATTTATTTCGTCGACGTGGAAAAAACCTTAGGGAAAAAGAGCAGAGAGAAGAAGCACATACAATTTCTTCCTCAAACAATTTTGTGCTCTCGATTTCTCCAGAACACCCGGTAAATCGTAGAGTGTCCGAGAAAAACGGACTAACGAAAATATATAACCGACATTGATCGACGTAACGAGTACATTTTGAAAGAACGCCACAGATACGTATGCTTTCACTGAAAGCGATTAATTTTCCAAGAACTTCGTCGCATTCCTTCGTACAGCGAATGACTGCAGCATTGGTTGAAGTTCTATTTTCCAACAAACAATTCTCCTGTTCGTTAATTCGTGAAAATCCCCGAAAGCCTTATACTCCTGCACCATAATAGTTTACGTGTATAATTCTCATTGAATTTTTTTAAACTTTTTTGATTCTCTCGGTTCCTTCAAACGAATTTGTTTTCAGACTGAAAAACCTCTCGATCATCTTCAAATGGAATTGTTTATCCTGTTTGGAAATTGTTTCGAGTATTCTCAACTAGTATTCAACGGATAAGGTAGTAAGGCGTTCACAATCCGTAAGACGACCGATAGACTTCTTTTCGAAATGTCTTCGGAATTGTGGATTTACGAGTGAAAATATGATCCATGTTCGCAGCGTTCCAGAAGGCACGTAGCGAAGAATCATTGTCGAATCGTATAAAAATGCTTTCCCAAGGAGTCTAGGTCGAATATGGTAACGGTTTCAATTATCGAGCTCGTTCCATTCCCCTTAAAGCTTGACTTGGTACACCGGGAGGTAGTGCTGTGGATTCCCCGCCCCTAGCTTCCGGGTCATTGCTGGCTGCTTCGGAAGCCTTGAATCGTTTGTATTTCCCTAAAATAACAAACAATATCATTTTTTCAAACTGCACAACAAATGCCGGAACAACTGCTACAAAAAAGAAATATTATACTCGTATGATACTGTGGGTTTGTATTTCTGCGTGTATGTATGTTCGATGCGTGCGACCCGCGGAAGGTGATCGATGTATGTCTAATAGATTTAAAAAAAGGTAAGCGAAGTACGCATCGCAAGTGTTTAGCGAAACAGTGGCGTCACACATAGTATTCCTTAGCTGCCACCAATGTAAGAAAAAGTTATATTTAAGTATATGAATAGTATGGATGTTCTGTTAATTATGCTTGAATAACTGATCAGTTATTTCTTACTATAGGTGTTGTAGAAACAGACCATGGCCCATTAAAAATACCAAAATGGGAAGGCCTTACAACAGCGGAAGTCCTTATCTTTTTCAACAAATTATTCGACTCTGTTAATGGGCAAAGTGCAGCTTCAGAAGCTCCACCGAGGACAGTCATATCAGAAACCAGTGCACATGAAGAATTTTGGTCTAATGCGTTAATATATTATGTATTATTAATTATTATATGTATTTATTTTATTATTATGTATTATTATATTATTATTATTGTATTACGAATTATTATATACTTACAGTGGAATAAAATATTGTTACAGAATATATTACATTCTATAAGCGTAAGTTTACTTCTAAGTAGTAATCATACTGTATAGTAGGTGTATGTGTATGTATATAGTAGTTATTTGTGTGGGTATAGAATCATATAGCTATATATATGGGTTTTTGTTGAGGCATGAGGAAACTAAACTAGATGGCACTGCTAAAAGTCCACATATTATACACGGGAGATTGCCCTCCCTGGCCTATGCCCCGCACGGATACGTATAATACAGGGTGTTTCGTCTAAAACAGGACACCTAAATATCTCCTCTACCTCTGAAAATACAAAAAATGTTTCTAACGTAATCGAAATGGTTTCAAAAGACGAATCAGATGAAAGAATCGTTTTTTATAAATTGTAATTTTTTAATTGTTTTTTCAAGGTTACCCGTGTTTTCTTTTACATATATACACACATTTTTTGTTGTTGTATGTTATAGCAAACATTATTGTGCATTCATCCATGTTTAATAGCACGACCTTGAGATGACCGTGAACTCTAAAATTTGCTAATTAACGTAGAACTTACTTTCAGCCTCATTTCAGATTTCAACGGTAACAGAAGTTCGACCATGAACTTGAACTTGTAAATAATCACATTTATTACTGCAATAAATGTTCGAAATGATGTCCTTCCGTTGTGATACATTTCGTGAGGCGAAAAACGATAGATCGTACAGCTCTTTCGATGATTTCCGGTTTCATATCAGCACATGCAGCAATTATTCGTTCCATCATATTTTCTAACTGTGCCCTTTAATGTACCCCATAAGAAAAAATCAAGTGGGGTGAGATCGGGTGAACGAGCCGGCCATGACACAGGTCCATTGCGTCCAATCCAACGATTTGGGAATTTTTCGTTGAGGACACTTGTTGCAATGTGGGAAAAATGTGCTTGACCCCCATCGTGTCGATACCATAATACTGGTAGAATATGTTCTAAAAATTCAGCATACTTCTGCCCAGTTTGCGTACCGTTGATAAAATACGGCCCAATTATCCTATTATTTAGAATACCACACCAGACATTTATGGTCCATGGTCTCTGCTTATCGAGTTGTCTAAACCATCGTGGATTTTCAACCGACCAATAATGCATGTTCTTGAGGTTCACCCGACCATAATTTGTAAAGGATGCTTCATCCGTAAACAATACTGTTTGGAAAAACATTTCATCACTTTCATATTTCCGTATACCCCATTGAGAAAACTGTACGCGGTTTTCAAAGTCTCTTCCATGGAGCTCTTGGTGAAGAGATAAATGGAAAGGATGAAATTTTTGTGAACGAAGAATCCGGAATATGCTTGTCACGCTAATACCGGTTTCACGTCCAAGTAGCCTTATACTAACAAGCGAGTTTTGATTAACTTTAGCGATGATATTGTTCACATTTGCTTCACGAGTAACAGTCTTACGTCTCACACGAATGTTTCTGTTGACACTACCAGTCTCGCAAAATGTTTTAACAATACTTGAGTATACAGAACGTAATGGACAAGAACGTTCTGGAAATCTGTCTTTGTAAATTCTTGTTGCTTCTCTTAAACACTCTCGAGCTTCGCCGTAAATTAAAACCATTTGAATTTTCTCCTGAAAGCAAGTACTGCATTAATTAGCAAATTTTAGAGTTCACGGTCATTTCAAGGTCGTGCTATTAAACATAGATGAATGCACAATAATGTTTGCTATAACATAAAACAAGAAAAAGTAAAAACACGAGTGACCTTGAAAAAACGATTAAAAATTTACAATTTATAAAAAACGATTCTTCCATCAGATTCGTCTTTTGAAACCATTTCGATTACGTTAGAAACATTTTTTGTATTTTCAGAGGTAGGGGAGATATTTAGGTGTCCTGTTTAAGACGAAACACCCTGTATAGTAGACCGTGCATCCGTGATTCCGCACGGCAGTATAAACCGACCTTTAAAAATATGTACTATGAATTTGTATTGAGCTTAATCAAAGACCGTATTACACATTTGAATTCTTTGCTAAAACACTTTTGTACAAAAACTTAAACATTCAAATTGTTCCATTATCTTCTTGCAATTAAGCAAAATTAACTTCAATCGATAATTGAAGATACTTACTAGCTAGACGGACCAAAGTGACACCCCACCAAATACTCCAACCCCATCCGACCAGGCAGAATAAAACGGTGAACAATTGACCCACCCCAACCACCAGATTCACCACGAACGCACCTAGTCTCGATTTTAGTCCAGCGACCGCTGAGAATCTCGGTTGGCCTGAGCACAGGTTGAAAATACCGCTCCAAATGGTGCCTGAAAACAACAATGCTGTTCAAATTGGTCAAATTTCCTGAATTGAATTATTTCGTGATTGAAAACGTTTCTCTATTTGAATTATTGCTCTAATCGTATAAAATAAACCAATTTAACTCCCTGGGTGCCTAGTTAACCCCGTACGATCTTCACAGAGTGAAGTTCATCATCCCCGAATATAGAATAAAACTCATCACCCCCATCTATCGCTATCCATTTGTATTTTTAATCTTCTCACAATATTCCGATAATATCATAATTAATATTACATAGTAATATTTTGTATAACGAGTGAAGTAGATTTACCAGAACCAGGCAGTAAAACATTCCAAACTAAACAAAACCAAGCGAGAGGAACTGGTAAACACGGAATGGCGCCACGCATTAGGGAATTGTGCTCCACTAGGACGTCCGGTATCTTAGCCTTCGGTTCCTGTTGTTAAATATAAACAATTTTATTTAATGATGAATAAATGTAAATACGAGACAAATGTATAGTTACTGCTAGTATAAAAATATGAATGTAAATATTTACAATTAGAAAGCGTAAAATACTCGGTAAACGGAATAAAAGAATATCAGTAAATTGTGTTTGAAAAATCAATATTTATGAAAATGAAAAGAATTTTCTATATTGGTAACGTAACTGCATATTCTGCTTACCTTTGTAAGCTTCGGTGAAAAGAATTATATTCTTATTATTGCAAAGCTATAATTTTCACAACACACCTATATATTTTATTCAATATGAAATATACATAGGCGAACGAGAATACGGAATTTTACTACAGAATTCCAGCATCGAATGGGAGACGTTCGCCAATTCGACCGAGGGAGATCAGATACTATTGAAAGAGTACACTATCATTCGATAACTCCTTACCGTATATGTAACTTCGTTTTCTTTAACAGTTTCATAGAAGAAAAAATGAAATTTACATTTGTTTCAATGCCCGATCACGACTAACAACACAATATAAATTCATTTCAATAGATTTTGTTTGAAATTTTTATACCCGATTTGACTCGATATTGTATGGCAGGGAATTAATACGATACATCAATGTGGAAATGTTAAGAATATTTTTATAGGAAAATACTGTATTTCATTATTTCGAAACGAAGGGGTGGAGCGTTGTTACGAACAAAATAGAATATTACTTTAATTATTTACAAAGATATTTGTTTCTCGAATTATCTTTTATTCCGATTAGCGAGTACTATATGCTTTGAAAGTAAACAATTACATTTGGTTAGACTCTATATGTAAACTCTACACACAAGAAATGAGATGTACACAATATGATTCACCTCTGATAGTGGGGGTGGTGCGACACTGGTAAGACTGTGCTTGGCACGTATACTTTTTGCGCGTTCTGCTTCGGCCCTTTGCTTGCAGCACTTGCAACTGTCGAACAAACGACAACAAATCGCACCGAATCTTCTTTCAGGAGGACAACAGACAGCTACCTCGGCGGGCGCGACCCTTAATCTTCTTGAGCAACACTTAATTTCCCTGAGTCTTGTGCACCTGCAATAAATATACAATTGTATTAGTAACAATGTCTGTTATCGCGATTATTACAAATATTTAATCTGTGTTCTTGGTGAGAGTCAATACCATCGGCGCGTATTCGTTTCGAATTAGACTACTGTATTTCTGTACTTCAAGATTCGTACAACTAGCAATCAGTTAAACAACTAAATACATAATTTCCACTGACATCAAAAATTAGCTTACCAGAAAATTAATGAATTTTCTCACTTCTGAAATATTCTTCGCTTATTTAGATTTCTTCTATAAAACTTCGCATACTTCAGATTCTTGTCATTCGATCAGAAAGAAATAGTTATAAAAGGTCGCAGTTTTCGAAGTACTTTATAAAATGAAATTTCTGGCCATGGTTTATCAATTTAACATGTAAACTCGCGTGTGATTATTTAAGTGCTTAAAGTGGACTGTACATACAACCGAACACTGGTCCGACATAGTTTCTTCAATATTTTTAGAAGAAAAATAATACAAGTTCTGATTGAATTCGTCAATGTTACTTCTTCCAGTAGTAGTTCTAATTTAACAACACAGAATCTTCGGTATTGAACCTATATTTACAATAGTTAATGTACACTACTCTATGCGATCCCCAGTAATATCGAGCATGAAGGTTAAACATGTGATTTCTGTAGATAAGTGTTAACTTCTATCGTCAATTTTTACGAAAAATAATTCTAAATACTCTAAAATATGACTACTCTTGAAAATATAAGTGACAATAAATAATCTTTTTAGATTTTTCTAGACGAGACAAACAAAATATTTTTAATACTGGTGGGTATGGAGAAGATACCCCATTGTTTGCCTAGGTTTTACCATCACCAACAAAAGACCATTCAGGAAGTTAAAGCGTGTATACATTTTACAATACATTTCAGTTCGTAATTTTTTTTTCTATGATCATATTCAGATACTCGTACTATCCATCTACTCGAAAAGGAAGATTGGTATACGACTAACATAGTTGTATTTATCATATATGTATGTTATTTAATTCTCGTTACATTTCTAAGAGGTCTGTCTTTAGTACTTTAAATTAATCATTCTTGCTACTTCTATTTGATTTTAACTTTTCATCTGTATACCGAAAAGTTATTTTTATCCGTGTAGTTGTATAATAATAAATACATAAATAAACTCGAGCTCTCCATATTAGACCACGAGTACTTCTCCGCCAATACCTGCACCTATTCTTGAATTTTGACCAGCAGCCAACAGACCCACTGTCCCTCGCGACAGCAGGTTGTTGTTCAGTCTGGTTCCTTCTCGTCACCATGGTGGTCCTGGTATTGTTCCTGGGCCAGGCGAGCCCTTTGGGGTGGGTGCGACAAGCGAGGCATCTCATGCTTGGACAACACCGGCAACGCCGACTCAACGATCTTTTCCAACGCGTCAAAAATCTCTCGGGTGGTCGTTCGCCAACGCCGTTCGCCGCTACCAACACCCTGTAATCGAAGGGCGGCCGCACCCCGACCATGCTGTTAGTATTATTAAAAAACGCCTACTCGGCCTCCTTGATCGATCGATTTCCCGATAAAGGAGCCTTCGGTTAAGAAAAAAGTGAAAGACAGGCGTCAATGAAAAGAGCAATAACTATGCGATTAATAGAGTATAGATACAGGATGCTTCAAGGACACTACTGGTTCCATAATGTATTATACCACCACTTTTCTGGGACCATTCGAATATCTTATAAATCTTCAAAGATATGATATAATCGTTATACTAATAATTATATGTATAGTAAATTCCTTTCTTATAAATGATATTGTAAAAGAGATTTCAAAGTCTATCGATTAGTATAATTGTGATTTCTATCGATCGAATTTTGAATTATGTTAGAGAAGATGTGAATAACATCTTCTCTAACATAATTCAAAATTCGATCGATTGAAATCACAATTATATCATGGATGGCGAAACATTTACAAACAACCAGACTTTGTTTGCGTCAATGTCAAGGATGTTTGGTGTGGAAACGGTTAAAATTCTTAAGGACTGGTCGTACACGAATTTATCCATAGCTAAGTTAAGTAACAAAAAACTTTTTCTTCTAAAATGTAGATCCAATAACGTTATTCCTAATTTCATTTACAAAAAAGTTATTAAGAAAAACAATTTTATCAGTACGTCTCCATTCACTCATGGTGACAAGTTGTTGAAATTACAGAACAGATATATGAAAAAAGTTTTAAACATTACTATTAAAGATACACACAATTTACACAGTAAATTACTAAATCAAAAAGATCGAACCTTGCGCCAATAACATCTTCTCTACCGATTAGTATTTTTTTTACGATTACACTGGTCAACGTTAATATCGTTACAGAGAACATTTATAGACGTTCTTACAGACTTTTGTGTGCAGAACGCGAATCCGAAAGCCGTTTGTCGCCACCACCCTCAGTTTTTGAGACATTTGATTTTGAACAAAAAAATAAAAATTTCAAGTTTCGGAATTTTGTTTGCCTCGGCCGAAAAAGTTCGTTCGGTGCCGCTCAGGCACCGCACTGCGCCGCGCCGCGGCAGCACTCGGGCGGTGCCCGAAAAATGAAAATGTTTTTCGAACTCCAAACGCCGATTCTGAAAGGTGGAAGTCTGGGCTATCGTGTGATGCGATTCGATTCCAGGCCAAGCCCTTATTTTTGATATGCCATCGACAAACGTTTTCAAAAATTCGTGCGAAATCGGTGTCTCTTCGACGATAAACACTTTTTACACATATTTAAATGTTTATTATGTTATATAAAACTGTCATTTTGGGAGAGTGTACAGAATTTTTCAACGTAAAAATCATTCGTCTCAGTTTTTCAGCTGAAACAGAAAAAATTCTGAAACTTGAGTTTTTCGTTATTTTTCCAAAATCAAATGTCTCAAAAACTATAGCTGATGGCGACAAACGTCTTTCGGATTGGTGTTTTGCACATTAAAGTCTACAAGGACGCCTATAAATGTCGTCTGTGACAAAAAAAGCTTGATTTTGAGTGAGTTGCCTAACGCTGATACCTATGTAGATCGCAAAGGACTTGTCTTACCGCATTATTTACATATTAAAGGTATTCTAAGCGAAATCGGACAATTTTCGTAGTACTATTTCGGATTTTGTTCAAATTTGGATATGTAGTAGCTTTTAGTGACGTATGAACGTATCTCAAAGGATTTTTTGAAATCTCAAAAAGTGTCAACCTTTTCTCATTCATTTGCAATATAACGGCTGAACTAACAAACCGATGAAAATGAATTCTCAGATGCTTATTGCGAAGACATAAGAGTATCTAATAAAAGTTATTTCAATTGAAAAAAAAATTGTTTCCACCATTTATTTGTAATTATTTTAAATAAATGCAATTTTCCGTTTTTACAAATGCGGACACTTCACAATTGGCGAAATCAAAATGATTCGAAGTGAACGCTGCACCGCGATATACCATCTTGGATAACCGCCGCGCGGTACGAGCAGCGTCTGGCGGCGATACCTGCCGTTCTTCTGTATGCGACCGCCACAGGATTTGATACCGTTATAAATTATTGGAAAAACCCACTCTTTGTCAATAATATTAATTCTTGGAAATATTTACCGCACGATGGACACATATACGAAACGATGAAAGAGAGTATGAAGGAAGCGTAGATGCAAGTCTTACCGTTTTGTTGTATAATAATTTATACAACAAGAAATCGAACCTAAACTCTAACAAAAATTTGTATAAAATGGCGAAGTTCGCTGTAAAGGTCTTAACAATATTATTGCAAATATCTCGGAAACTAAAGCCGAGCGGTGGTAACATGTGTACGGAAAGGTTCTTTAGAATAGACCTTTACAACATATTGTAAGTTCATTGAAATCGGTAGGAGTCCCCTGTTCTAGATATTTAGCAGTACAATTCGAACACGTATATAAATTTTTTGTTAACCTGCAAACAAGTAACAAAAACATTTACAGATTCGTATTCAGTCTTAAACCTTTGTAGAAAAAGGTTCGATTCGTTGAACACTGTAATCGATCGAAAGGAACCGTTATATTGAGCTACAAAAGCAGACCCGAGACGATTCACACTTTTAACAATATTAAAAGACACCCTGACAATCTAAGGAATTGGATGCCCGTTAAATCTCGGATCCACCAATCTTCGATACACGCCATCGGTAATTATTCACCAAAAATGGTAGCGCAATCTATCACCGTTATCTAAATCGAAGGCCGTGACGGCGATCGTGGTACCAATTGAATCGTATCGATTCGTGCGTCGCCAGCGTATAAATCCAGGCTGTCCCCACTCCCTATCCGGTGTAAATTCGCAGAACAAAATGTCGGGGATACGGAGAAATGTCGCGTAGGATTTGTATCGATCGCCGTTAGAGAGCAACGTGCACAAAATTCCCCACGTGTGTGTCGGCCTGTTGCCCGGTCACACAAACCTAACCCTTCCTTTCGAGTGTCTTCAATGACTGCTATTCGCTTCGTATTCGATAAGCGAACGCTTTCTCGGAAAAATCTTACCTTTTAACACCAGACGTCGAAGTACCGAGACGAGAATGGTCTCACGATCTTTCGGTGAACGAACGCAACACGAAGACGCGGAGATGCGGAGGCGCGAAGACGCGAAGACGCGAAGACGCGAAGACGCGGGTACGCGCGGTGAACGGAAGTCACAAGTTGCGGAGGATGATTTTCGGACAACTGATCGATTCGACGTGTTCGTGGACAAGAAGAAATCGTAACTATTCAGAGGGTGGCGCGCGAGCATCGAGGCTCTGCTCGTGTCGCACGAAGATTGCAGGTACCGCAGTCCACAGGGGTTGGCCGGACCTCGGTGGACGTAGGGCGGTGAAACGAAGAGGGTGGTCGGCCGAGCAACCGGTCACGCAAAGATTATCTCCTTCGGCCAGCCTGCACACACGTAGAACAAGGCTTTCTTCGGTTGACCGCGAAATCGATACGCCCGAAGTTCTTTAACTTAACACTGGCGCTTTTTCAAGGCGGTCCTGTAGACCTCTACCAACTTCCTATCCTTTTGTCACACGAGATAGACATTTTTCCTCCTTCCACGTTTATTCACCCGCACGCGAACAATGCACAGAATGGTAAACAAAAGATGAAAATGGTTAAGAAACTCATTTAGATCCTCGAGCGAACAAACGGTTTCCCATTTTCTATATTTTTATTGGCTCGTATAGATTGATTTAATAACACTGTCCAACAAATTTCAACTTTTTTTATGTTTCCTAATAACTGTTGGGCGGTTCTTATAGAGTTTTTTGGGCTGATTCCAAATCTGCCCTTACTATTTCGCCTACATACACGGTTTTTGAGAAACATGACTTTGAAAAAAACCTATTTGTCAACTTTAAACAAATATTGTGATGTTATTATAAAAGATATCGAATTGTTCTTTGCAGTAAAAGATTCCGTAGACTTTCCCGAATACAGTGATATCCGATATTAATACATTATGAATGTTTAAACATGTTTAAACGATCGTTAAAGACGGAGAGACACCATTTTTTCACCAATTTTTGAGGATATTTTTGAATTTATCTCAAAAAATAAGGGTCCAGCGTAAAATCGAACTATATCACGCGATAGAGTAGACTTTTATCTTGAAAAACTCCTCTTTGAAGTTTTCAACATCGACGTTTTTACCGAACCAGAAAGCAAAATATCTACGTCCGACAGAGTTGCCACCAGTGGTGCTCTTCCACTAGCGCGGTCGTTCGTCGCGATACGGCGCGGCGCGGCATAACGGCGATGCAGTGGCTAAAAGCGCGCAATTATGTCAGCTTATTTCAATGTTAAATTTTATTTAAATGTTATATTTTTTATTAGTATATTTATTCTGTATAAATTATTTTATGTATTTTTTTAATGTTAGTCTCTTCTTCATAGTATATTTCATACTAAAAAGGTCTTTTGTAAGAAAAAATAATTTAATACAAAAATCTATTTAATATCGCTTATTGTGGAAATGCTAATAAAGAAAACTAAATACGAAAGAAAAACTTACTAACTTATTTTTTTGTTACAAAAGACCTTTTTAGTATGAAATATACTATGAACAAGAGACTAACATTAAAAAAATACATAAAATAATTTATACAGAATAAATGTACTAGTAAATAATAAATAACATTTAAGTAAGCTGACATGCGCCGTTACGCCACGCCGTATCCCGACGAACGACCGCGCTAGTGGAGGAGCACCACTGGCAGCAACTCATGTCGGGCATGGATATTTTGCTTTCTGGTTCGGTAAAAACGTCGATGTTGCAAACTTCAAATTGAGGTCTCTCAAGATAAAAGTCTGCTCTATCGCGTGATATACTATGATTTTACGCTGAACCCTTATTTTTTGAGATAAATTCAAAAATATCCTCAAAAATTGGTGCAAAAGTGGTGTCTCTCCGTCTTTAATGATCGTTTAAACATGTTTAAACATTCATAATGTATTAATATTGGATATCACTGTATTCGGGAAAGTCTACGGAATCTTTTACTGCAAATAACAATTCGATATCTTTTATAATAACATCACAATATTTGTTTAAAGTAGAAAAAAAAATTTTTTTCACAGTCATGTTTCTCAAAAACTGTGTATGTAGGCGAAAAAGTAAGGGCAGATTCGGAATCAGCGCAAAAAACTCTACAAGAACCGCCCAACAGTTATTAGGAAACAAATTCGGTGTTGGACAGCTTAATCCTTTCGTAATACACAAACACATATTTAAGAGGTAAAGAACAGGAAAAGAAGAGTTGAAAATCATGAAGCTGTGACTTCCGCGAATACTAGTCTAAAATGGTTTTTACGATATAACCTAAAACGGTGAACATAATTCATTTATGTTCATACTACTTGGACGAAACCGGAATCGTCGCGTCATCCCGAATCCAATGGGATCTCTTTAAGAAATGGAAATTACGACGATAGGTAGTAATATTTTGAGAAAAGCGCCGCGATTTTTGCGCAAAGATTGTGTATTTTCTTTTCGTCACTGCGAGATCTTATTTAAGAAATGTGTATAGAAAGCGGAGATAATCGAACGAGTAAAGGTCCAGTAAGGGTCTAGTTATACTGCCGGGACGTGATTTTTTTTTACATAGGATGGGGTCTGGGGAGAAAACCCCGACCGTGATTTTGCTTTCACGTTACCGATATTTTCAGCTCGCAACGGCGAGGCCACCGACCGCTGAAATCCGCAAGCGCATAGACAAGTGCCGCGGCGCGGCGCACAGTGGGCTGGATCGAAGAGTTTAGTGACATTTTGTTATAACTTTTGAACCATTTGAACCATTATTGCAATGAAATTTCCACAAAAAAGTCACTTTTAACTATAGACAAGTAAATATTTTTTTCATTTGGTAAACACTAACTTTCAACCAATCGATATTTTGGATTTAAAAAAATTGTCTAAATATAATGGTCCAAACTATTTCTTAATTTCTAAATATGTATTTTACATTTATATTTCATACATGTAATGTTTTATGGAATACGTAAAATATAAATTTGAGAAATCTTTTTGTAATCAACGCATACAAAAATGACCGAGAAAGCAAAAACGTATCACAAGCGTGTCAAAAGATATTTTTTTAATAAGTTATAGTAATTATAAATAATTTTTTTAATTTGTGTTATGTGTTTATAGAAGATAAAGATATAAATAAAAATATAACAAATGTAACAGATAAGCCAATTAATCTTACCACTACGTTCTCAAATTGATGTTAAAGGGTAGACTTTTGGTCAATTTGTTTAGTTTAATTAATTATTAAATCTGTAGCTTATGGATATCTGAAGTTATAAAAAATGACACTAAAACCATTACATTCGGCAAGCTGATCTAATTAACATACTGTTCATTCTGCATAGATACCGCATCATAATCTAAGGTTTTCGCCATCTTTTTAGCAGACTTGATCCTTCCAGATATACTTAGTCAAATAGAGTGTGGATACTTGGAAAATCTAAGAAACTCTCAGTCAAGTTATATCGTTACCATTCATTATATTTTCTACAATAAAATTAAGAAAATAATTATACTATTATTAAAAATTGCATACTTGATTTAGGTAGGCTTAAACTTCTAATGTAATTGCAAAAATATTCATATTTGGATGCTATTTAATTGCTTATGCATTACTGTATGTGAGTTACTATACGTCAGGTGACACGCCCCGATACCTTTGAACAATAATAACTGGTTCAGCTGGACCGGGCTGGATATAATTCTTGTACGGATATATAGGGGAAAGTATAATGAAAATAATTTAATTTGTCCGAAAGGGTACTTCGGTGGCCCAAAAATGATACCTTGCAAATTCTAAGAAAGTATATTAGATTTTACTCATTTAATTAAATATTAATTTTGAATACATCGCGTTTTGATTTACAAAAATTGTTTGATTATTTACAAAATAGAGGCAGAAGAAATATTAAATAGAATAATCAGGACACCTCGAAGAAATGAAGCCTTTTTCTGAAAATACTGCAACCTAAATGTCTATTTTCAGTATTTTCATGAATTCATACTAACTATAACTTTTACGAACAAGCATTAATTTTTTCAACTTCAATGTTGCTGGACATTTAGCAAGCAATACAAATTTATATGAAAACGATACGAGAAATTTGATTTTTTCGTAAAATGTGACTAAATTCTTCGATCCGGACCATTGTTCGCCGCCACGAGATGGAGATCTTCAACGCGTTGGACAGGCAAATTAGTTCGACGAGATTGGCCAAGGATCGACCGCACGATCCCAGTTAAGACGCACCGAGGGATGCAAACTGGGGATATTTGCCGGTAACGAGCTCTAACTATTGCAACGCAACCTCGAGCAATGGTCGCGCGTGATCTACACGTGACTCTAAATATTTGAAAAACTGTATAAAACGGGCTTAGACAATTGAACAATGGCCAGCAAATTCCACAGCTTGAATTAATTGCTGTTTAGTCTTATATTAATAGAAATATCACAGGCGTATAATTTATATTATATTGTCTATAATATACGATATACTATAATTAATAATAGTTTACTAGGTAATGTGTAATGCATTGTTATATACGCAGAATATTTTTCCCCTCGACTTTCTCTCAAGAGTACGTCTCTGGCATATATATATTTGTATATATATATATATATATATATATATATATATATATATATATATATATATATATGTACATATATTGATGGAAAATGTAGAATAATTCGCAGAGACTGTGCCTTTTTCGAAACATTCTGTATCAAATCAACTGAAAGATATCTTCAATTGATAAACTTCATACGACGCATTAGTCGAAATTAGTAAATTGATAAAAGAATAATAAACAACTGATTACTTACGCTGGTTCACCGTTCTGCTCCAAATGCACCACGTTTCCACTCAATGTTTCAATCTCCTGGAGGCGTTTCACTACGTGCATTCCTGTTTCCTCCCTTGGCGAGGACACATCCCTGACAGTATTCACGCTCACCCCGGTATCAGTGGTTCGCACGCTGTCGATCGTCTCGACCGACATCCCCGCGGACGAGGTTTGGGAGATACCGCTCCCTCGAATACTCGTTCGCGCTTTCACCTCAGCGCTGTTCACGTTTTTCGACCCGTTCACTGCACCAATCGTAGCAGACACGTCATTCACCTTTGTAGCGGTCGATTGATTGTTAACCACGTTCACAGAATGGATACTCCCACTGATCTTCGTTTCGTGTTCATTAGCCATCTTTGAAACAATTCTCGACTCCTCCGGTGCCACCATAGCATTCGCTGCTTCTGTAGTAATCGCCTGTCTCCCCTGCTCGGTACTCGGTGAATTCTTTGTAACATCGCCCATCGCTTCCGCTTCGTTTAGTTTTGAAGAATTTGCCTTTGCGACTGGTTGCAATGAGATCGATTCCTCGATCCTTTGATCACCAACCTTCAAATTCTTCACGGTTTGCTCGTTCATAGTACTCTGGTTCTTGCCAGATCGTTGCGTGGCGGAGTCACTGTTGCTTGTCGTTTCATTCACTTTACCCATATTCTTCGCTGATTGACCGATGCTGTTGCTTTTCGAATGACCACCGATAGATTCTGTACGCACAGGTGATTCATTCCTACTCCCTGCTCCACCTTTCGCTCGACTGTAACCATTACCACCCGGTTTGCTGGACCTCGAGATCTGGATATTCGTCGAACGCTGATCATCGCTAGCGATATTTTGCGCCTGTCTAACGAAGGAGTCGTCGTTCGAAGAATTGGAAGATTTGCTAAGAAGAGAATCCGGTAGGTTCCTCTTTTCGGAAGCACCTTTGTCCAACAGAATCGCATTAGCGTCTATATGCAGCGGCTGAACAGCTGTTGTAGCGGTAGTGTTCACTACGCTGGACGTTCCTGTAGCACCGGATGATTGTTTTAACAGGTTTATTAATTGAAAGTCACGGGTTCGATCGCTGCCAGACGAATTCTTGTTGCTCGTCTCAGACTCCTTCGAGCCTTCCGATTGCACGCAACTTTGGCTGTTCTGGTTCCCTCGGTCATTATTGTTTCCAACCTCCTTACTCCCATTGTCTCCGGTTCGTTTGCCTTTGTCGTTAGGTTGATTCGAGATATTAATGAATCTAGCCGGATTCAATGAATTCGTGCCAATCCTGTTCGCCTTCAAAGGAATCTTCGATGGTGATGTTAGACGTTCTTTGTTCGAAGGTTTTCCGGAGATAGAGCCTGTCCCTTGATTCAGTTTTTTCGAACTCCAAGCGTTCTTAGAGGGCGATGGTTTATGGGATTTTAACGGTGACGACCTCGCGACTTCCTTGGAACGATCCCTTCGAGCGAATTTCGGCGTCCTGTCTGGTTTAGTTGGCGTGCCCTGGATAGGCGATAGTTTGCTAGGTGTCTTTACCGTCTGACGACGGGTGACGAGGTTCGTTGTGCTGTTAATGTTACTGTTGGTGTTACC
Source organism: Sphecodes monilicornis (assembly GCA_913789915.3). Classification (NCBI taxonomy): domain Eukaryota; kingdom Metazoa; phylum Arthropoda; class Insecta; order Hymenoptera; family Halictidae; genus Sphecodes; species Sphecodes monilicornis. The sequence goes on from OU565285.1 coordinate 33,699,045, forward strand.
GTTGGCGTTACTGTTCTCAGAGGCATTCAAACGGTTTCTCGAGTCGGCGAAGTTAAAGCGAGTTCGCGAATCCGTTCGACGGACACCTTTCGGCGAAGAATGGCAATCGGTCGATTTGCCGAGGGACGTTGATCGCTGTCGTTTCGGTTGCGGTATTAGACTTCTTCTTGGACTGCTCTGCTGAGACACTGAAACTGATAATCGCGGTGGTTCTATATACATATAATATATAACTATTGTTGTTATTATAAAGTATGGCCACGCTCAAAAGTAAAGAAGACCATTATTTCTCAACCTAGTTTGATGTAAACTCAGAAAAATGTTTACATAAAAATTACACGAAAAATTTATATATTTGTACGGACAGATTTTATTTTATATTTTCAATTTTAGATTCGATGGTCGAGTTTTGTTTCTTAAGCGAAATTATACAGGGTGACCGGTTTTGATCTATAAATGCAAAGTGCTTGTATAATATGTATTATATAAAGAAATAGTTCGGATAAGAAATTAATGGCGCGTATAGACCAAGTGAAGGTAACCTACGTTTTTTAAATGGGGTCGCATATTTTTTCCACAAGAAAACGATTTTCAGCAGATTGTGGACCCCTCGAAACCATTCGCTTCTTATCTGAACTATTTCTTTTTATAATATAATACATAGTATACGAGTAATTTGCATTTATTGATTGAGACCGGCCACCCTGTATACTATTTGTTAGATCATTCGATATTGTGTCGAAATCAAAATTCGTGTGATTTTTTAATACTTTCGAGATATGTATTAGGAATTAACATCAACAGGCACTCGACGAACGCAGTCTCTATCAAGTAACTGGAAGCGTAGAAGCGCATTGCTGCACCAAGCACCGCGTATAACAAAGCACTCATGATTGTCCTTTGCATAAAAGCAAAATACATATAATCGTTAAACCATGACGGTTTCATTGATACCGAGCATCTCATGATCTGGGAGTAATTAACTAGAATTAAATTTATAAACACCTTTACTCGTACAATATTAAAAGTTACTGAATCTTGCATGCATTTTTTTAATGACGTTTTTCAACCGAGTTTGCAGCTAATGAAAAAAAAAACCATACATCCAGTTAACATCGGTAACGTCATTTGTTTTAGAAAAACCAGTTGTTTTTAGAAGATGATAAATTCCTAAACCAAAGGCTCTTTTCTATTATAGACATATTTTTTCAGCAAAATGATTTTACCGCTGCATGCCGATTGATGAATTTAACAAAAAAATTTCTTTGCACTCTTCAACATGTGACAGAGCGGGCACGCATTTTAGATGCAGCATATTTCAATTTCAATGAATGATACAGTAAATTGTACAAGAAAAAGTAAAATGCTACACGGAAAGGTTTATCTTTCAAATGTAGAATGACAAAACTTTTTTGTTTTTAATTATATTCTTATGAAACTTTCACCAACACGTTCGTGACATTCTTCCGATTAAAATGATACCAAACGCGGTATAATTGGGATCATGTTTACTAGTGGTGTGCGAACGTCCGAGATATCGGACTTGGTCGGGCACGGAAAATGTCGGGCGGTCTGGGTCGGGCGTCCGTAACACACGAACGCACGGGTAGTCCAATACTGTCGGGTAATCCGATTTTTGTCGGGCAGTCCGATACAATTGAGATTTCGGACTCACACCGACAATTTCGGGCAGTTTAACACCTTCAAGCAGTTCGACTAATGCAAGCGGCTCATCGCGTATACAAAATTTAAATTTTTTTGCAAAATATTCCAAATATTGATACGACCAATTCTTTCCCATTAGATTACATGCACTTAATTTGTTTGGGTGTGATGAAAAAATTGCTTTTGAACTTATGGTGCTGCGAGAAACCTACAAAAATTTCACATTTGCTTTAATTTCTCTAGCTAGGTGTATTCCATTGGAGTTTAATATAAAATATTGTAGAATTAAAGGTTTCTGGGCTCCGCTTGATACAAATAGTATTTATTATAAGAATGAATATTTGTTATTACACTTTTTAGTGTTAAACTATTAATAATATATCTACAGTATACATCTGAACAGTCTGTTTCGTGCACACTCTTAGCCTCGTTTCACACTTGAGCGGACTGTCCGCGCTTCGCGCGCATGCAGCTTCAGTCGTCATGTATTTCAGTAGCCGATAGTATATAGCCTGCAATATGTATAATTCTAGTACATAGCTGAATTTATTCGAGTATGACTAAATTAATGCTTAATGTTGTTGCTGCCTATTATTTAAACGAGAAGAAGAAAAAAGAAATTCGAGAAAACAGGTGATACTTTGTACATTCGCTTATTGATAAGCGGAGTATAAAAGGCGCGTTTGTTTCGTTGTATGTAGATTTACGTACCAACGAAGAAAATTTTTTAAATTATTTTCGTACGTCCGTACGATCCTTTGACAAATTAATTGGAAAAATTGGAACGCAATTACAAGTTTCTAATTTCTATAGAATTCCGATATCTCCAACGGAACATCTTGCTGTAACTTTAAGGTAAGTGGAAAACACAAGACGGATTGCAATAAACATTTATCATATTAGTATAGCATCATATTTATTATATTAGTAGAATATATATATATATTAATTACAATTCGTTTTCAAAGAAGAAACGGTTTCTTCTGGAGATATTAATAAGGGGGTACTGGCTGGTGTACTATGTAAACTATTGTGAGGGTTTTCATGACTTGATGCTTGGTTTTGAAACTGTATATGTTGGAACTGTGTATTTTGGAACTGTGGATTTTGGAACCGTAGATTTTGGAACTATGGATTTTGGAACTATGGATTTTGGAACTGTGGATTTTGATGAGGGAAACTGGTTTTCGGGTGATTGCTGTGTAGAGGAAAATTATGGTACGGATAGGAAACAGGAAATCTGGAAACAGGAGCCGAAATTTGTAAATAATTTTGATTTTTTATCCGCATTAATAACTGCATAGCTTCCAATCGGAAATGCAACTTTTGGTCTGAATTTAAATCTTCGACTGTTGGTAACATGGACATTAAAAAGGCTTGATCGTCGTCATTATCGCTATTGTTCTCGGTTAATAATCTAATTAAATTGTCCTCAAAAGCCGTCATTCTGGCAGTTTTCCTACGAGGTGTCGGAACAGCTTCATCGTCCGATCTGTGTCGATCCGATGTCTCTTCCTCCTGTTGTTCATTGTCTTCTTGCGAATTTACATCCAGATTTGACTCCGTCTCTCTTTCATTCGATCGATCGTGGAACTGCATTTGGTCGTAATACGTATATTCAACCCTTTTTGCAACCCCAGATCCAGACCGTTGATTCTGCCGCATTCTTTTGCTTTTCGTATAGGCATCTTTTGCGGTTTTCCATCGCCTCTGTATTCGATGGACTAAAATAATGGCGAATTTATAAATTCAGTAGAATTCTTTGAAAAAGTGAATAGAACGATACATTTATTTTCAGATATTTTGCTACGGGTAACACATTTACGGATCTACGTTATACCTGCAGATTGGGTATATCTACAATATCTGGCAGCGTTGGACAAGTATGTCAAGTTGTTTAAATATCGCGTTAGTTTGAATACTTGTTCGAATGTCGCGAATATCGCGATCTATATTCGTCGGTGACCCCTCCGATGTTACTCGTCCGAGGAGTTCGTTAACTCACAATAAATCGAGCAAAAACGGCGTGACTTTCTGGTTACCGATAAAAGTTAGCCGATAAACACGGTAAGCCGTTGTGCACCGGTCAAAATAATGTTCAAATTAAGCTCGTTCGCGATGTTACGGTGAAAGAGAGAACAATGCATATATACAGACATTGAACCGAGACAGACAGGCAAGAGAGAGACAGCGCCGCGTAGCGGCTCAGCCGACACTCGCGCGACGTTTGTCCAAGCCTGCCGGTTCTTCGTCACTTGCCATCGAAACGTACCAGCGGGCGCCTGCTCCCTAGCCCTTCTGGCTGCCACTAACTCTTCGGTCGCGCTTTTGAATTCTTGTTTCGAGTCTTCGACGGCGAGTTATCGCAACGACCGCTCGAAACGAACTGGCCTCGCTTACGAGATCGTTCCGCTCGTTAAAAGAGAGGAGATAAGCCTAGCGAGTTTTATCGAACTCCGGATTTTCCGAGTTTCGATAATTACAAGTATCTTTATACACTTTTCACTGCCGCACGACCATTCGAACCGGGCTGAGATCGCATACGAGTTCGCTCCAGGAAATTCGAACAGCGTTGTACCGGTAATAGTGACACGATCAAGCCACGGCATCCCCCGGGCTTTGATAATATAAACAGTGCACGGTTGCGATAGCTGCTCGGACCTTTCTAACGTGGCTATCGTTTCCCCGCACGACAAGTGTATTTCGGAGCGATTGACGCGAGTTACGTGTTCGTTCCCCGAATTCACTGCACGCCAATCAAGAAATATTCTTGCAAGGAACCGTGATTACGCTCCCTTACGGGAACCCGTATTTCACGGAGGACACTCTTTCGGAGAACGTTCTCTGCCATACGCCCTGGCATACGCTTTGACGTCCCAGCGCAGCAGACGAACCGATACTCTGATCGCGATACGGTCAATTCATTATACGCTTTGCGGAACTGATCGGTCCAACCACAGGTCCTGAATCGTAAGGTCCAGACTAGTCGTCCTCCATAGACTGAGAACGCGGACGACGAGCTCGGCAGACTCGACCCGTTCAACCGACATAGTCGCACCTGCCATATACACCGTCGCTCGTACGACGGTGATAGTATTCCGAGTGGAGATCGCGACTGGTTGAACAACGCTTACGCTATACGCCGTTATTATTGTGCGCAGATAATAATTAGTGCGTGTAAGTGGTGAGTTGGACCACGTCTTCCACCGAGATTGACAGCCGCGTGACGTATCGAGTCATGCTCGTACTTAAAATCGAGGTAGCCGGGGCACGGGCCAATTCGGCTGGATTATCGAACTTGGAGCCTTACAACCTCCTTGTAAGATTGACCGCCGCTCCTACGCTCGCGCACACTCGGTAGAATCGGTTTAACCGTGACTACGCCAGAGCGAGCGGTTAACCGACCTCCCAGCAGCTCCCTGATTACGCATCAGGTTCGTCTGCGCATAACCGACTTCCTAGAGGCTCCCCGATTCCGCATTGGGTTCGTCCTCGACATCTACAATCCTAGCAGCTCCTTGATTAACGCATCGGGTTCGTCCGCGCTTGATTCCGATCCTAGAGGCTCCCTGATTTTCGCGTCAGGTTCGTCCTCGACGTCTATAATCCCAGCGGCTCCCCAATCTCGCATTGGGTTCGTCCGCGCACCCCAATATACCACACTGAGACCATATTCCATGCGGTTACGCATATCTACTAACAAACCAAAACCATCTATATACCTGAAGAAATAACCCTTCGCTGGCCTCTCGCCCTACTCGCGCCCTGGCTCGTAACAGTTCTATCTGGGACGAGACGTCTTTAAGACGTCTGAATTATGTCTTGCGGCAGGCGTCTTAAAGACTTCTTTGAGTCGTCTTTGAGATATCTGGGATGCCGACTAGAAAGTGTGTGCAGTTCTGATTACTCTCTCGCAATGTTTAACATCCTAGCACTAGAATTTAAAGCCATCATTTTTTCTTCGAATTGTATGATATTACATTCGAAAAAGTTAAAAATTGTTAGTCCCCTGAGCAAAAGTCTAACCATTTTTTCTTGGCATTCTCGACCAATAGTAATTTTTTATGATAATACCTAATGTACGAATTCTTATAACATTTAAAAAAAACTCAAGGCATTTGAATCAATTTTGAAAAAATGATTCGTTTTTGCACGCAACTGTATATTATAGTAATAATGAAGTAGTGCTATTCGATTGTCCGGTCTCCTTCCGGTCAAATATTCTTCCCAACAAATCTTGACCGGACGGAGATCGAAGGATTACCGATAGCGCCAACTCGTGCGTTTAAAACCATGTAATTTATTGTATTCGATCGGACCGTGAGCGAACTGGGACCGGACTGATAGTTTATATCGACCCTAAAAGAATCCCCGAAGACGGTATGGTCTCATTTTTTCAACTCCCTCGGAGGACACCTTGTGCCCTCAACAATGAAAACTGGCGATAACAAGAAAACAAGAAAATCTCACCTCGACGTTCGTTTCGACCTCTCCTCCGAAGATCCGCGTGATCCGGGGACTGAGGCCCCGACCTCGATCGTGGTGGCGGTCCCTTGAACCCTCGTCCACGAAAGGGCGAAACGCGATCGGTGGCCAGTGTCGGCGACGGGCTCCTCGTTTGCGGGGAAGCCGGTCTCGAGTCAGCAATGATCACGAAACTGGATCGCCTGTGCGCTCTAGAGGACGACGTCGAGGACGACGCGATCTTGTAGGGTTCGGGTGCACTCGGCGGTGGCGGCGGTATCGTTGGGGGTGACAGGTAGTTACCGTCGGGTGCCGCGAGCACCCTAAACGGAGGCGATCGGTTAGCATGGCCGTTGTCGATCCGCCTCATCCTTTCGAGGCCCCGGAGCTGCAACGTGAACACACTGTGTACACTGTAGATACACCGACCGAAACTGTAGAAACTGCAGCGAACAATAGGACGCGAGCGAAAGAAATGTACATACATAACAACAAACGCGCGACATCGCGAAGTTTCGTCGAGGCGCTCGACTCGCACCGACGCGCCACTACACCGGCACCGGTGTTCATAGACCGACGCCTCGATAATCGGTCGTTAACCGCTTGCCAAACAGCCGACGGTTGGACAGCAAATTTAAAAATCCGAGGTTCGAAAATATTCGAACACGAGGGTATGTAAACAGTTAGTAAAAGTGTATAGCGCGTTTGCGATCGTACGTCTCTTGCGAATAAAGAATAATCTGGATGAACGTTATATACGTATTTCATTTTTAACATGCAAATTAACATCCCTTCAAAACGATCTCGCTCACTGTCCCCGAACGTGAACCGCAATTTTCGCGCTATTCGATTTACGTATGCGCTGTCCCTTCGTTTCCTACCTTCCCTCTAACCTCAGCCTTTGCGCTAAGCCTCATAGTTTAAGGAACCAGAGGGGGACATTTATCTGTTACTTAACTTCCGGGGTTTTGTGGCTTGTGTTAAACGCTACGATGTGGCAAAGCAAAATAAATAAAATAAACAAGGGCATTAATAATACAATAATAGCCTTTGTACCGAAATGTGACAGCCGCAGGGATTCATGCAAGTTTAGATTTTTGTTGACTCGACGATTTATCGAGACGATGTAAACAGATAGTTATTCGTACTTCGAAGTAGCTCTATCGAGTTCCAGGTTGATTAAAAATTTCATTATATGTATAGATATTATTAACATTTTTAATACGTACAAATATTGATTTTTTTTATAACTGTACTCTATCACTTCCTTAATGACATATAGCGCGAGTCATACAATTCTGTCATTGTCAGATTGTCTTTTTGTAGGAAATATGTGTATACAGGGTGTACCAAATAAAGTGTTACAAGCTATTTTCTTAGAATCTAATAGAGATATCGACTTAATTTTTGTTTCGGAACGTTCGGAAGACAATTAAAAGAATTATCGCTCGGTTCTTGCGGTATTTCTTACTCGTGCCTTCGGTGATGAGCAGCATAAGAGCGCTCGCGCTTCGACCGTTTCTATACACCCGCGTCGAGCTCAGCCGTTCGAGCTCGGCGTCGAAATCAGGGTGAACGAACAAATTTATATTATATTTATCGCGTGGGCTATCCTTTCGAACATCCATATCTTGAATCCATTGCCTAATTTCCTTGTATCCCTAGCAGCCTCGATCGCCAGGGCATTGCCCTCGTTCTCTAACGAATGTTCGGGGCTGCCTCGTTCTTGTAATTTAAAAATTCCCATTCCTTACTCCTTCGTCAAACGGTAGCTCGCCACCGTATAAATACGCATTCGGAAATTGTTCCGCGCCTTTCGTCGGTTCCATTACCATGCGCGATTAATCTCGACCAATTCCAATTTATTCTGTGTCGATACGTCGAACTTCATCGATCATTGTGATCACGGCTTTTTAATAATAAAGTTTTCATTGTTTGTTACAATTTAACGCATCGCGTTCCTTTGTTTGTTACAATTTAACGCATCACTCGATCTTATATTCAACGATCCAAATCGAAACATTTTTTTTTTAAATTAAATGGTTAAGAAGGTGTTGGATTATATTGACGAGTTCAAAACTGACTCGACATTCTAAGAAACCCTATTTTAAATGAGGATAGCGTGTCGAGGGTGGGTCTTGGGAAAAACCCTCGACACTGCGAGGCTAACTAAACAGTTTATATAGTCCTAGAGTCAAGTGAGCCCCAGCATTCCTGTGGGTGTCCTAGTCAGTCCGTTACAGAATTCAGTACGGTGAAGACGTTCTTTCCGAGCCGTTGAATAAAGTCGTATTTTACGGCACAACAGTTTATTTAATTATCCCATATTCCAAAAGAAGGAGGGTAATTGGGGGGGGGCGGAGATAGGGCGACCCTCAACATTTTTTTAAATGAAAAGTATTATTGACTTTTCGTTATCGCGATACCTCTCATTAAAAGAAGATTATTTACTTGCACCTTTTTTTTTATTGCGCATAGTTACAGAGTTATAGCGAATTGATTTTGCGAATACGTTTACGGGCAAGGTAAGCAATCTAGCAGCTAGCTATGTAATACAACTTGGTCATGCGAGGTGTGTTTGTACAACATTTACAAAGTACTTAGAAGTCCAAGGACATCATTTTGAACATTTGGTAATGTAGTATACGATGATAATATTTTTCGTTTTTTTTTCGATTCTTTAATGTTTCAATTCACAAGAAATTGTTCGTTATAACTCTGTAACTATGCGCAATCAAAAATAAGGTTCAAGTAAATACTATTCAGTTTAACGAGTGGTATCGCAATAACAACACATCTGTGGCGACTACCTCCTATTCTCGTCACTAGATGGACAGACAGACAACACCTTTCGCACTAGTACCTGATCCGTTGCCGATTCGTATATGTATATACCGCCCTAAATCGTCCTTACGATATCCTTGTGTCCAAGGAAGGGTCCGCTGGATAGCCTTACTCGGTTCTCTAGCGGGCCCAGGACTTTCCATTTAAAAAAAAAGGCAGCCCCCCTTTCTACCCCCAAGAATTACCACCAAAAAATGTAATACATACTAAAATATTAGGCCTCCTTAACCATTGAATTTAAAAAAAATTAAGTCGATACCTTCGTTAGATTCTGAGAAAATAGCTTGTAACACTTTATCTGGTACACCCTGTACATGTATACTTAATAATATACCTTGATAGATTTTACTCAGCACGAGTAAGCAGCAACGAACCGCGGAAATTGATCGAGGAAACTTATGATGACAATATTATATCTGCAGATATATGCCTTCATTGGTATAAATGGTTTAGAAAAAGAGATTGTGACTTTTCTAACAAGAAACGCAGTGGCTGACTCTCAGATTTGAAAACAGACGACTGTTACTTTTATCGAAGAGAGACCCCGAATCTCGTGTATTATACAGGATAAACGAATAACTGTGATTATCTTAATTATTTTACAATTACAATGATTGAAAGAATATACATGTATTAGAGCAAAAAATATTGAATTTCATTCAAATATTAGTAAAGCATTATTGCAATAAAACGACGATAAAAGTCGTTTAAACTGTGTAACCATTGAACGTCATTGAACATGTTCCTATTCCTATGCATTGATGTACATACGTATGTATATGGTACCGCCCTAATCTCTTTAAAAAGGATTCGCTTCAGGCTACGCGATGTTTTCGTATTGACTTTCCATTTTATAATTCCAACACGTAGAATAACGTTACATCGTGATATCCTATCATCGCTGCGTCATTGGCGCGATCGAACTTCTTAAACATTTCAATGCTTCGATAAAATATCTCACAATTACCCTACAATTTCAATAAACAACGAATATGATCATAGCTTAAGAAGCGAAAAATACCAACAATTACCACAATATGGACTTCTTCGTAAATCGTAAATCTTATTTAGATCATTCGTATTAAATCTCATTCTCATCTATACGCGTTAAAAGAATCTTTCATAAAAATACGATACCTCGAGTCCTTCATGCAGACCACCAGGATGCGAAGGACGACGAGATCCGTTGTCACTCTCACCTGAAAAACAGAGAAAACGCAGTTGATGTATGCATGCACTTGTTTCCCTGCAATCTAAAGGTATGCAATCCAGTGAAAATTATGTTCATTAATTTTCATACGAGTACACTCTTGACAAAAGAAACGCATGGAGTATTTACGGATATCACCTCCAAAAATGAAAAACAGTCCGAACAATTGTACATGTAATAAATCCGTTTCAGGGACCACACTTATTTCTTTAATATTCTCAGAGACCCAGTTCCCCATTCATTATGTACAACAAACGCGGTAACGAAGTTAGATCGTTCCTCCTACATTAGCTTCTAATCTTTATCTTTCCGCTCTCTTCTCGCCACGGTTTCGAGAGCAAAGGGTTGAATCGTTCGCTGGAAATCCAAGAACAAAGCCTTGCAGAAAGTTCGGTCAACCCCTAATCCGAAGTAACGCTTATCGTGTTCCTTCTTCCTGTTCCTTTCCTTTTCTTTCCTTTCCACGAGAATGTCAACTCTTAGATTCGTTCGTGGCTTGGTAATTAAAAGAGCCGCGTGTAACATCGTAATTGTTCGTCGACTGTTACAATTACTTACTCTAGTTTTGCGAGCTCCGTCTAGCGGGCAGCAGCCTCGGGTAGGTACGCATTTTGTTCACGCTCTCATAGACGAGAATGCCGGACCGATGCGATCGCGTCAGTCTCGCGTTACGCTTAATACCGCGGCACCGTGACGCTGCTGAACCACATTACATTGTGAAGTAGAAAAAATTAATGGCTAACCTAAAACTTTTACATTGTTTACATATCTAAAAAAATACAGATTTTTGGAAGATTTTCTTGACCCGTTCAGCCCAAATTTTGTATTATTCATATACATTTTTTAAACTCCGGATCAATTTAAAGGAAAAGCACGCAAATCAGGAAATGGTGCATGCACCGTCATATCCGTTTAACCGCCTATGTTATTAGATTAGAGATCATTTTCAAACAACTAAATTTTCAAACAAAAAACATTTCCATTATCCAAAGCGAAGAAAACCAATTTTCCTCCGCTTTCAGGAGGCTACGAAGGGAATGAATACAAGTTCAATTGCTATTGTTAATAATTATAGTAATTTATTGGTTTCGCTTTTCATGCGAACCCATTTCAAGGAGACTTGTAAAATTATTTTTATAAATGATCTTAATGTAGAGACGCGTGTCTTAGAAAATGGCAAGATAAATAAAATTGATGCCTGAAAGGAACTGTACTCTCATCCTTAATACTCAAACGATGTAAAGTGCAATCGTTACAGTGAACTGAAGGCTGATGAAAGTAGAAATCCGAATATTTACTACTGTAATCAATATGTTTTGGCAGGTTCAGAAAAAGACGAAATGCGTGTTCAATTTGATTAAAATTTCTATTTTCCTGAATTTGGGTCAATAACATTTCCTTTAAACTCGTAAATATCCACAATCTAGTCATGTGTAGTCCAGACAGGATCGCATACCGTAATTCTGAGAATCATTGGTGGAATGCGCGTGCAACCTTGACACCTTGAAAACTGTTAATGAGATACGAGTGTGCTGGCAGGTGGTATAGTCGACTTTTTTCAGGTGCGTCCGTGTGTATCATGCACTCAATCTAATTGGAATCGGAAATCGAGAATGCGTCAACAGCGCTAAGAATTCGAATTATGTTCTCCATTTTGAAAAAAAACTCTCGTAATCGGCAAAATACAAAAGTATGGAAGGTTTAATCTGCAATAGTGTACACAATTCTGTACAATGAATGTAAAGCTAACTATTTTAATTCATTAGTCAATCAAATTTTACTACATTAGGCTCATGATAACTTTGATGGTCTTCTAAATACAATAAGTAAGCCAAATTGATAATTCGATTAATTAATTTTCTAACAAATCTCGCACCCTACGATTCGGAATTTATGCATAACATCTTAACACGTCGTAGACTAACGAGGTGTTCAACGAGTGCCAAACCTGATTTACAACAAGCTAGCGCAACAATTTCTATAAGCGATGCTATAAATAATAATTTAACGGCGATGAGTCTCAGGAAAAGGTAACAATCAGTTTAATTAGCACCCGTTACGCAATATTTGATGGAAAGGGGGCACCGTTGAGATGGATTTTCTATCCGCAATGTAACCGGCGAACGTGTGCCGCAACAAACTTATTGGTCGCAAATAACAAATTAAGTTCGCTACGAGAGTGGAAAATGCGAATTCTCTTTAACAGGGAGCAACGACCCCGTCCGTATACGACCGTATTCATCGGTCAAGGAAGTCCCGCATGGCGTAACGACTAATACCAATAATGTAATACTTGATTATTTCACGGGGCAGTAGAGCACGGACCGGCAAATTAATTGTTACGCAAGTTTAAGCGATTCTAGCGAAGAACGTTTGTTATCCAGCGATGGAGCATTCAAAGTATTGCGATTGGTGGTTGTCACCTGAAAGGCGGTGTTTGTAGCAAGTCTGTATATACAAACTTTCTATATACGTACATATATCCCTCGGTAAATCTAGAATCTTCCTATCCCTTGCATAACGGAAACTTTCATTCCCGATGTAAGTATTTTGTTTCTACAACTATGTTGTATGCTTCATGAGCATTGTGTTATTAAACTTGCTTCCCAAAATGTAAACTAAAATGAAAAAACTAATAAAAATATTAAGACACATAGGTAGTATTAACTTTACAGTATATTTCCTGACAATTTTATATAACAATTCATCAAATTAACGCAATTATGACCAGCAATAGATACCTATTTTAGCAACGTCTATGGTATTATTTTAAATTTTAAACCCCTTTTTGCTTTCAATGATATTTCCCAAAACAGTGATCAATAATTTCTGAAAACTAATGGAACAATTCTAACAAAATTTAATATAAACAAAATTCTATTACAAGCACCTAAGGTAATTTCGTATGGGTTAAGCTACACCAGGCATGTCCAGAAGTATCTCGCTTGGAGGAAAATTCGAGGGAGACGCCTACTTCTCCCGCCCGCTCGTCTCGTTACCCGTGGCGGCCTAGGTCCTCCGAGCTCCTCAGACCCGTGCCTACCGTGGGTCCGAGAGTCGCCCCAACGCGCCACACGCGGTACACACCGTAAGCGGTGGACACGGGTCTGCGGAGCACGGAGAACTACGGCCGCCACAGGGAGCAAGACGCGCGGGCGGGAGAAGTAGGCGTCTCCCTCGAATTTGCCTCCAAGCGAGCTACTTCTGGACATACTCGAGCTACACTATTTTTACGCCTAAAATTGCATTTCAAAAACATAACAAAATAGATATTTACTAAAGCTTAATCAATATTTAACTTACTTAATATTGCTTTATCAATTAATATGTCACTGATTTATTAATGTTACAAGTAATAGTAAATCTGATCATACGCGCAAGTACATTTCAGTTACAGTCTGGTACAAAAGTAAGTGGACATCCATTCAAAATTTATAACTTTTTTAAAATGGGACCAAACTTAAGTTTTTTGCGATGTTAAAAAAATTAGTTTACCGGGTAATGCATAAAAGAGATTTTTGTAAAATTGCTATTGGTCGGAATTAGAATAACTTAAGGTAAATTTAAAATATGGCTTTTGTAAATGTAAGTGAGTTATATGTATATTTGCAAAGGCTCATCGAAATTGGTTGACCCATAAAAAAGCCAGCAGTGTCTTACCATTTTTAACATTTTTAATCATTTATGGCTCATGTTTACCTATAATGAAAATTTAAAATATGCTTTTTTAGATTAAGTATACATACACAAATATGTATACATACAGGTATACGGTAGCTCTATAAGGTAGCAACCTTAATAGACCTATGAAACTTTATGCATGTATGTATACATATGCGTGTATGTATACTTAGATCTAAAGAAGCATATTTTAAATTTTCATTATAGGTAAACATGAAAAAATTAAAAATCGTGACCTATATGTTTTTACCCTCAATTTCAACCAATAGAAAGAGATCGGGGGAAGGCGCGCAGTGGCTCAGTGGATAGAGCGCGCGACTACAAACACACTGTGGTCGTGAGTTCGAATCCCACCGCCGTCACCTCTGGAAATTCTTCTATGTGATATTATACTGCGTTGCCCAAGGTGGTTCGGAGCCCACCTTTATAAACTGCAGGTCCTTCGCGCGCGCGTCCACACACACACCCATCGTACACTCATCGATTACAGTACCAAATCTCATTGTTCCACCCCCGTCGCTAATGACCCTGGTAGTTGAAGCGACGTTAAATAACAAAATAAATAAATAAATAGAAAGAGATCGAACTTTAATTAAATTTCATGCTATACCTTGCGGTCAAACGTGGAAGCAAGAAAAGATGTTTTCGAAAACAACGTCGGAGTGCGCTCAAGATGTCGTCAGGAGTACGTCGATACCGATTAAATTATTATTCCTTGGAAGCGGCGGAGTAGAGCTAGGCGAAATATTTCTAGCAAATAGGAGCACTTTATTTCAATAAAAAGTGAATATTAAAATTCTGAAAATAACAAGTTTCGAATCCATATTGTTGATTCTATTGTTTTACAAGACTTTACGCGTATAACGTATACATATTTCAAGTGTTAAAAGTTACTTTCTGAAGGTGATATTTTACTTCTCAGATAAGTAAATAATGTCTTCTTATTAAACGTATACAGGGTGAACCACGGAACGTGATCAGTTTAGATTACTTTTTTTTAATTATTCTTTTAGCATCGCATCAACTGCTGAGATTTTGGAACGGTAATCGGTGAGTGTACGATGGGTGTGTGTGTGTGTGTTTGTTTGTTTGGAAGTGTGCGTGAAGGACCTACAGTTTATTAAGGTGGGCTCCGAACCACCTTGGGTAACGCAGTATAATATCACATAGAAGAATTTCCAGAGGTGACGGCGGCGGGATTTGTTATTAGCAGGCCGATCGACATTTTTTAACGACTATAGCACGGTTCAGAGAGAGCATTTTATATAAAGAAACCTATATTTTTTATTCCTATCTTTTACTGGATATTAAGACGAATTCGGTAAGTATCGTAACAAATATTTTTTTCATCCGAATCGGAAAAACATGAAAAAACCCAAGTCGGAAGAATTTTGTATTACGAGGAATACCACATGCTACGACTTCGAAAATGATGTAAATCATAATCTAAAATATTTTTACGTGCTCGCCGTCCATTGCCGACCATCCAATCGTCGCGTAGAGCAGTATTCGCCGAGCAATCAGTTTAGACCACAGTATAGACCAAATCTTTATTCTTCTAAAAAAAAAATAAGTAAAGGTGTGATGACGAGACTCGACTTCAATGAAGAAATCTCAAAGTGCATCGTTTATAATAGGTCGTTCGAGGAAGATTGGATGCAATATGCGATGCGTCGAATGTAAATGATGAACACTGTTGAGCACCGTTGAGCAAAGTTTGTAGCCATAAGTAGAAAACAAAAATGTTTTGTGCTAACAGTTGTGTTTTTCGTAAACATTATTGACCATTTAGAATGAAAAAATCACTTGTTAAATAATTGATCGGTACTGGACGACAGTTGTTCGTCAACAAGAAAACCTCTCTTCTTTTGCGAATTATCAATTCCTATTATTTACGTTTAGAAAATTGACTCGCTACCTTTTGTTAAGACTCATTTTCAGTACAATCTCCACCCCCGTTTTCAGATTTTCACATTTACCGATTCTAACGCAAGGTATTACAAAAAAATCATAGAGTGGCGATACTGTACGACTCTGTCAGCGTAAACAAATCTCGTAAACAGATCTCACGCGGCAGAATTACAGATAATTTGAAATAATATATGTATTTGGACATACGTAGTCCCGATTACATGGTGCCATGTGAATTTTTGATTACACGAAAGCGATCAGCGCACATATTTTCCGCCCGCGAAGGCAACGCGGACGAAACATCTCGCGTGCGAGTCGTTGTCGTTGCTTTAATTCAAACGTCTCCCCGACCCGTACTAAACATCGTGTACCTTGACAATTGTCATCGATCAAAAACGAAATACAAGCGTGTGCTTGCATATTAATCCCGTAATTCCACGCACACATCCAGAAACAGCGTATTAAACGTCTGCCGTAATTTCTTAATTCCGAAGTTTTTAGAGGGTGGTTAGATGACAAACGGTTTGCTGTTCTAAATTCATCAGCACAGAGTATCTTACGGAATATTCGTCCGATTTACAATTAAAACGGAATAATCATCTTTTCCTAAATCCCTGAATATTGACGATACGTTGACCGAATATGACAAGCGTTAGACTTAATTGATTCGATATCGCCAAAAATATACAGTAACAGCATACGTGGTCGATAGGTAAGCAATCAACAGACTACCTTTTTATGAAGATACGGGGTATTAATGTTAACTTACATCTACGAGGAATGGTCAAACGATGGCCATTTTTCTTTTGAATATTTCTAATTTCACAATGGAAGACGCGTGTTTAATTTACGATTAGTCAACATTGAAACAAGCATGGTTGTTGGAAACAAGGCTTCATTGGGCCAAGAAAGAAAGAAATTCCGTAGGATTTTTCCTTCTTAAGTAGAACAGTCGGACTTTTATCGATTTCATTCAAATCCGACCACAGAAACCACCACGAGGGACGCGCGCGCGACTTTTTCTTCTGTGAATGAGCGAACCCAAAGCGTTCGACAGAATCTACACGCCATCGATCAACGTTTTCGAATGTTTCGCGCGTCTCCGAATTCATATCCATAGAATCTCGCGAATTCTGCGAATCTCCCGAATCCCGTAGCAAAATCACCGATTTACGGCAAGCTAATGGATTCTAAAGCGATTAATGCTGCTCAACGTGGACACTGCAATATTCGCGTAGTAAATGTTATCCGAGTAGACCAAAAGAAATGTGCAAGACCCATCAAATTTCTAGTGCAACCTCGTACGATAAACACGATAATACATTTTCAAAACATTTGAAATATTCAAAAGATTTCGTGACACGAGAAGTTCCTACGATTAACTTTTTATCGAGTACAATGTCAAAGCTACATTCAACTTCTTACTTCTTACAATGACTCGTTATGGCGAACGCAGTGTTATAAAAATAATTTCGAAGTATATGTTTACGCTTGAAGAAGGGGGTGGGGGTTCAATCTTGATCCGAAAGATTATCGCAACCCTGACCGAGGCGGCAAAGTGCAAGTTACCGAAGATTACTAGTACCGTAGTCTTACCTGGCTACCAGGTGGACAGCGAAGTCAACTCGCCGGATAGGGTGCATTTACGAGGGTGTAAGCCTCAAGAAAGGGTCGGTAATCGACGTAAACATCGACATCGACGTAGACGTAGGCAGCCGCGCCGTCGCGTCGGTCCGCGTCTTCGCGTGAGCACGAACGCGTCCTTACTGCCGCGGGGTTGGCCGGCTCGACTGTTCGTTGTTCGTCGAGAAAGCGAGGGTACGAGCAGGTCACAGGAGGCGCTGGCGCGATGACCAAGCATCGGAAAAACATGGCAAGACATCCAGAATATACTACCATTTACACCAGCAGGTCTCTCCTTACTCTCTAATACACATTTTATTTTTGCTCTGCGACACCTTTCAGCACCCTTTCGGCTACAAATGTACCAGATCCTCAAAGGTTATTAAACTATTTTCCAATCTCCAGCCAATCTTTACACTTTCTTTGTAAATATATTTATTAAAATCTATATTTCATTTAGAATTCTTGTTTTACTTTTAAACGATCTAAAAACTTGTCTATGATAAAACTTCTATGAGCGTTGATTTTCATATGCGTATCCAGTACTAACTGGATAGTGCTTTGCATTTAATCCTATACGTACGAGTTGTGTACCGTTTTTAAAAAAGTCATCCACAAATCTGTTCGACCTGATCAAACATACGTATCAAACGAATTTAATTAATCCTAATGAAAGTTTTTACTTTTACCTACACTTTTCTTTATTTTCAATTAAACAAACAATTATAACACTTTATAATCTTTATTCTAGTTGTTCCAATTTCCAAAACGCGAAATAAATTGTAAAAATTGAGAAACGACTAAATGTAGTAGACATATATATGTAGTAGCTTATATAAGCTGGTTCCTAAATATAATGAAAAATATTATTGTAAATTTTCTATTACAATATGGACCGTCAAATAGACTCGGACTTTCTCATCCACCCACGAACTCAATCGCAATGCGTGTTACAACAATTATCCGAAACCGACTATCATACGGGTAATACAAGTATACAAATACAAAGTATACAAGCGTTTGCATGTGTGATATAAACTCACGATCGAAGCCATTCATTCGTTCGTTTGGTCGAACCAGGTCCACTGAATCCGAATTATTGGAGCATCAGCTTGATTTAAGCGAGTTGGGCTTGGCCTGATCGTACGGGATCAATGTTGTGCACGTATACATCTGATAGCGAATGTGCATACATTTTTTCCGTAATAGAACCAACGTAACGACCATAGCGTAATGTAGGACCAACGAGCCTCTAAGTATTAGACCAACATTAAATTCATAAATGAACATTAGTACAATAAAGAATAAGTATTCGGAATAAACTGCAATATTTAAAAAAAAAACAAAAAATGATGAAAATAAAATTTAAAAATAGATGTCTAGACTTAACTGTCTAGGACTTAACGCATCAAGCGCCAAGCCTGTTTCGTCTTCCTTTCCGTTCAGCCCGCGATATCTGATTGTGTATTGTCAGTCACCGGTAACTGGCACGATCCGAACGAAAAGCATTAGTACATACTGTAGTTCTTTTGGTATACCATAGTACATATGGCTATTAAAAATATTTTAATTTCGCTTAACAAAATACGTCTGTACATTATATGTACGTTAGAGCCGAGAGACCGAAAATGATTATTATTCGCTGCGACCTGGTCGCCGGTGACCTCTAATGCAATATTCGCTAAATACGTGAAACTAATAGTTATTAATTAAATAGATTAAAACTGAATCCTCTATTAAACACATTTTATTCGATCGTATCTGTACAGTTTACAATTACATAATAATCATCGTCGCGTTATACATATATGGTACATCCTGGTTCCGAATTAAGTGGATAACTCTTGCGTACAGAATCATTTCCTGTCGAATCTAAAACGATCAGTTTAGTTCGATTCATTTCAACTACGGCTAATGCACCTTATCGTAAAAGCGTTTTTACGCTCGGAAATACCAGACAACTTGGTCCTTCTACAAAGATCCTTTCATTTCTTCTGTTTTAGTATCACCAAAGACTAAGGAATGCATCGAGGTAGTTAGGAAAGCCAGAAATTCCGTTCTTTCCGGTTTATTTGGTATCGGCATCGGCACATCTGTCTTACTATTTCTGTAACGAATCGAAAACCGCAGGCAACGATTTTTTTTATTATAGTCGAATCGATAAAGCTTGACAAACCTTTGTTCAACCAACTCGCACTGGAACATTACGTAAATTTACAGTAAATTTATTCATTCAGTTTTAATTGCTCTAATCCTATTTGGGACCCGCTCCCTACCTTTCCATACAATCATCAAAACCTATTATCATTGTTTAGAATGTGAAATTTGTCTTACCATGCGTTAGTCACTTTTATTTATTGTGTGAAAGATGTCGAAGATGATGGGAATACATGCTTTGTAGTTTCTCAAAATTGAAAAATGTGTTCGCCGTGGTTTTCATAGTTGAGTATTGACTTCAAAATTCAACGAAACGCAAAAACAGAAAGAAAGACATTTATTGTAATTTGCGATAGCTTTATATGCCCATACTAAACATTTATTTACATTCTTTATATTCGTAAGTTGTACAAACATACCAATGATTCAAACTCGTACAGTTTATTGTTTGACCGCCATTATCTCAGGGTATTCGTGTTGTCATCAACGATGCTGCAGAAATGAGAAGTATGCTTCGAATTTGGGAAATCACGCAAGTTTAGCCTATAAATTCACCCGAACTTCCTCACGGATTTTTCTCCCGCTTTAAATAGGTTCATCCATGTTTTGAATGTACAATAACACGCGTACAGTTTCATACCCCTACTATTCATCTTTGTATAGTGCATAATGTGTATGTAATATGTATTTATACACGTACGGCTCGAATATTATTCTCGATACGATGGTTATTTTTCAAATTAATTCATTTTCATTGAACACGCGTCTTGATTCTACCGCCGCCGCGCTGCCATAATATCCGCGCAATGAGATACTTCTGCTTGCACGGATCCGAAATCGGGCAGACAATGTTATTTAACTACACCGCGTTGCGGAAATGCACCAACATTCGACAAAATCTGTAGAATGCAAGATCAGCGAACTTATGTACCCACTTCGCTTGGCGAATTCATTAGACTGCTTAAAGAGCCGCCATTTTGGCCATCAAGTATTGCTTCGATCAATAAATAAGCACGTTCTCTCACTAAAAAATAATCTTCTGAAAATTTACAACATAGTATTTAAATCCCATCCAGTATTTAAAGACCAGAAGTAATTCTATGTTATATTGATTGAAACGAATCGATCGATAACTAATGAACTTTGAACATTACTGCAGTGATATTTGCAATATCATTCGAAACTTTGGTATCACAGTTTTAACACAGATAAAGATTCCGCGAAAGATTCTTTATCGTAGAGTTTCTTTGATGAATGCTCGAGCGATCATTGGTGTTAATACGTTGCTTCGGGAATATACCTTAAGAATTAGATCAACGATAATATTGACACCGTTACATCCTGTCATATTTATTCGAGCACACGAGGAAAATATATATTACTCGTTACTAGCTTTAAGAATTGATCAAATCAAATTATCGAAATTTCATACGTGGAACGTTGTCTACGCAACCCCGTCTGCGTTTCTCTGCTCTATATCAATCCACCTCGAATAATAATCTGGTTCTGCAACGCAAACCTCTCGTGCGACGTAATCCTAACAATTAGAAGTGGCACGCGCTACGTTCGAGATGTGAATCATAGGTTGTCGACAAGCCGACGAACGAACCTTAAATATTGTCACGTTTCAATACGCGCGAACGCAATTCACCTTTTTATATTCCATCGCAGTAACAAGAATAAAAGTCTCATCGGCTAATTTAATCTGGCTATTTTCCGATATACGATAGAATGACTCTATACAAAACTGTAGAGAATCAAAATAACAAAAATTAAACGACAACGCCAATTTTCATTATTTGATTTGCAAAGCAGCTCGATAGTTTTTCTTTCGCGAATTCACAAGCATCTCGACAAACACATTTGTTTTAATTCAAAATTCGGCATCATACTCGTAAAAGAATCGACCTATTTTGCTTACGAAACAATTATATATCGGCGATACCGTGCGACTGTTGTCTACAAACGAACTCACCAGGAGATAAAATTGTTATTATCAATGCGAGAAATTAAATAAATATAAACCTATGTCTGCAGTGGTGTATAGAATGTTTTTTCCCTAAGCTACTGATCTTGGTACAGCCTTAATTTCATATAGTTACAAAAAATAACGCTCTGTTATCTTTAAAGGAACTCCCTGCTGAGATAGTAATAATAATCATCTTGAAATATTTCAGTTGAAACACTTTTACATTTTTAATCCCGCCTTGTCGTAACTTCTCTGAAGTCTTTTATGATCCTTCCTGTATTTTTCAATCGTTAAATCCGCGCTGTCAACACTGGACAAACGCAACGCAACGGGATCTAAACTCGCTGCAAGTTTCAAGTAAGTTTCTTCCATCTCTTTCGTGATTTTTACTTCATAATCGAAATCAGCGTTGTCCATTTTAATGGAAGCTTGCGGCAGAACAACTTTTTCGTCCTCGTTGATCACGTCGAAAGTTATCAAATCTTTCTCTTTTCCTTGTTCCGTGTCATTCGCACATGAAAAATTATTCGAAACATTAGTTAAGTTTTCGTTAACGTCTTCAACATCTGTTATTAGATCTTCGCGTTTAATATTTTCTTGGATATTTCCATGCAATCTTCGTGTATCATTGAATAGCTTCGATTTCGTTTCCGACTCATTCAAGTACACTAATGATGAATTTTTGTGGATTATGTTTCCGGCAGACTTCAATTTTGAGTAATTTGTTACTGAATTGTCCATATGCACCGACGACTCGACCCACTCCGCCACTCTCTGTAATTGATTATTGTCATGTAACAAGATTGGAGAGCTCTCCTCGCTGCTGGTTGAAATTGATCTTTCCGAGCCGGACCGGGACAATTTCTTCGAATGAACTAAAGCTGTATTTGGCTTGTTACTTCCACTAGTGTATAATACTGTTTTATAATGACCAGCATTATCTAACAGAATATTTTTGGATCCAGGTGTAACTCTTACAAGACAATTCCTTGGACCAGTTACTCGATTTTGACTACTCTGTTTTAAACCGATGTTGTGCAATGACTGAACAACGTCACTAGAACTGCTGGAAGGATCAGAAGTTGAAATTACTATGCTATCGCTACTGAAACTGGGACTAGTGGCCACTTCGATCTGTCCAGAATCATTTTGGTTCGAATAATTATTATCAATATTCTTTACTTCTATTAACGTTAGCTGTTTCGGATTATGCGATTCTTGCTGCGTTTTATCATTTTTCCAGACTCTGTCATTGATAATGTCAATTTCATTGTCGCTACAGACTTTGTCTACATTTTGATTAGCTTTCCCGTTAGTTTGAGACTTCAACTTTGTCCACTCGTTCTTTCGCAATCTATCATTAATAATGTCAATATGACTCTGTTCTTTTCCATCGAAGTAACTATTACGGCTTTCAGGAACTATGTAACTATGATTGGAAGATATCTTTTCTAATTTATTCCAACAATTTGAATTGAATGTACCATCGATTGGGGCCTCGGATTTTTTATATGGTTTCACTGATTTTTCTCTTTCTGAATTCGATTTGCCATTATTACGTGCATCTCCGATTTTTTTAGGCGTTTGTATAGCCGCATTTTCAATCTGGCTATGGTAAACATTTTGAGTTTGCACATCGTTCCTGCGGATCGAGTTTTTTTTGTTTAAAGTGACTTTTGTTGTAGAGTTCGCGCGGCCGTCCTCTTTCACATTCTCTATTTTACCATTTCTAATTAAAAATTTATCGTTTGTGCTTAAATACTGACTACTAGTATTCTTTGTACAGTGACTGTGATATTGCATATTACTAATACTAACGTTTTCATTCACCTCGTGATACGTTATGCGTAAATTAGAATTTTGACTTTCTTTAGTTTGGCAATTTTTGTCAGTATTCTTCTCTACGTTCTGTGTATATTTTGCAACACAATCGTTGCAAGAAAAAACATCTTGCAAATTAGTTTGAGTCTTGGCATCAACCATCAGAATCCTACGATTACAAGTGCAGGTATCACAATGCTTAGCGAATATTCTTTCTTTCTCCCTATCTTCTAAAACTTTGGCCATTATTGCAGCCGAGACAACGTCCACTGGAGGCTTAGATTCATCGCTATCATCGTCACTATCTTTCTCAATCGCAGGTTTAGTTACGTTATATACCATTGCTGTTGGAGGAAATGTTGAAATTGGTACTGTAATACTTTTAACATCAGAAGTATTGTCATTCGAACGTTTCTTTTGTGCAACGTATGTTCTTACTTTGGCTTGCACTTCTGAAGGTAACTGGAAAAAATTTAATCATTATAAAATTTATTTACGCTGTAATCATAGAATTAAATGTAAAGTATATCCGTGCCTAATTCTACACAGACCGTTATCTTGTAAAATACTGAAAGTATAGAAAAGAATATTTATATGCACGTGACATAGTACAAGAGAGCAATGTTATTAATTTAATAAATATAACAGTTGGTCAACAGTTGTTCTACAACAGTTGAATTTCACTTTTATCATACTTTCAATGTGATATGGGATAACAATCTGTTAACATTTTAAACATGAACACGCTGTATATCGGTTACTTACAGAATCATATTTTTGACCAACAAAATTAGAAGGTTTACACTGAAGAAGCTGTATTGCCAGGTTCACATCGTTTCTATACTTTTCCTGGAAAAAACATGTATAAAATACACTGCATATGAAATTTAATGCGATACAAAGTATCAATGTTTAAACATACATTATCTTGAGTTAAACGATGTATAGTATAATTTGCATCTGCTAATCTATGGGATAAGGTTGCAATATCCTTAGTAAATGCACTTTTCTCTGTTTCACATTTATCTACAATTCTCAACAATTTATCCTCAAGATTTTGATTTACTTTTTGAACACGTTTGTGTGCTTCATGTAGTCTGGAATATTTTTCCTGCCAGATTAAAAGTTCTTCCTTCATCGATGCTAATTCGCCGTTTGGAAATTTATCAGCTTCGCTTAAAAATTGTGTCTCCATTGTTGCAATGTGATTATCCCTTTCCATCAAATTTTGCCGTAAGTTTTCTATCTCTACATGCAGATGCATGTCATAGTGTTGTTGATCGTATTGAGCGCAATTTACGCATTTACATCCACATTCCTATATAATAACAGCTTAATTATGTTTGGCATCTTCTAGATATGGTCAAAAATAAAATTCTGTTATAAGATAAAGTTACTTTAAAAAATTAGATAAATACGCAACATGTCATAGTCAATCTGTCTTGGGTATTTCTTAATTAATTATCATACACCAACGTAAGTAAGTACATTCTATATATCTTTTTCGTTTTAATGGTATACAAAACGCTACGTTTGCTTCCACGTAACACTGACTGACGGTTAATCAACGTACCTTACATTTTTCAGCCATTGTATCGTACAGAAAGTATATTAAAAACACTCAAAAAATATTGACTAATAGCGAGACTTAAAAATTTGAGCCTCATAACCTTATCGTTGGCTTCGTGCAAGAATATTAGTTCGTGCACGTCTTGATGCAATTTAATTTCTCATAATTTCGTCAGCGACGAGGACAATATATACAAAAAATGTCTTCGTTAAACACTTCAAAATGTATACGATGAAAACTTCCTGAACGACAGATTGCAATTTTTGCTGTCGTTCAACACACATCTAGCTCAAGCTCAAGCAAGTATGTACCTATATATTTATCTACATACATATCTCGATTGTATTGCTGACGTTTATTAGCAGCTGTCGTGGCCGCGGCGTATTACATACTTTCATGATTCTGGACAAGGTGTTACAAATCCACGCGTAACAAAGCATACTTAGTCGAATAAAAAAACAACTTGAAATTAAATGTTCAATAATGAAAATCGCACTTAATAAAATGCTCGACCAATAAAATTGCTTGAAGAAACGACGACTCTTATTGGATATCGATATGTGATCAGGCCATCTGTCAAATTTACGTGGAAAAATAAAAATTAAATCAAGCAGGTATAGTATATGTCGTCATATGTCGTTTATTGTGTATTATAAAAGATAACAAATGTATATACAAAGAATTCAAAAGGAAGAGGTGCGTAAATAAATTAAAAAAGAACATAGGAAACTTGATTTGCTGAAGTATTTATTAAATATTTTTTATACCCCATACATAATGCTTGTAATCTTAAAATTGTTAATGATGTTAATATAATAATAATTATATGTTGACAAAAGTGTACTTAATACATGAAAAGCTGTATTTTTTAGAAATTCTTGTTTCGTTCATAAAAAAATGCATCAGTGATTTGAAATTAAAATTAATATAAATCGTAAACTTAATGAGCGTGAATTATAAAAAAGAATATGTCAAAAATTTGGTACCTTTTTCATAGATCTCACAAACATATATACAAAGCAACATGTGAACATAAAATTTGATATGTCATTGCATTATGAGATTTGTATATATTTGTGATAATAATCAATTTTTACAATAAACAAAATATACAAATTAGAAATGAGAAAAGAAATATTGATTTGCAATCTATCAATAACATGGTTTTATTATAGTTTAAATTTTTTAGTACAGATTTGACTTGTCCTAGTGTATTTTAATTTTTAATTGTGTAAATAGTCTACAAATTTTTAATATAACGCTAGAAGTAAAGAGGTCATCCAATTAATGATCTATATGTATTTTACTTGAATGTGTAATATATCTTTTATTGGATAACACGAAACAAAGTGCTGAACAAAGATGTATATTTGAAGTTATGAAAAAATGCAAAGATCAGTATGGTTGTAGAACAAGATGATAGTCATCATTGCATAGATATGCAGGAAATGCTCTTATAACATATGACACATCAGTGGTAGAATACATGTATATGCCTACATAGTGCCTCACCCTACAATCGAAATGATCCAAACATTAAGACAATCTACGAAGTTCATTCTTAATATTAAATTCACTTTCCACTTTTTCTTAAATTTGTTTTTACATAATTGTAAAGTACAGTCTTATTTGATAAGAGAAAGGACAATAATAGCCTTAACATTTTGTTTACCACTTGGTTGTATATAAAAAACCTGGGTCTTTCAAATTTGGAATTAAAATAATTGATTTCTTTTACAACATTCATCTGCTACGCTTTTTGGAAAAAAATATATCTTCAATATTTTGCTGTCAGCTTACTAAATTCACTTATACAGTTCAGCAGTTAACTATTGGATAATTCAGAAGTTACACGTATAAAAGAATATCTTGTATAATAGAGGACATATTATTTGCCTGAAATTTATTCAACTTTTATCAAGTATGCTGATATTCATTAATTGCTACATATTTTATCACAAGTTGTTTCAATAAAGATTCTTTATAAAAAATTTTTCTTTGAACATTTTCTATCGCTTCAAAATGTCATTGTATACATAATAAAGTATTTCTTTTTTTATAGGTGAACACAATTAAAAAGTTTGGAACATTTCAAATGTTGAGCATCGTGTGCATATATATATTAATAACAGAATATGTCCGAATGCAACATTGCTTAACACTACATATACATTATAATAACTATATTTATATAGAATTTTCATAACTTTCATAACAACAAAATGACTCTTCCTGAATAAGTTGTAACAAATTGAACACAAAAAATCACCTATAGTAGAGCAAATTTCATGTATACATTAAACAATACAAAATGTGAAACATGAAAATTGCAAAATTTATACTCTATATTTGATTAAAATTTTCTCTAATACAATCTATTCAATAATATTTATGCTATATTCTTTTAGACTATGCTTTTAGGAATTCACCTAAGGACACTAAGTGTTTCTAGTTACAACAGTATTACAATTCGATAAAGACTAAGGTTAAACTAATATTTCATATATAACAGATACTAATACCAATGCCACTTAATTTAAATTTTTCATGTCATTAATTTTTTAGTGTTCTCAAATATCAATGAATAATTCTTAAAAGATTTCGACCATTATAAATTACGTCATTAAAATAAATAGCGCATATTGCGCTGCTTGTATATGCCATCAAAATGTATGTTCAGTGCTAATGAATCAATGTAATTGCATAAGCATAATCTTTAAAAGTAATTCTCACCTTATGTGTTTTTAAATAGAGTGATAATTACTTTTATGAACAAATTCTATGTTACAACATAAATTAGAAAAATTCCACATTTTAAGCACTAACAATATGAAAACATTTATACATCATGTATGAATGGCTCAAAAACCGGAGATCTTAAGCGATTTAAATATATAAGTCAAAGAACAAAGATTTGTTTATCTCGTAAATACGGTATATATATGTATATATATATGTATATAATATATATATATATATATATATATATATAAATATTATTTTATAATTCATATAATATAATATTAATTAATTATATAATAAATATATATGCTTATACATTTACAAAGCTTATGTTTAAAGATGATGACTTTATATATGAAAATACTAAAAAATTAGCATGTATCGCTCAAGATACTTCATAAAATGGCAATTATGAATTCTAGTTCGCATTACTCGGCTTTTGAGTCGTTGTTACACATATATTTCTTGAACAAAAGGATGGCGCACAAGTATATTGTTAACAAAGCAAGAGAAAATATAATTGAAGTAAGTAGGTATAAATTACTATAGTGTTGTAAATTGTCTACAATATACAAAGATTGAAGGTACATAACATTAGCATCAGTAAGATAGAATTAAAGTTTCAATTTCAATGAACTATAGATCTACCAACATCAATGATATACGTTCTTAAATACTAAATTTTTAGTTTCGTTTATAAACATAAGCTCATTTTATTTTCAGATTGAGCATAATAAAAGTAAAGATTCATATTTTTCTATAATTACACGTTAATCATGAAACACATAGACGTTTTACTAATGCTTTCGCATAAACTGATTATCAATAGAATTTCTATAGAGGCAGTATATTTATGCAACAGGTATGTATTGCTTTTTAAAGCAAAAAATATTAGAAATTTCTCTGCACTTCAAACCTGTGAAATCAAATTAAGGTACTGTTCTTTTCTAAACACTAATACATTATAATAATACACATATACACATGTAGTTTGAAATTGTCAATGATCATCCTCAAATCGTTGATACTAGAACTTCAAAGCTTACATAGTTGACCAACACAGCTTTAGGACAACACAGACATTACTTTTCCAACAAATTAGAAGATTATACGACTACAATTCCCTATCCCCTTACTCTCCACTATAACGATACTGAAAAATAGAGTAATCTTTGAAGTCCTAGTCAATATGAATACATTTTATATACATGTCCATAAAAGAAAAAGTCATTTGTAACCATTCCCTTCTATTAATATCGAATTTGATAGATGAAATATTCACTAATAAACTGAGATCGCCAACAAAGGCATTAAAATTCATTACATACAATTTAATGAGCAATTGTATCTAATTTTTGAAACCCGTTTAAAATCAATACTGCTCCCTTTCGAAATATATACGATCTATCATTTACTAAATCTTTTTCTCGGGGATTGATCAGAAAAAGTTTCACTATTGATATGACATTCATTTTTATGTCTGACATACCATTGGTTTAATTCATTCTAGTTAAATTCTCACTATTCTAATATTTTACAAGCAACCTTGCATCCGGAATTAAATATCTATCATTCAATTAATTATTTATATATAACATGTAATAATGCAACATTTCTCGTCATAAAAAATCGTAAGCCTTAGTCGTAATTCGGACAAGGTCATTTGTAATTACAAAATGGACAATTTTCGTCACTGAAATGTTAGTAAACCTGTTCCTAATATAAAAATGCCAGTATGCCAGTATTCATTCATTTTTGTAAAGCATACAATTTAAACAATGTAATTTTTCTTCAATATTGTTAGAAATGTCATGAATATTAAACACTGAAATATACAAACTTTGAAATTGGTAAAACAATTTTACATCTTTTGTGTTTTTACACAAAGGAACAGATTTCTTAACTACTTTCATAAAGAGGGTTTGTTCATACTTTAAGAGCAGCTTTGGGAGACCAATGATGGAAACGGGTAGGTCCTGTTGGATAGGAGGGTGGATGGATCCATTTGTTTCCTCTATGACCCATGAAAGGTGGTGGAGATGGACCACCCAAAAAGTGAGGGGGCATAATGTTATACCATGGTTGACTTATTGGGTGAGGACCATATCCCATACTGAATGAGTGACCAAACCACGAACGATTTCTATTAAGATGTAGTCTGGGACTATTCAAATTGCGTCTCCTACCTGTACCATTATTGCTATGCTGTTGGTTTTGATTAGCAGAACTTAGTGGTTTTGATTTTTGTTGTTGTTCTGTATTGGTGGTCAAAGGGGATTTCTGTAAAAAAACAACCACATTTATTATTTTTATTGAAGTTTTAAGTTTTATTGAAACATTTGAGTTATTATCTAACAAATTCATTACACTGTTCAATAAATTTAACTGTTTTTAAGCTTCTAATCTTCAGTAAATATTTCTCTTGAATTTTTATACACTGAATACAGTGCTATTTTTTTCTCTTACTAGTTTTCGAAAACAATGAACATTAAGAAAAATGACAATTTTCAACTTTAAAAACGTTTCAGGCTTTAATAATAAAAGTTACACAGTTGGTCTTTACATAAACTTATTTTAAAGATTCTTATGATCAAAATGGTACACTGTATTACATTAAGAGTACATAAATATATTTAAACAGCGATCAAAGTGAAAAATAAATGCTAGAAACAAGTCAATATTTGTAGTTATTTTTCAGAGAAACTCTAAGCACGCTGTAGGATAGAACAAATTTCTGTAATTTGTACAAAAAACATCAAAAGAAGTTACAAATCGTGATTTGTGTTTACTACAGATACAATGTAGTTTGGCAAAGCGCGCACTGCCAGTAGTGGTACTTAATACTAATGTAGTAATCATTTTACTTGTTGTTAAAGAACATATTTATGTATTTGTAATATACTATTAAAACACATCACTTTACACATTAAAGTCTATAGACATAAGAAAAAATAGATTTACAAATTCGTCTTGAATGCATTAAAAATTACAAGAAATGTTGAATCACAGACAGTTATAGATTGAATTCAAGGCATACATTGAACAGTGTCATTTTATATAAAAAAATATGTAACTATTGATATTCACCTGTATCTTAGCCTGCCCCTCAGACTGTTTATTCTCCTTCCCCAATCCTTCGTTGCTTCCTTGAAAAATTGGTACAGTGTTTTCTTTGTCATCAAATGATGCCAGTGTGCAGTAGGAGCCTTTACTTTCTCCAAATCGGCAACAAACCTCATTAGGATCAACCCAAAGAGTCAATTCTACTGGTAAAGATAAATCTTCGTATTTGACACCAGCAGCATTAGCAGCACTTTCTAAAGTTGCATCTCTTCGATTATGACCATTCACACGAATACAACGATAGCCTTGGCCTTTAAATGGCTTATCCGGAAACCAATGATTTTTAAAACGTTCTGTCAGTAGCTCGACCAAATGTCGCTTGAAACATTCCAATTGATCAGGACTAAATTTTTCGTTTTTTTCTATCAGCTGTACTAAGAACAGTACTGCTGCAGTAATTTCGTTGCGCATATTGTCTCTGCTGTATGTCAAACTTATAATTCCTAGATGAATTCCTCCTTTGATGCCTTGATACAAGATTCTTCAAAACTAAAGTACCATTTTCTGAAACTGATATGGAGCACATAGAGCCCTTCTGCACCACAGCAATACTTGAATCTTTTGTGATCTATAATGTTGTTTATTGTTTTGTAAAACAATCTGTGTGATGCTATGTTCTTTCTTCTTTGGTATATAGTATTTGTATTAATTGTCGTTATTACTTCTTCTGTAAAAAAGTAGTAAAAATTTTTAATAACTTAGTCATTTATAATTGAATATTTTTATTCTTAAATGTTTGTAATGATATTTTCAACATTTTAAAACTCTGCAATATTGGTAAAATAATCTATAATTAACACTATTAGTTCCGAAAAAAACATTGTGATTAAAATCTCAAATGTGTATTTATCTAATCTATCAATATACATCTACGTCTGCAAATACCTTGTTTGTTTGTTTTTTTAATGCTTATTCCAATGTAAATAATCGAGTACGCAAATTTCGAAAGTATTATAGATACCAAATTCATTGCATTATATTACTAATGTGTGTGGACACATACAAAATGATAAACTTCATTTCATAATGGAACTAGATAACAATATGTTATGGGCATTAATTAGGTTATAAACCATAATAACGCAGGTTAGGTAAATGGTGTTGAAAAGCAAGGCTGATAGCTTATAACACAATCGATACGATAAGTTATCAGAAACAAAGCAAACGGCACCATTACAATGTGTATTAAATATTCAAAAACGAATGCATTCAAATAATGAGCCCAACGAATTATGCCAGCTCATTCTTGTCGTACCAGGTCGTGCCGTAAGCGATTGTTCCTGAAATACCACAATTTGGTCTACTGATAATTATTTATTTATCGTGATTTTTCACTTCCGTTTAAACTGTGCACCCGTTTGATTTACAAAAAGATTGAATACTAATATTAAATTGACCTTACGAATCAATGACGAAAATTCCGTGTTTCTGGTGAAACTACTACGTCTTCTCTCTCTTTAAATAAACGTACTCGACCCAACACGTGTTACGTTGCATCAATGTCCATGAAGCATGCAGAAAAATATAGACCTCCAACAATTACTACAGAGGTTACTGTTACTATGTATGTATGTAAATTACTTACATTTGTGTTTGGAATTTTATAAGTGATGACCAAGTGATCTTTATCAAATTATTTGACGTAGTAACAATGAATTTCTACTGTTTTAACTTAACAAAATATTTGTATTGTCTTAACATAATAAAGTATGTTAAATAATGTTAAAATCACTTTAAAAATATATGTATTTTATAATAATACACCTGAACATACGTAGATATTTACATGTATGACATCTTGTATTTAAGTTTGTGTATATATACACCTTTTTTACAAATTATGAGCGATAAAAATCAATTTTTGTATTTGAAAAAAATCTGAGCATTTGAATCTTATAATTGTGGTTGATATACCAAAGTTGTAAGTCTTGTAGATGATTATAACACAGAGTCTGTGATTATAGTTACTATAATTATAAACATGATTATATCAATCATTTTCAAACTTATGGCTTACTTCTCGGTCTTTGCTATACAGTGGAAATAAAATGTACTCTGACTCTGATACAGTGTCGCCAGATCGCTGAAATCGAGGGGAATACAATTTACCATCTCTCTGATGACCAGAGTAGTATGTAACACGTTGTGCGGCACGTCACGTGATCAGTCTACGGTCTTAGTGGGGGACGTTGGAGTGTGCGCAGGAGTGGAATGGGATAGTGAAAGGGGAAAAGAAGGAGAGGAAAATCAACCCAGTTTTGGTTTGATCTAGGACACTGCTTTGATACGCTATTGTGTCACAAATATTATGTTTATGGTTAACCTTTATAACGCGTGTTAATATTTTCGAACAGTTTTAAAAGTGGAATATATACATAGTTGAATTATCAAAAATGATCAACACGAGGAAAAGTCGCCCGAATATTTTAGTGACAGGTAAATTTTGCTGTTAATGACGTGTCTTAATATGTTAAACAAATTGTGAAGATTTTCCAATTGATATGTTAAAAAGTGTATAATGCTAACTTCTGTTACATTAGGTACTCCTGGAGTTGGAAAAAGTTTGACGAGTCGTTTTTTATCAGAAAGGTCAGGATTAACCTGGATTGATGTTAGTAAATTTGCTATTGAAAACAAATGTTTAGAAGAATATGATGAAGTGTATCAGTGTCCTATTTTAGATGAAGATAAGGTAATTGTTTAATAAATAGATTTTAATTTTTTTGATTTATTTGTAAATAATGCATTTTTAAATTATAGCTGTTAGACCACATGGAAGAACTTATGTGTGAAGGTGGAAAAATTGTTGATTACCATGGAGCTGATTTCTTTCCAGAAAGATGGTTCGATATTGTTTTTGTGTTAAGAACTGACAACACAATATTATATGATCGTTTAAAGGAACGAGGTTACACGGGAAAAAAATTAGAAGATAACATAGATTGTGAAATCTTTCAAACAATACTTGAAGAATCAAAATCATCCTATAGGGTAGAAATAGTTCATGAATTAACAAGTAATAACATTAATCAAGTCACAAACAATGTAAATAGAATTTGCCAATGGATAGAACAATGGAAAATAAATAATGAACGATAATATAACGTATTTTTTAAAATTATTGATACATTAATTTTGTAAGTGAAGAAGTACAATGTCCAACTATAATTTTTTTATTAAACACATATTTGTACATTAAAACGAATGTATACTTATACTATAAATAATCTATATATTATTAGAGCAACTTCATAATTATTCTATGATGCCCAAATCATGTTTTAGTTTTTTTAATCTGCTATTAATACTATTATAGTATTTCATTCTTATAAGGTGAGCTTTTGCTTTTTTTATGTCTTTCTCCCTAAATGCTTCTGCAATGTTTCTAAGAAAATATTGTATTAGTTAATACATTGTCACATCACATTTCTTTTTGAGAAAAAAATTAATGAACTTACACTGACAAGCTATTTAATATTTTGTCATTTTCTTTTTCTAGTTCTTTTATTTTTGTGTGATTACTTAATGCGTTCTCTATCTCTTCGTTTCTTTCCATAATTTCCATTAAAAATTCTGGTTCCGTGCCATCTGTTTCTTCTGATATTTTTATATTCTTTAATTCTAGCATATACAGTCCTCTTTGTAAAGGATTTAATAATGTACTATAAGCTCTATTTACTAATGATGACAGGTTTTCAGACAATTGCTTTTCTTTCTGTAAAAGAAGACGTGATAATTTATGAGTCACAATGCCGTATTTTGGTTAAGCTGATTTCTGCAATGAATCATACTTCGGATTTGTTACCAAACTTATCAGGATGCAATAATTTCTGAAGCTCTTTATACTTTCTTTGAATTTCCGTAATTGTAATATCATAACTTTCGGGAATACCAATTATGTCAAAATATGTTACATTTTCGGGCGGTTCTTGTAATGTTTTGCATTTTGAACAAAACAGTTCGGACTTATAGATAAAATTACAATTCCAACATTTTAATGGCCTATCACTTGAATATTGCTTTACATTTGTTGGGATAAAAAAGGGAATACATTTCTCTTTAATATAATATGAATGTAGAGTTTGTTGTTGCTTTATTATTTTAAAAAACGTATTGTTATATTTCTTCGCAACTGTTACAAGTGTTCTTCTCGAGAACATTTTTTGTTGCATATTATAACCTGTAAATTCGTCAATGTTTTATAATATATAAACTTATAATTCGTAAAATTGAACAAACAATAAGACTGAACAAATTTAATGTTTGTAATACGATTGCAAAAGATTTTCAATTTTGTTTTTTACTCATGAGAGAGTCTAATGTAGGATTAATTACACGTACATACAATATTCCCCTGCAAACGCAGCAATACACAATCGTGTTTTGGCGACCTCTCTCCAGTGATGGTATATGGTCTAGGTTTGCTCGCGCATGCGCGACGATTTTAGCGTCAGTAAAGTACAAAGTTGGGCTAAAATGGGGTACCTTGGTCACACCGCATAGTTTCGCAAATTTTTTTTTCGATTTTCAGATAGGAATGTTTAACATGCGTATGTTATATTAAAATTTTATGTGCATGTACATATAATATATAAATATATCTCGCACTCTTCTGGCCGGTTTCCCGCCAATAACAGTTCTCCCCTACGTTCCTCATAAACATAAGACGTACATACGTTCCTGCGTTTAGTCGCGCATGCGCGGAAAAACCGAGACCATATACCAGGCATGTCCAGGAATAGCTCACTTGGACGCGTTTTCGAGGGAGACTGTGGAGTATTTCAGAATAAATTAATAATGTAAATCTTCCACACTTATAACTCCGTATTTAACTGAGTAATTAAATTATTTAGACGTGAATTATTTATAAATAAATTGTTTTCTTAAATATTTAATAAATTTGAGATCATGCTTCTTTGAAGGTTTAATTTGATCTGTTATTATAAAACACAATCGTTAATAGGGAACAATTAATAAATGAATTAATATTTACAATGTGTCTAATATATTTTAACATAATTTACAATTAATCAATATTATCATTGTCGATAAAATAGAAATTTAACATTGTCAATAAAATAGAAATTTACATTATCTACATCCGCCACAAGAAAAAATTGGCGAAGCTATTTCATACCCCATTGCACAGACTTAAGACTACTACAGACATTGCATCTTATGGGCTTTTCTGTCTAGGCCTCGGGGGGCCACAGTGGCCCCCGTACCATTTCGGTGTCGCGCTCAATATTACCGATAGTTCACGAATTTAGCCGTATTAGCAAGAACTGAATATACCGTATACTTTATTTTTACTACGGGTGTTTTGGAGGCTACTAATGCATACGGCGCGTGTATTTGAACGGTGAAAATAATATTTATGAAGAATGTATTACAAAAATACGAATTGTAGTAAAATTAATTTGGTTTCTATACGTAATATTATTTTTATTACTCGTGTCACTAATGAATGTATATTATAATAGTTTTATACACTTTAAACGAATAGTTTACTTTCTTTACGGTAATGCGGCGACATGGAACAGATCCTGCCTCATCTTTTTACCCCCTCTAACACATGAATCAGAACTAACTTTTAGTCTGGAAAAGAACTAGTTTCAACCAATTATTTAATTTGAATATAAAATAATGTTTTAATATCGAAATAATATGCGATATGTAACATACATCTCAGTACGTACATCAGAACCTACAATCTACTGCAGGAGTGCAAATCTATTTAACACTCGTTCACGAGAGCAAGAGTTACATGTATTCTGAAACGAAAACTTTGTATTTGGATTATTAATTGAAAATAATTGTTGAAGCTGGGACATAGGAAAAGGAAGAAAGTATTAAAAATCTTACATTCTACTATGAAATACATATTTACGCAAATTCTAAATGTGCAGCTATTAGCTCGATATTATCTACTACATGCACTATACTATAATTTATAAGTTATAGCATTTTGCGAATTGTGGATAATATCGATTGCCCAGGACTCACCACGAGGAGGTTGCTGCACAAGAGACCCGAAAGGGAATCAGAACGAAGTCTCCCTTCGTTCTGGCTCCCTTTCTTACAACGACGATTCTTAGAAACTAAGTTCGCAGGTTGCTAAATGGAAAAATAGTCTTTTTCACGGAAAAGACTTCTTTTCCATTTAGCGTATGTCGAGTAATTATTGCGGGGCAAAGAGTGAATCGGAGAAGAAGTCTCCGATCCACGAGGGACCAAGGGCGAATCAGGCGGAAGGCTCTGATTCTTTCAAAGAGACAAACAAGATCGAACCATAGCAGAAGGCTCTGGTTCAAGGGTGACGCGACGCGTACAGTGCTTACAAGTCCTGAGCCGACCAGCCCGATACCCGTCACTCCATCACCAAGAAAGATGGCAAAGAGATGCGCTCAAACGGTTTCTGGCGCAACTGGGGGCCATGAGAACGCAAGCGTTAACATGACTAGCCCAGGATTACGTTAACACAGAGGATCGTCAGAAGACGAGTGAACGAGTCACTTAGACATCCCTCTCAATGACTTCACGCCGGATACCGAAACTGGATCGGCTCAGAACCTGCAAGCAAGGCGACACAGCAGAAGGCTGAGTCGGAGTCAGAGTCAGAAAACGGAGCGAGCAAAGTCAAGTTACGGCAATAATTACTCGACATAATTACAACGACGATATACAATCTTAATAACTAACGCAAGCACTAAAACTAATTTATAAATAATCTGGAGTCTTCATTCGATGATTCCTTTTCGATCGATGAATTTTCTTCTTTCGATGAATTTTTTTCTTTCAATGAATTTTCTTCCTTTGATGAATTTTCTTTCGTTCTGACTAACAAGAGCAAGATGATCGACCCAAATCGAAACAGAATCGAAAACCAATTGAAAGAAAATCGAAACAGAATCGAAAACCAGTTGAAGCAAAATGGAAACAGAATCGAAAACCAGTTGAAACAGAATCGAAAACCAGTTGAAACAGAATCGAAAACCAGTTGAAATAGAATCGAAAACCAGTTCAAACAAAATCGCACCAAATCGAAAACCAGTCGAAACAAAGTCGAAACAAAGTCGAAACCACATCGAGCCCAAATCTAATGATTTGTGGACGCAACGACCTATAGGCGATTCGGGAGCCCCCGGGGACGCGAGTCCAATTTCCTGAAATAAATAACAATTTCCTGAAATAAATATCAATTTCCTGAAATAAATATCAATTTCCTGAAATAAATATCAATTTCCTGAAATAAATATCAATTTCCTGAAATAAATATCAATTTCCTGAAATAAATATCAATTTCCTGAAATAAATAACAATTTCCTGAAATAAATAACAATTTCCTGAAATAAATAACAATTTCCCGAAATAAATAACAATTTCCTGAAATAAATAACAATTTCCTGAAATAAATAACAATTTCCTGAAATAAATATTAATTTCAAGACAAATATATCAATTTCCTGAAAAAAATATCAATTTCCTGAAAAATATCAATTTCCTGAAATAAATATCAATTTCCTGAAATAAATAACAATTTCCTGAAATAAATAACAATTTCCTGAAATAAATAACAATTTCCTGAAATAAATATCAATTTCCTGAAATAAATAACAATTTCCTGAAATAAATAACAATTTCCTCAAATAAATAACAATTTCCTCAAATAAATAACAATTTCCTGAAATAAATATTAATTTCAAGACAAATATATCAATTTCCTGAAAAAAATATCAATTTCCTGAAAAATATCAATTTCCTGAAATAAATATCAATTTCCTGAAATAAATAACAATTTCCTGAAATAAATAACAATTTCCTGAAATAAATAACCATTTCCTGAAATAAATATTAATTTCAAGACAAATATATCAATTTCCTGAAAAAAATATCAATTTCCTGAAAAATATAAATTTCCTGAAATAAATATCAATTTCCTGAAATAAATAACAATTTCCTGAAATAAATAACAATTTCCTGAAATAAATAACAATTTCCTGAAATAAATATCAATTTCCTGAAATAAATAACAATTTCCTGAAATAAATAACAATTTCCTCAAATAAATAACAATTTCCTGAAATAAATATTAATTTCAAGACAAATATATCAATTTCCTGAAAAAAATATCAATTTCCTGAAAAATATCAATTTCTAGACAAAAATATTGTATCAATTTGGTAAAGTTGAACTTTGAAAGTCTTACAAAATTAAGTATTACCATTCTTACAAATTACATAAGAAATTTAAAACTCTAACGTCTAAAATTCTAGATCGGTACTTCTAAAACTACTTGAAATCGCGGCTATTTATTCGCAACATTAACTAGACATTAAGTCAACTTTGAAAATTTATACTATTACTACGCGTGTTACAATTTGTTTCGCAACGCTACTTAAAACCGCGAAGCATGGCCGCCTGAAATATCGAATCATTCTAATACAAACGCGATCCTTTCGATGCGTAACGCTAATTCAACAAACCGAAATTCAAAATACTATTTAAATAAGAAAAGAACTCTGACGTCTAAAATTCTATATCGGTGTCTCTAGAATTACTTTAAATCGCGACTATTTATTCGCAACATTAACTACGCATTTGATCAAGTTTAAAAATTGATAGTAGTACAACGCGTGTGACAATTTGTTTCGCAACACTACTCGAAATCGCGGATGTGCCCATCTCACAGCTGATCGTTGCAGCTCGAGCATGGGAGCCTGAAAAGTCGAAAGACTCGAAAGCAAACGCGAACTTTTGGTACGCAACGCTAATTCAATGAACAGAGATCCAAAAAAGATTACTCTACAGTTTCTGCAAAACGAATCGCGACAATTTGTTTCGCAACGCTATAGTTTAAACAAGCTATATCGCTGATAGAGACTACTATTATATTTAGAAGAAAGTTTAACTTTGATCTCTGTTCAAAATCGACTAACGCAACGCGTACCTTTTTCGCAACGCTAGTGCAAATCGCGGACGTTCCCATCTCGGCTGATCGTTGGGGCGGCGAGGCCTGCCCATGCATGCAACTAACTACTTTTACACTTTACTACTATTCTATACTACTACTTCTACAGACGAATATAGTGTTAAGGTAGTGACGAAATGACTCACTCAAAGATGCGAAGCCATTGCAATGATTGCCGTCTCTGAACCGATCAGCATGGTACTGACATCATGCCGGATACTGAAACTGGACCGGCTCAGAACACAAGGTAAACGAGACCATGAGACCATGCCCCCCCCCCCCCTCCCCCGAGCTAGCTTAAGGTAGGCCAAGGAAGTTTTAGATTTAAAGGTAGGCCATGATAAACAATTGCAGGCCATTGGTGGAGGACCCATGGTCAACCCTACGCCAGCTGAAGGTAAGCAGGGATGGGCTAAGGTAGCTCTGTATGACCACTGGATGACCACTGGATGTCCACTGGATGTCCACTGGATGACCACTGGAAGACCACTCAGGGGACGACCTCGGGGTAGGCAAGGGTAGACCATTGCTGTAGGACCCATGGTCATCCCCAAAGTAGGCAGGAGAGGCCAGGGTACCTCTGGAGGACCCCTGGTCAACCCCGAGGTAGCCGAAGACTCTCCTGGTCCCGGAGCTCGTCCGCTCCTTCCGGAGCCCCCGGCCCGACTGACTGACTGAGCGCGCTCCGCGGGCTTAGGTAAGCAGTGATGCGCAGCGCGCAGCGAAGCGCAACGCTCCCCACCCCAACTAATTTTGATAGATCTCGATCGCCATGATGATAATTATTGATAAATGTATTATTTCTGGCTGTCTAATGTTTATAACAATTCCTTTTGTCGATGATGTCGACAAGCACTCCCTTGACCATCTTGCCAACTAATTTTTTAGTAGAAGTAAGTAATAAAACTCGAGCTCCAGAATAATTTATGATACATGAATATTACTAAGCATAATTATAGTGAAAAAATGTAATTAATGAATTTATTATCTCTGTTTGTTTACCGATTACAACGATTATACGTTTGGTTACCTCACCACCCAATTTTTTAGTAAAAATAGCTAATAGTACTCGAGATACAGATTAACTTTTATGCATGAACATTTGTAGTATACAAGATATTCAATTCTCACTAGTATGCACAGTTTCATTAGAACAAGAGTAACAACAATTATTTATAACTAATTAATCTCTTCCAGAATTGAATTGAAAACTATACATGAATGTTGCTGACAACGCTGTAAAATCGAGCCTCCTCAGACACACACTGTATGTGTTGCAACCTCATGTAGTTCACCACCTGACCGTTTCATTTCGATAGAGTCCGCTATCGTACTAGGACATTTTCTACAGAGTCGGTAATTCAGAACCGCAGACAGAAAAATAAATTGCATGCAATGGCTGTAGGTATCTTAAGTCTGTGTATACGTTCTATCACCGACGAGATACTGTTAAAGACAGCCAGCCTTACGGGAGTTCGTGTGCCCGAATAATTCAAGCGTTCTCTTACGCCCTCTAGGATATATTTTGGCTGGAGTAAGAAACAGAAGGCCACCGACGATATTTCGTCGGTGCAGAAGGCCTCTGAGGAGATTCTTGAGACGGTGAGACGGCAGACAGCAATGAGATCAGATGTTACATTCTCGAACAAACATTTTGGTGTTGGTTTTTAAGGCTTAAAATACTAAAAGTAAAATTAATATCAAAGACAAAAAATCCTAGAAATTTTGTACGTAAGAAAGTATGAAAGCATATTTAGGAAAATCAATATTCAATAATTCCTACCTCTGAATTCATACGAAATACCTCATTTTGTAATTTAAAAATATTTCATAAACAAACATTATTTCCTTACACTTTTTAATAATAATTGTTCTAAGAATCGATCTCTGGAAACATACATATGTTGAAAAACAGATTAACGTTTATTTGACATACTATATCGAATAATATAGAGTTCGAAAGAGACTCGCGAGGATAAATTAATATAATACATATAATATAATTGTAGGAGCTTCGATGCAAACAGCGATTAAAAAATAAAAACATTATTTGTCACGCGACAAAAGAAATGATTATGGTTATCTGTATTCGACACGCGTAGAATAAAGTTTTATTCGATGAAAATTGATTCGGCGAATAAAGATAATTTTTTTATTCATCGTTAGCGGTGAATAAAGTTATCATTTTCATCTGT
The DNA here is from genome assembly GCA_913789915.3 of Sphecodes monilicornis. Taxonomy (NCBI): domain Eukaryota; kingdom Metazoa; phylum Arthropoda; class Insecta; order Hymenoptera; family Halictidae; genus Sphecodes; species Sphecodes monilicornis. The sequence continues at coordinate 33,740,991 of OU565285.1, forward strand.
ACCTTTATTCGACGTTTTATTCGACTTCGAATAATTTTCTGAGCCGCATTCGAATACTATAGCGAAGACCGAGCAGTCAAAGATTGGCACACGCGTTACAATGTATCGCCCAATAACCAGAGCAGGGATCGAATAAACTGTGAACTCTCATAAATCGAAGTTCTTTCTGGATATGTTGCTACCGTAAAAATTTGTTCGATGTCCTTTTTCAATTTCCAAAGAAACCTGAGATTTTCGAATTCTTATGTTTTCCTTTTTTGTAAATAAGATTTTCAACCGAAAAATCGGCAAAAATTCGTAAATATATATCAATATCAATATCAATAATCGCAATTCGTCAGATTTTTTCAATATTTCTGCATGCAATTAAATACGGGTGATTGACCGAAAACCATTAACACGAGACTGCTCTAGGTACGTCCTTTAAAGAGAAAATATTCCAAATTTAATTATAAAAAAATATTTTAAATAGGAAGTTAAATTTTGACAAATAAAATAAGATTAGATTAGATATAAAATAAGACATTCAGCGTTCAAGAGAGACTGTTCCGCGATCCCATGCCGAACGGAGAAAAGGACGGAGTAAAGCTCGAAGGCCTCGGTCGCCGAGGAGTGTAACACAATACGGGTCGGGTATATCGGTGTGAGACCACTACTAATCCAACAACAAAACTTCTTTATTTTTCATTATTTTTTTATCGGATTTTCACAAACATACTTGTAACATTTTTCTGATGAAAATGATACGAAATATGATGTAATTCCGATGATATTTACTCGTGTAATGAACGGCGAAAGGTTCGGGTGCAAGGAAGGACAGCGTATAGGAAAGAAAGAGACGCGGAGAGTCCTACTTTTAAGCCTTCGCGTTCGACTGCTCGATTTTCGCCGCGTCGCGCGTCGCACAATGGTCCCAATCGAAGAATTAGCTGTTCACAACTATTGTAGTCGTTGAATTCAGCCCGGCGTCAGCAATAACATTATTAAGCAAAAAATATATAGTGACGATTAGAAAATCAAGGAGACCTTACAATTTTATCGAATAAAAAAAATTGTTTTATGTAAGGCGTGCAGATGTCTTAGAACTCAGATCGTACGTGTCCAAAACTACCGTAAAAGTGCGTATCAATACAAATAATTTCGCTCGGAGTTCGTCGATGCTTTCGCAAGCAATGTCAAAGTATTCTGCCCTCCCGAGTCCTTCGGCTTCCACCTTGTTTCGAGCTTCGCCTTCCGGGGTCTGGTGCGTCAACGTGACGCCTAGGCTGGTCGTAATTCTGGGGCGGGGCGTTTTACATTTAATTTTTTATATTGAAATTTATAGAAGAGTGACTACCGAGTAATTTTTATCAGAAACATTTTTTGTCAGAGCACTGGAAATGCTTGAAAAATTACAATAACGTGTGAATAATGAATGATATTTAATGTATTCTTGCAACAACAGGTGATATTTGAAATCTGTCTTCACATCTGTAATTCTTACACGAAGCCACACAACTTTACCATGTACAGTATTTCATCGATAATGGTCCACAACACGGATCTGCGCAGGGACGTTTGTAGTATAATAATTTGAATTTTTCTTTCGATAGCACATTGTTAAAATAATTGTTTAAATAAATAAATTTTATAATTTGTTTCTATATTCATTATTTGAATTATTTCGATAATTTATTGTTCAAATAATTGTTTAGACAATTTACACGTATTTACATATTTCATATAGGAACACGTTTCTATAGAGTATAAAAATTTATAATCTACAGTTTTTATAATCTATAGAAATGTGTTTCTATATTCATTATGTAAATACTTGTACATTCTTTAAATAATTATTTTAACAATGAATTATTGAAATAATTCACATAATGTATATAGAAACAAAATATGAAAAGATATTCATTTAAACCATTATTTTAACAATAAATAATTGAAATAATTGAAATAATGAACATAGAAACAAATTGTAAAAATTTATTTATTTTAACAATAAATAATTGAAATAACAATTCAAATAATGAATATAGAAACAAATTATAAAATTTATTTATTTAAACAATTATTTTAACAATGTGCTATCGAAAAGATAATTCAAATTATAAATATATTATCTAAACAATAAATTATTGAAATAATTCAGATGGCGAATATAGAAACAAATTATGAAAATTTATTTCTTTTATCCGTTAACTGGAAACGAATCAAAGGTTCGAAGGTTCGAAGGTCCGAAACTTCGATTTTCATCACCTTCAAAGTTCCCTTCGTTCCTTCGAATCCTTCGAAGCTTCGAAGAGTCGAAGCTTCGGAAAAGTAACAGTCCTAGTTTATACGCGAGGAATATCATTGTCTGAGGTTTGCCGAACGTAGAGAAGGATAGCCGAGCTCGAGAGGCCTCGGTCACCGAGAAATGTAAACATACCTAATTCGAATTTCCAACTTCTTTATTTTTCATTATTTTTTTATGGGACTTCGATGACCATATTTGTGGCATTTTTCTAATAAAAATCATACCAAATGTGATATAATTCCGATGATATTTACTTGTGTAATAGACAATTAAAGTTTCGGGCGCGACGAAGGATAGCGTATGAAAAAGAAAGAGACGCGGAGAGTCGCAGTCGGCGGCACAGTTCAAAGGCTCGCACGTCCTCACAATGTATTACCAAGGAATAGCTTTTTTATTATTACTTACTTTTTTATGAGACTTTTGCGATTTGTGGCATTATTCTGATTAAAATGATACCAAACACGATATAATTCGGATCATATACAGGTGTATGGTCATTATGTACAGGTCAGGTACATAACATCGGTGAGGCAACAGTAATTCAATGATGACACTTTTTCATTTTTAGTTAATCTTTTAGGAGACTTTTATCATCATATATGTAATATTTCTCTGATCAAAATAATTGCATTTAATAATTGCAGACAGTGCTGTCGAGCATTAGAAGTGGTATTATCGGAAAAATAAGTAATAAAAATTACGTTTCTGCTTTCTACTAAGGATCTCGATAAGAACGATTGAATTTGATCGTTTCTTGTAGATTGTATTTATTCTACCTTTTTATTCTACAATTATTATAGAAAATTTTTTTTGTCTTTAAGAAAAATTATTTTATAAATATCCCATTAATTAAATTAAGTGTAAATTCTGATATTTTATAAATTCCTACATCTACAGGCTATCGATTATAAAACAGTGATTCCAATGCTGAACAATAAGGAAAATAAGTAGGCGATAAGAATTTAATGAAATTATACAATAATATGTAATTATTTTCCAAGAAATCACAGAATAGATAATGATATTCTTCATTTATTTATTACCTAAGGTATTACAACCATTTACTTCTACGCCACTCATGCAGTCGTGCGCAGTTGACGAGCAAATGGTCTATGTAGGTAGAGAGCGCGGAACTTTTAGCACCGTGGAACTTCATAAGTCTACTTTATCCATTCCACGAAACCACCGGCGATGCCATCGGAGCCGTTACCGACCGGTTTGAGAGCCCATCAGAGCCCACTTTTCGGCGCAACCGAATACACGGGGGCTGGATGTCTTTAACAGTATCTCGTCGGTGGTTCTATACAGTCTTACACTGCGAGTATTTCAAGTCCAGGAACGTCAAATTTTAGCCACTGGTTCCACAGTTATTGAATTTTTTCTGTTTCTGTGTTTCTTCGCCTCATCGCTAGATGGCGCCACCATTCAGTTTTTCGATCTACCTTTACTATTTTAATGAATATTTAAACAATGCGCGATTTCTGTCAGTTCTGTTTGTATTCGATCATTGCAGAAGATTCCCCTGAACGGCCCTATGTCCTTGCATTATTTGTTATTGCCCTAATTTTGCCATAATTAATGTTTTTCAGGCTCATGTGTAGTGCCTATAGTGGCGCTGTTCAAGAGACGCACAGTAAATTCGTGCCGTTCTGCCCGTAAGGCGCTATGTCCAATCCGGCACGAATTATTCAGGTGGTTTATACCAGAGAGGCCCGAGAACACAGACTTCTATATAGATTGACCAAGAACAGTTATGTTCCTATGCTCTCCATCAATCAGAAGCGATCACAAAAAATCACGAATCACTGTGAAAAATCACCGTGATTTGGGACGAACGTGATCGAATCACGAGTGATTCGGAAGTAGCAGTTTTTCCCATCCCTACTTGCAATAGCAATTCAAAACAATTTCAAATTTTTCTGATGATATTTATTAGTGTAAAAAGTATACATATAGCTTGATTATGTTTTTCTAATATCGCGTTTCGCAGTTTTTCTCGATACCTATCGCTATACTATATAGCAGAATATTAAGAAACACAGATATTTTTCAAAAAGTTAGGCGTAAAAAGTAGACTTCGAGAAAGACATAATTCCTGGAGAGAAGCTAAGAACGGAGAGAAGCTAACCGATGCAATGCACATTAGACAAAGCGGCAAATCTGGCGGTCAAAAATGATTTATTGTCGCCCGCATGCCGCGGGCCGCATTCCACAACTTAAAGAAGGAATAATTTACTAAATGGCGTGTACAATAATTAAAATGTACTTTTAGTTAGTAAATTTGTGTCAGCTACTATCTGCCACAGAAAATATTCGGTTATTACATTCGATAAAGGTTCGTGATCATAGAACAAAAGAGTCCTACATTTGCACAGATTGATGCGTAAAAAGATAACTAAATATAAATTTTAAGAAATTTTTAAATTCTTACTGTTATATAAACCTCGGGGCACATGTTAATTATGGTGAAATGGTGTAATTTATTATTGTAATACTAAATATGTAGATCACGTAACTATTCAATACGAATATATTAATACCTCTTATTACTAATAAACAATGTTATTTTTATATTTTTCTGCGCGTCCACCGTCAACGTCTTTTAGGACGGCAACGTACTGAACGAACCAGAACGTTCTGAACCTCCACCGGAGTTGTTTAGTACACTTTCTCAGATGATATTCTTTTTTTTCGTTACCATAGTAAGAAATTGTTATTTTTTTTTTGCTATAACGTTTAAATTCGTCAGTAAGATATTCCCCGCCTATTAGCACAATGAACTCTGAAAAGTTCCAGTTAATAGTTTTTTAAATAAACTTTATATATTCTGCCTTCGTGCCGCCAGCGATCGGACCGCATATCCTCGAGGAAAATATTTTGCGGCCAGTCGTCCGACTCTAGCATAGGCATCTCCCTAGCTATAGAGTGGAGTAAAAGATTCTCGGAACCCCTGGGGTTAGGGTAGCAAATGACACGATCTTCGGCTCTTGGCCTTTGTTCGAGCATCTCGAACGCTTCTCAAGTTACCTCAAAGTTCGGATGGAAATGTATAAACACTCCAAAAACGCGTCCGATATCGGACGGCTCTGTATAACCCAATTGAGTCTGGAGAATGATGCCAAGGTACTTGACTTCCTTCGACCAGGGGATGGAAGTACCAGCAATGGTGAGTAATGGAAACGTAGTGAATCACACTGAGTATAAAGGTGTCTCGTTTATATATAAAATTGTTCTGTGGAAGGATTCGCAGTTAGCCAATTGGCTTAAAGTGGATTTTGGGCAATGCCCTTTTCGAACTATTAGTGACCACCCACTACAAGGTTAGTAGGGGTAGAAGATGGCTGCTACAGACGGGCCCAAGGAGGTAGGAAAATGACGGATTTTCCTTGCGGGGTATTCTGACGGCAAGGTCCGTTAGGGTGGCTCGCTCGTGTTACCACTTTTGACCTGGCGCTGTACGGGTTTATCGCGTTATTACCTGAAGGCTAGGACACTGAAGTTATAATTTATAACTATTCTTTCGAAAAGGAGCTGAGGTATTCTTAACAGGTTAAATAAAAACATAGAATATAATTCTTGACAGTTCATTATATATTATTTATATAAATTTAGTATAAGCAGATTAATAAAAGTAGAAAAAAACAGCCATCACAACGAAAAGATGCAAGTAATTGTCGTAATTTGAAAATGTTGAAGACTTACGTTGTTTTATCTAATGCGTATGAATTGAACAGTGGACTTCGGTTAAATTGCATTATTTTTTTGGGCCTATCGAATTTGTTTTCTTGATTTATTTCTGGTAAATGCATAAACTTAATTTTGTTGAAATTACGACATGTAGCGTTTTAAGAATTGTTATAGGATCTTAATTAGCTACAGAGGTACATTTAAAAGGGAAACAATTCAGTAACGTCGAAGATTTGAAAACGTGTGTTGAAGAAAAATGGAAATCTATGCAGCGAGAAACTATAAAAAATATATACAAATCACTCCCGAAAGAAATGCTGGAAGTCGCACAAAATGAAGATGATATTGCACATTATTAATACAAGGTAAAATAAAATTTATGATTTAATTGAACTTTTCAAATTCAGATTTTCACTTATTATTCAAGTTTTTTTATCCGTAGTTTTAAGGAATGTGTAGAATGTATAAACTCTTACTATTATGATAAATAAAAAATATCATTAGAAATACAGAAAGACAAAAATTCATAGTAGAATACTAGAATACACTTTTCATTCATTTCCGTATGTCTTGTAGTTTTGTCGTGGCTGTATAATAATTGCGAAATAGATTTCCGGATCACATTTGCTATTTGTATACCAAAAAAAGATTCCTGTCCGAAAGTTCCGCAGTCCCTAACGAAATGGTCACGCGCAGCAGGATGTCATTCTGTCAATCGATAGTAGACTGCTCGTTAACGAATTTCTTTTATAGCGTAAATGTCAGTTCACACTCACGATAGTCTGATCGATAAACGGTCGGCCAAATGTTTGGTCGATCTGCATTGGCAATGACCTTAACAGCCAACAGCCCACAGCCGACCATCTCGAGTAGCGAGGAAAAATACTTGGGAATCGCTCAGCTTGCACAGTATCGCGACGATCGTATTGTGTAATCCACAATTTTATACAAATTACCTTACGATAAGCGTGATCACCGTCTTCGTAATTGTTGCTTTGCAGACCGGCTATTATAGATAATCACTTTCGAACCGGCGGCGCAGCGCGGCGCGGCAACGCAAAGCATAAAAGTTTTGTAAATGGTCAAAACGATGGCATGCGCTTCGATTATGCGTTTAACTTTCTGAAATTTCAAAAGCAAAAAAAAAACTTGCGATCCTTAGGGCGTGTTAGCGGCTTCGCGGACTGTGTTTTGTTTTGTTTCTATCTTTTCGGTAATTTAATTTTCACTTCACAAAAGAACGTTTGATGCGAATATTCAAAGACTTTTGCGAAGAAGAAAACTAAAATATATGCTTTATTTAGCACATCCTTTCGGTCTCCTAGTGTTACGTCAACTGCATTTCTAAATTCCACAAAAATTTAACAGAAATTCCTACAAAAGAGGATCTTGTAAATCACCGTTGCGCAACGTTTCTAACGAATTGAAAATTTTTAAACCTTTGTTACTAGTGCCAGCCAAAAACAATTGGAAAATCGAACGGAAAAGGATAGTGTTACAAAATCTTCGGAATTACATATGTAATTACGCGGATAAGGAAATCGTGGTCAAAAATTGTGATAGATGCAGAAAAGCGAAGCGAAATCAAGGTAATCGTTCCACAGGATTGTACAAGATTCTTCAGCGTGGAAGTTCAAGGCCCCTGAAGCGATACGGATCCCTACAAGGTCATCGAGTGTGCAAATACCGTGATTATAGACGCGTACAGGTGCAGTTGCTTTCTCATTGTCGAGAGATGAGACAGGATTGACGTGAAACGGCACGTGAATAAAAATTAGCGAACATTCTCGAAACGTTTGTTGGACAATGAGTATAATCGTTTAAATAATATCTCGTTAAACAATTTCATGATAAGCGCCATTTGTTTTCGTTCGTTTCATTAATTCTGATCAAAAATTCTTTTGACAAAAATACTCAACGTGGACACCAAAATTAATCATCGACAGATTGTAGCTCACTTGTCTACGCACACAAAATAGAGGTATACATGTGTACCCTCTTTCACAAACCGTCAATTTATCAACTTATACGAATGAAAAGTGAGCAATCATTTCCTTACTTTCGAATAAGTGTATAGGTATCCATATAGCCAATTATACATTTTTTTGCTTTCTAATAGTTATAAATGCTTGTTAATGTTTGAAAAAGAGCTGACGCGGGTACGTTATACGATATATTTGATCTAGCAGGAATTTACTATATGTATAGTATTTAAACCTACAGACGTTTCTGGTAAAGAAACCGTTCACGAAAAGTATTTGGTTCGGTTAGTATGCGAGCAGGTCAAGAAAATATTCATTGACAGCTTGTGTGCGACGCATTTGCGCCACGCGGCCATTGCAGCGTTTTCTCGACTCGCCATGGCCGTAGCTATACGTAATCGACATTTGTACCACTCAAATATAGGTACATATCTTTGCTTACATACACTTTGGCTATTTGCTTGCCAATCGTTACACCAAATTATAAAAATACGAAATATTTTCATATTTCACTGTTGGAATGCTTAATAAAGAAAACTAAATACAAAATAAAAACTTACCTGCTCACGATGTAAACAAATTTCAAAATCTTTCTACCTTGCTTCAAGCTTATACGTGGTATCCCGATTTTCACCATCTCTCATTTGTTAAAATCGGTCCAGTCGTTTACGCTAGGAGAGGGAATAAAGAATCAGACATATTGTTCACGACAGACAAAGTGGTATTTTGAAGGAATGCAAAGGGAATTCACAAAGATCCCGCCTGATTGGCGCACACAGTTCTGCCACACACTTCTCGCTATTCGGTGAGAAGATTATCACTGCTACGTATGAGATGTTTTAGAAGAGAAAATTTGATTACATCTACGATAGTCTCTTTTATTTTTTTATTTTTGTTTAAAATTATCCCACTTCCAACACATTCTGCGAGTTTGTGTTAATGCTTCATTTTCGATTTCGCTATTAAGCGACTTTTGCACTAAATGAGCTGTTCATTTATTCCACCATTATTATTTTTAAAGAACTAACTAGAGGAGAGATTTGTACTGAAACATCCGTGTATGTTATGATATTAGTCACAGAGGACAGAGCCGCATCTAGACTGTGCATACATATTACATCGCAATATTACAGAGTCTTCGAGTTTAAAGCTCAAGCGTTGAAGACTCAAATTCTCACAACTCAAGGTTCAAGCCTGGATTTCTGGAGCTCCAGCATTTACGGCTGGAGTCGCGACTCGAGCCTTCAAAGCACAAGACTTAGAGCTCATTTTAACATCACTACACAGGTTCGTATTTGGCACATAAAATCCATCACAAATATCTACCCAAAACCAAAAATTTTGAAATAAAGTGAAAATTCGTTTTCAAATATAATATTAGACAGCACTAAAAGTACCTACGTGTTATCCGAGGTCTGGGTTAGTTACCTTTGCCACCCCCCCCCCCCCCACCCTTTCTGCCCTATTTCAAGATCGATGGAACCGGTAGATTACATGCAAAGAATGGAACAATTACTTCGAGGTCATGGTCGGAGTGTACGGCGCGACGTGGAAAATGTGTACTGCATCGATTGTCATTGACGTGCTACGTATGCGGGAACGACGTACGCTGGACGATAAACCATCGTGTCCAATGACACTGATAAGCCAGATAGAAATATCGACCGGAGTTGGTACTACGTGTTATTATGCAGACTATTTGGTTCGTGGTTCCGGTACCATCGCGTATCAATTCTGACTATTCGAGCCACCCGCCATTGTTCTGAATGCTATCACGGTGGTTTGCAAAAGTCCCCCCCACCCTGATGGCCCTTAATTGTCGAACACAATAATTTGCATGCCAAAATTAAACAAAGTTCTGCAAAGAATTCTTTAGAACTGCATGCGTTTGCTACATTAGACAACGAAACTTCTGCGAGTAATTTCATTGTGACCTCGAGAGCGACCTAATTGACGGTGCAAAATTATTTAATCTGCGAAACAAATCCAGTACATACAGTCGGGGACAAAAGTAAGTGGACAGGTAGTGAAAATGGTTGTTAGTGATTTCTATTTAAAGAATTGTATTGTTATGTACTTAAATTGTATGGATTATGTATTTTTATTGTAGATACATTATTTTGTTAAACAATTTAAATTAATATTTACAGTTTGTTTAAATATCGCGTTAGTTTGAAACGTGCTTGAATTTCGCGATTATCGCGATCTATATTCGTTGGTGATCTCCACGATGTTATTCTTCCGAGGAGCCAAATACCCAACAATAGTTCAAGTAAAAACGGTGTGACTTTCTGGTGACCAGCTAATGTCAGCCGATAAACACGGCGATCGGTTGATCACATACATACGCTGAACAGAGACAGGCGGATAAAAGAGAGACTGCGCCGCGTAGCGGATCAGCTGACACTCTCTCCCGACGCTCGTCGCAGCTTGCCAGTTCGCGCAGACACTTGCTCACGAGGCGTGCGAGGAGTAACTCGCTCACGAATCGTGCTGGCGAGCACTTGCAAATGAGGCGTGCTAGCGAACACTCGCTTACGAGTCTTCGCAGCTGTCATTGTTCTCCAGTCAAGCTGTTGGATACTTGTACCAAGTATTTTGCGGTGGGCTTTGGCACGACTGTGCGACCGGAACTGATACCGTTTACAAGATCGTTCCTCACGCTGTGAGAGAGCCGACAAGACTAAGCGAGAGTTATCAAACTCTGGATTTTCCGAGTTTTGATTACCATAACCTGTCACGTACTCTCCAGTCGCGCTGTCGGATACTTGTTACAAGTCTTTGACGGCGACGCTACTGGCAACGACTGTACGAACGGAACTGGTCTCGTATTCGAGATCGTTCCACCCGTTGTAAGAGAGTTGACAAACACGAGCGAGATATCGAACTCCGGATTTTCCGAGTTCTTGAGAATCGAACGTGATACATTCACTGCCGTACGACCTTTCGGGCCGAGCGACGCTCCCTTTATGAGCTCGCAACAGGATATTCGAATAGAGACGTACAGACAATAGTGACCACGATCGAGCACCGGTATTGACCGTGCTTCGATCACATAAAAAGTGCATGGTTATTGTTTCACCGCACAACAAGTGTGTTTCGGTGTGGTTGACGCAAGAGTCGTGTTCGTTCCCCGAATTCACTGCCCGCCGTTCAAGAGAAACTCTTGATTAACACACTTACGTTATACGCCGCTTCTATTGTGCGCAGATAGTCGATCTTGTGCGTGTAAGCGTTCAAGAGAAACTCTTGGAAGGAATCGTGTTTCCGGTTCCGTACGGCCACCCGTGTTGCACGGCGGACACTCTTTCCGAGTACATTTTCTCTGCCATAACCTCTGGCATACGCTTTGTCGTCCCAGTGCTGCAGAAGAACGGATACTCGGATCGTGACAAGGTCGATTCATTATACGCTTTGCGGAAATTGATCGGTCCAGCCACAGGTCTTGATTAGTATGTCCTAGCCTTGTCACCGTCCTTTGAGAGAGAGCGTGACGACGATCTCGGCAGACTTGACCCGTTCAACCACCATAGTCGCACTCGCATGCGCCGTCGCTAGTGCTATACTACCAGAGTGGGGATCGTGACTGGTTGAACACACTTACAATACACGCCCCCTCTATATATCTCTATATATAGTGGCTTTTGTGCCTGTAAGTGGTGAATTGGACCACGTCTTCCACCGAGATTTTTACAGCCGCGTGACGTATTGAGTCACTCGTATGCTGGAAATCAAAGTTGTTGAAGCACAGGATAATTCGGCTGGATTATCGAACTTGGAGCCTTGCAACCTCCTTGTAAGATTAACCGCCACCCCTACGCTGACGCGCACGCAGTAGAATCGGTTTAACCGTGACTACGCCAGTGCGAGCGGACGGATTCTCGATTATCGAGATACGTCACAAATATACAATCCACTAACTCTGCGTTTCGAGCAATTTGGCTGTATTCCCCCTCCTTCTACAGCGATTGTCGCAGTTACGAGATTACGGGAAACAGCGTCACGAACGGATACGTAACGTATCGAATAGGTGGTTTCACAACTTCCTTCGTTATTTAATTTTCAGACGCCAACGTCTCCAGACGTCCAAGGGACGACCCCAGAGGAGACTGACGAGCACGCGGGTCGCCTGCATCCACGGGGAATATTTTGATTCGATAAACGGCCCACCATTAAGTGGGTCACTATCGATATAACCTCGCTGTACAAAAATTTACTTTCCCATAAAATTCCTATTTCCTTATATTCGAGCCACCGTTGAAAAGTCGTTGGATTGTATTATACAGTCCACCTTTTTAACACAGTTCTTTATAAATAAATTATATTTAATGAATAAGTCAGCTGTTACATCCGACCTACCCGTCGCGGATAGATTTATAGTTGCACGGTAGGCGCAGATGCACTGCGGGCCGTTTTCCGAAAACCCTGCTAATTTTTATGGCCCACCGTACCTTGACGGTCACCGTAAGAACACCCGGACACCACGTGCTACGCAACAGCGAGTTGCAACTTGCGACCGACCGAGTGGTTGTAAATCACGACACCGACAAGACGCGACAAGACGAAACTGAACTTCTGACAATTTCCCACCCTAGAACACAAAATAGACACACCCACGACCAATGACAAATTACAATTTTCCTCCACCCAAAACTATAACTAACCAATCGCAAAAAACCCGAGTTCACGTAAAACGGAACACGACCAGGACGCGTCAGAACGCTACTACCTTTCGACAAAGACCGAACCTTGCGATCAAACAACCACCTCGAACATCGCTAAAACAGATCTATTGTAATAGAAGGTCATCGGACCCGAACAGTTTGTTAATAAACAGTGATCAAACTAAATCTCTCGCGCCGTGTGTGATTCTCTGATCGGGACAAGAACCCAACCTTTCACGGAACCCTTCCGTGTGTTGCGGCAACGTAACATCAGCCAAATGTGGGGGGACAAAAGTATGTGGACACACGACACGAAACTTATTAACTATTATTATCATTATAAGTAATTAATAATTAATATGTGGTGTTATTACCCTTTTCTTCGATAACTGTCTCTAATCGGCGCGGTATGCTATTTATTAATGTTTCCATGTATTCTTCGTTAATTTTTTCATGTTCAGGATTCAAAGGATTAAGAAGATTTGTTTTATTACTCCGCTTATCTAATGGTACTTTAGAATCAAGAACACTCCATAAATTATTTATTGGATTCAAATCTGAATTCTGAGATGGCCATTCCCAGATGGCACCGGGACGTCCTATGAACGTCCGACTGGACATATTCTGGACGTTAATAGGACATTTACAGGATGATATGGTTATTGAATATTTAATACTACTAAATAACGTTCATTGTATATGGCTAAAGTGAATCAAAATTTCATTTGTTACAAACGCATAGATTAGGTACCTAGTAAAATACAATCGCATGTACGTATAACACTAATATATGTATATTAATTTCTAACAATTATTTATTTATCACAATTTTTAACATATATATATATATATATATATATATATATACATATTTTCTTTGAAGAAATGCAGATCACCCATCCACATATAGACAAACACCAGACTGGCTCGGAGATTTTGAATTTAAAATTATTCATTAGGTTTTCCTATTTCGTACTTTCTCACACTAATAAAAAGTTTATTGCGGTCTATTTGAAGATGTAAACTGTTTTTTCTTAAGTTTTATCTTAAATTGTTGAGACGCACTTGATTTTTACCCTACTTTTCCAATCGCGCAGCACGTTTTAATGCATTTATTTTGTAGAATCTACTCTTCATTTATTAATAACACGTTGTTCTTCATTACATATTTCAGAATATAGCACACTTTTCTATAAATTATATTGAAAATTTCTACTACTCCGAGCTCATTTTTCCATTTTTACTAGGAAAAGAATCACCGAATTACGCGCTGTGTATAGTAAAAATTTTGCTCACTTTTATTGCTTTGTTGTTTTTTTTTGTCAGGTTGTACACAATTCATCACTATTTTCATGTTGAAAAAATGCAGAACATCAAAAATAACATTTGTGTTTTATAATAATATTGAATATAAAATAATTAGATCCACTATTGCAGAAACAAAATTAATTTCACAGTTCAAATTCTCTCGACCAATATTGATTAACTTGTAACATCAAATTCATTTCTGAAAGTGCAAACAAATGATTTCTATGCTAAAACAAGCCGGAACCTCTTCCATTTTCTATGCACAAATATAACACATCGTAACCAAATATTTGCCATGTATAAAATATCTCTGAACGCATCATTATTTATAAATACATGTTTATTGTAACAGTTTGATGTTTAAAAGAACAAGTACGATTTTACCACAATTCATATGACCCAAGGAATATCTGTATTTATCAACTTTCTTTAACACCATTCTTTAAGTATAGAATTTTACATTCCTTATTTGCATTACCCTAATTTTATTTCCTCCTTGTGCGAACTTTGTTTCAGCTGTCTTCACAGTCGAATGGTTGTTTTCAAAAATTCTATTACACATGGGTAAAATTAGGATTTTTTATTAAAAAGCCTGGAAAAAGGTTTTGGGTAGCGTACCTACCTTTATGCAAACATTTTTTTATGTGTTGCTACAATTCACAAATTGTACTGTTTACGGTATTTGTAAGCAATCCGGTACATGCATGTAAAAAAAGTATCTGAATGGCGGCTATGATCGTGGCAGCTCTGTTTAACTATACAAAGGAAGAATTAATTTCTCACGTAGCATAAATGTTGCTAAAGTCGGTATCGTAGTTTAAAAAATTAAAATAATGACGCCATTGGTAATAGTAAATTAGAACAAAACGTAATTTGACATTAAGGTTAAGACAAATATGAAGTCAACCAATCGTATTATCGATTGATATATACATATCGCCAGCCAATTTGACAAACATAATTTCGAGAAAAACTATTGTTTCAAACGACTGCAGAAAGAACGATTTCTGACTCTCTGGAGTATAATTTTCCGCCAATGTTATCAAGCATCTCTGACTTAATATCGAAAGAGAAAAGGTCTAGGTTAAGTCAATAGTACACTAACGATGGCAAAATATTAAGTGAGCAAACAAATCAATGTTAAATTCCCATCACGCGTATTCTCGGCCTAAGAGGATTCACCTGTTTCCCTGCGTAGTTCCCCGCTTATCCGTTCACCGCCATCGAATTCCGTGCGTGACCGCTTCAAGGAAGCTGCAAAACCCAGCTCATCGGCAGACAGTGCAGCATTCCAGGCTGCCGAGACGACGCAACCAGGTCCGTTCTCGCGTATCCGGAGCAGAAGGGTGCATCGAAACAATTCCCGAGATACACCTGATTCCCCTGTTCGGACTAAAGAACGTTTCCCCCAACGGTCGAGTCAGGTGGAAGGTGGTGGAAGGTGGAGTTACCGATGACGAATCCCGGCTGAGCTCTCGCTCTGGTAGGGGGGTAGCCAGCACCGATGTGTACCCTGGTAACATTGGACCCCCACTTGCGACTGACGAAGTTGAAGGCGCATACGACGAACGCTGGATAGACACCGACACCGACACCGACACCACCACTGCCACCGCCACCGCCACCGTCGCCACCGACACCGACACCGCCACCGACACCGACACCGCCACCGACCCGACACCGACACCGACACCGACACCGACACCGATACCGACACCCACACCCACATCCACACCCACACCCACACTCACACCGACACCGACACCGATATTTACTGGTACCGACATGGACATGGACACGGACACGGACACGGACACGGACACGGCAACGGCAACGACAAACCAGCGACCATCGTCCGTCCTAACGTCTTCAGTTGCAGTCAGCCACGGTGCTCACGCTCGAGCACGCGATATTCCGCTCGCAGGGGATTCCTAGAGTCTCCCTTTGACGATCGGCTCCGCGTTATCGTTTCTCGTATATCTCTGCACGGCACGTCGACACAGTGAGTCACACACGCCACGCAGCAAACGTTTGTATCCTACGCAAGAGTATACTTCCTTGATAGTAGAAAACCTAGAGGGTATATCTGTGCACCAAGTCTCGAACTTGTGACTTCGTCGGCGTTTCAGAAGTGATATAGAAATAGTGAAGGGACTCTTGGAACGAGGGACATATGCGCGAAGAGTGATAGTGAGTAGATCCTTGTTATCCTTGTGATCCTTGTGTGATGTTCGCAACATCGTGTTTAGTCGGAATAACTCAGTGACGGCTTTCTATGATAAGCTTCGATTTACCTTAGAATTCTTTGTAGTACGCGTGCTCTGCCGAGCACCGCTTTCGTGTTTATTTTCTATTCAGCCGAGCCGGAATAATTTGAAGGGAAAGCGATAGTCCAAACACTACGTTCTGTCTGACTTTCGAAATATTTGACTTTTTGTCTTCTTATTTGCGTATGACCATTCGTGGCCTGTTGCGGCAAATCGCGACGACTTTCGGGCGGTCGAGATGATGATCTTTGAGAGAGAGATCGCATTGTACTTCGGTGTTGGACGCGTTTCAATCGATCGGTAGATCGGTGATTCACCCGGCCCGATTCCGTTACTCGCGTTCGAGGAAAGTTCAAGGGAATACGCGTACGGCCGCTTTCTTAAATTGTTATTTTCAGTGTGATAGCTTACCGACTAGTATATGGCAATTACAATTACCGTGACACATATTCGAGGAACGTTGTTGCTTTACGCTCGAGTATCTTTGACAGATTGGGATCATCATTGGTCCGGGCAGGGTTCCAGGCGATCTCCTTCGATCGTCAAACCTCCACATACCTACGACTTTCAACGGAATAATAATTAAGGTTTACGTCGTTATTCCACCACCAATGTCAAGCAATTCCATAAAATTTTCAAAGTTCCATTCTTTATCGTACACTCTATTGTTGAGTTCTTACGATTTTCTGCATGCTGATATGTTTTTATCTCAATATAACCGCCTATTTAATTTTGCTCAAACGCGAGAACATCAGTGTGATATATGTATGTACACGTAAACCTTCATCTTATGGATTCGTTACGGGTACGATGACTAAATTCACTTTAAGGATGAACATTTTCTAGAGGCAAAAAAGTAGTTTACTGTTATTGAATGCCTACAATTACTGTGGAGATTAAATATAAAAAGCAATAAATAGTATTTCATTTTAATGTTATAAAAACGAATAACATTTGCAGTCAATCAAGAAAGGTTAGATACACCTGTAAAACAGACAAAGACTGTACATATTTGAAACATATTAATTCACTGTCTTTTAAATGACAATGATTCTTGTATTAATTTACGTAAAAACAGAAATAAATAAGAACATTGAATCATCGAATATATTCCACAGCCGACAGGTGCAGAAAGGTGATACGTATTAAAATTTACAAGGTGATATTAATTTATTTGTTTTTCAAAATTTGCCTAATTATATCTAATGATCGAATAAAGAAAGAAGGAAAGTCTTGATCGTTTTTTTAGAATAATTATAATCTGATAGACTTTTGTATTTGAGTGTATGATTAATAAATTTTTATAGAAATCTTGGTCTCTGGTTTGAATCGACAAGGAAATAAGTTCAATATCCATACATACATATGTGGTCATGAAAAAACTGCCATAAAATGTTGCACATAGAAACAACAGACACACTATTAAAAGTTTACCAGGACATAACTTTCAATCACCTTCGTATAAAAACACCTTGTTGCTATATCACTTTTCAAGCCTGAATTCAACTTGAACTAATTTTTCAATACACGAGTCAATTTCATATTAAGATCGGTGCTATCGGTATTGGCGTTCACGCGAATTCGGAAGGACAATAAAGCCACGACTATCTCCGGGCTGGCTGGATATTACTTTTACGGATCAACGTCACGTTACAATAACGGAACTACGTCATAAATCGGCAAACGGACTTGGTGACCAGATAGCCTGATAAAAATTTCTTGACCACCTTCGCGTTACACCGGTTTCTCTCGACACCGTCCCCTTCCACGCGATCAAAGAAGGTCAAGTACTTTTAGACGATCCTTCCGTTATTGATGTTTCGCGGCAGTTTCTTATTTGCACTCGCTTCCCCCTTCTCTTCCTCTCTCTCTCTCTCTCTCGCTCTCTTCCACACTCACTCTCTCTCTCTCTCTCGCTCTCTTCCACACTCACTCTCTCTCTCTCTCTCTCTCTCTCTCTCTCTCTCTCGCTCTCTCTCTCTCTCTCTCTCTCTGGTCCCCCTCCTCCGGACAGCCACATCACGTTCCATTCCTATTCAAGGGCCACTCAATAGAATCTTTCGTTCTTCGATATAGAGAAAAGATTCGAACTGATGGAGTGCAGCTTCTTGAATCATCGCGGAAACTGATTGAGATGTCTTGATGGAAGAGTACACAATTGAAATTGCTGACGAGATAACTGTAACTTGGACCGAAGCGTAGAGGACAAGAGTGAGAACGCATACAGAAAGATCGTCGTCATTCGACAGAAGTGCAGGGTGGAGAAGAGAAGAGTTTACACATTCGTGAAAAGGTGTCACGGAGGGGGTTTTACATGCGTCATCGTCGTGTGGATACAAATCGTACGCGACGAATCGTTTTGGCGGCAGTACACGTGCGGAACGACAAGCGCGATCGGTCCTGCGGAACACGAGGTTTCGATCTTCTCTGAAGAACGCTGGTAATAAATGCGGTACCGAAGATGACGTCGTATATGCTCTCCAAAATGGTTACTCGGCTGCTCCTGTTCCTGGTGTGCCTCGTCACCGCATTCAACGGTGAGTAAACCTCCTATGGTACTTTCTCCTATATTCTACGGACATCTTTTAACGCTCATCTGCCGAGGGTATCTAAGACTCGAAGGAGTTTGTTGAGGGGTCATAGTCAGTCAGGAACAAGATAAACATAATTTTAAAAAAGTGTTTAATTTAAGAATCATGTAAAGGGTATAGCCGGATAAGATGGTCAAAAGTGCCCTTGAACCGAATTTTATCGACGATGGATCATTCGATAGGGCATGAAGAAAAACATACTGCATACTGTGCAGAATTTCAACCCTGTATATCGATCGGCAGGGTAGTTATGGGGTAAAATCGAAAAATCAGTTTTGGCCTATTTTCCTTAGTTAATGATGTTTAGAAATTCTGTTAAAAAATCTGACACGTGTAAAGAACCCAAATGCATGCTTTGCAATTGGTTTCAGATTTTTAAATTGAAAATCCTGCTTGTAAAAAATCAAAAATCTGGAAAAAATCGAAAAAATGCAGATTTCACATGGAAGTTCTAGAGTGACTAACTTTATATTTTTACAGTACCGATATATTATTATAAGTATCGTATATGAATTTATTCGTATTTATGATCCATCGTTGATAAAATTCGGTTCAAGGCCACTTTTAAAATCTTATCCGGCTATACCCTTTTTTTAAAACTTTTCTGCCCGAAAAAGGTTGTCATGCAGTTCTTTAAATATTTCTATTAAGAAATGTAAATAATTCTCAAAAGTACAAGTACTTCTATGTTGTATTTATTATACTGTAAACCTAAACTATTTTTTTTGGAAAAATTAATCGTCTAGTTTTGTATTTTTAGAATCAACCAAACTTTAAAGTAAGTCTATCCAGTGATTTTCGAGAACTATTAAAACGTTTTGGTCAACAATTTTAAATATTGTTCCGACAATCTTCAGATTTCAAAATAAATTTCTGAATGTCATTACCGAAATTACTATGTAAATTGCATTAACGTAATAGAAAACTTGTACAGTCTAATTAAAAATCCTATTAAAGGTGTAGGAATGTAAGAAAAATGAAGCCTCGCGGTTTCCAATTGTAAATCTGTGTTAATGTTCTTTAAAAATAAATTAGCCCCTATATTATCATGTTTGCTTATAATCATTTCATTACGTTGACGTCTAAAGTTGTTTTAAGAATTTACTTCCGATGTGTTGTTAGCGCTTATAGGCTCCCAGCAAATCTTGTTGACAACGATTACAACGAATTTTGAATTTTAATATCTTAATGTTATTGTTAAATTTTTAGCATCTGTACCAACTTTCTTCTAAGTAATACTTACTTGTTTATTATAATATGATTCGCTCGGAATTTCCCTGGTAACAGACAGTAGTTGTATCTTTGATATTTAAAATTTTACCGAGCTTTTGTATCGTGTAAGTGGTAGATGAACAAAAACAAATAATAATCACGTTGTATCGTATTGCTGGCACATGTACACAGCTAAGGAGATCAGTTAATTGTTGTGGCTGACAAGATTCCGGCGTATCGTACAAATTATAAACTATTGTATATATTTCACACACACACACACACACACACACACACACACACACACACACACATCACATTCCTATGGTCAGAAAATGAATGAGTCGCGTTATTATATCTTCTGTTAAGTATTTTTTCAATTATTTACCAATATTGCGCATAGACTGTATTTGTTTTAATAAAAAAATTTTCTTTGATGGCTTCACTGTCCGCTACTGTCGGACAGTACAAATCGCAGTTTTATGTCTTTCTTTTGTACTACTATTTATTATTTATATTGGAATATGGGATAATTGAACCAACCGTTTTATTTTAAAATACGTCTTTATTCAACGGCTCGGAAAGAACGTCTTTACCGTAGTGAATTGTGTAAGGGACTGACTAGGGCACCCACAGGAATGTTGGGGCCCACTCTACGACTCTACGAACTGTTTAGTTAGTCTTACAGTGTCAGGGGTTTTTCCCAGGACCCACCGCCGGCACATCTGGCAGTCCTTCCACTATCCTTATTTAGAATAAGGTTTCTTAGAACGTCGAGGCAGTTTTGAACTCGTCAATACAATCCAACAATTTAAGTTTTAATTATTGAAAAATGCACCTAAGCAACATAGGTAGCAAGAAAGGAAAAATTAAAAAAAAGAGGTTGTTTAAAAAATAGTGAAGAAAATTGAAATTAATGTTCAGGTTGCCAAAAATCAACCCACGAAGATTGTAATAGTATCCTAGAATGTCTTGAACATTATATTTACGAGCGTTGCAAAATTACACTAGTACTTTTTACTCTGTCCGCTATTAGGAGACACTTCATGATTTCGTAAAATTAAATAACCATAATATAATATTAACTTAAGTTAATGATTACGCAAATGTTGAATATTTTTCACTTTATTTTGGTTTATAATATCGTTAACTGATAGATAACGCAGAATAAAGAAAAAGTATGATACTTTTTCATTTATTTAAGAAGAACATTAAGCGCCCTGTACTAGGCGAACTCCCCATATCAAAATCTGCCGTCGCGGAATGGTTAAATAATCGTTCATTTTAGTTTAAGAAATGAATGGGACTTTATTTCAGAATGGAATTAAGTACAAATTTTACTATTACTCTCTAATAGTACACTCATAAAATTCATTTAATTCGCGTAAATATTTTAATTGCTCACCCGTACTTCGGCATATACATATAGTCACTAAACTTGCATTAGTAATCAATCACATAAGTTCGAATTAATCACCCGCAATTTCGTAGAGAATAATATTCAAAATATTCATTAATGTATGTCGGGCAGAGAATGTTTATCGTACTGTTAGTTTGGATTTCAAATAATTTTAAACATCGTTTAACGATGAGTTTTTTAAATTGTTTCTCGACTAGTTTAACATGAACTTTTGTTTGTGTTCTGCTGAAATTTCTTCTTGAAAACCGTCAAAATATGACGGTCGAATAAGATTAATTTATATACTTGAAGCCTCATCCCAATCAACAATTTTTTGATGAAAATTTGAGGACTCGCAAAGGGGTTGTGCCTGTACACTTTCCGTTATGCTTGATGTTACCATTTCCTATTAATCTGCTGTAGTAAAAGCAAAATTATTCAAATAAAGTACAAGTATCGAAAGTATTTATTCGTAATTCACAATTTTGATAGTAGCAATAGGATGACTGAAAAATTTTAAGTGTTCGAATGCAAGTTTCAAAAACAAAAACTACCAAAATTTCACAAAGACAAGGTGCATTATCGTAAAATTTTAAAATTGATTCAGATTCTTTTACGATATAACAATTCTATAAAAATCGTTTCACGCATTAATGGAGCATAAGTTCTTTCACTCCTTCGAAAGCGAGAACGATCCGATGCACTCCGTAAACTACTCTTTCTTTTCTCCCATGATCATATATTTACAGTGATCCACGAAAGTATTCGAACGCCGTTTAAATCAGAATAACTTTTTTAAAATTGGACCAAACGACTTAACTTATTTTGAGCAATTAGACGCATTGATTTACTAAATGGCGTGCAGACAGGATTTTTAGAAAATCTTACCAATTGCAATTGTTTAGAAATCCTTTTTGCTGGTCATTTAGTAAATCAATGCGTCTAATTTCTCAACATAAGTCAAGCCGCTTGGTCTAATTTTAAAAAAGTTATTCCGATTTATAGGTCGTTCGAATACTTTCGTGGCTCACTGTAAGTACAATAGAAAAGTCGAACAGCTTGATCGAACAAAAAAACATTTCAAACGACTAGGAAACGACTCTGTCTTATTGTTGACGCAGCCAATTGTTTCTAGCGCCGCAGCGCGCCGTTGAGATCAACGAATGGGAACGTTGTACATGGTTGGCGAGCTAGCGATTCTAGACGATGACTCGCGTTGCGCTCTGATTCCGCCCGCTCGAGATCACCGTGATTTCTTTATGTTGTCGGTTGTCGCGCGCCCACATGTCATTCGCATTGGGCCACGGTGCCAGCCGTTCTCGACAAAAATCGTCGTCGCGCCGTTTGTTATTCTAACGACACGCGGGTTGTCAACGAAAGTGAAGTCAACGTTGAACGTCGCGGCGGACATTAATTTTCGCATGGCCGGCCGACGCGACGTCTCGACAGGGACGACGACGGGTCTGTTAAGGTCGGGTTATACATGTCCGAAGTTCGGATCAGACCGAATATCGTTACCCAGGTTTAAACGAGTGCTCGCAAACGGAAATAGGCGTCCGACTTCTCAACGATTCTTATTCTTCGAGTCGGAGAGGCCATATAATCTCCATCGGGTGACGGCTGCCTGCTGTGCGTGGCACAAAAAAAGGTTTCTGTGGGCTCCACAACTCCTTTAGGTAAACCATCGGTAGCTCTCCTTTACATCATGGAAATAGGGAATGTTATATTAGAGATATCGTTAAGAAAATATATTAGAGATATATCGTTGCGCATATTTCTCCATCGGTTCAAGAGCGTAAAATTTTTAAAAGTATGGTCGTATTCTACGATTCTTCCTTTTTGACATTCCGTTTTTTCCATTATTTGTAACAACTTGTTGTCATATTTCAGGTAACCCGTTAATTTCCGTATCCCAACGACTAATTAGCAACACGTGTTTTCGATGTACAAGCAAAATTACATGCTTATTTAAAATGCGAATGTTCAAAATGTTTTCGCTCGCCTCGACACGCGACTGCACGGCTATTTCGGGTTAGCATTTCTTACGATGTTTCTTGCCCGATACACCGGGGACTAGACACAAGAGCTACCTGCCGCGGTAGTTTTTGTGTATAGCACCGAGATCAGCTGCTCGCGCTCGACGCCGAAACTTGGGTGAAAGACCGCGATTGTAAACCGCTCGGCGGAGCGTGTTACACGCCGATGCGTATCTGTCTCGCGGGCCATCATTCCTACATTTAATTTGTCAAATTAACTGCCTATTATTTTCCATTGTCCCCTTAGACGCACCGGCCGTTAGGGCATTGCCCTCGTGCTCTAACAAACTGTCGGTGCTGTCGTCCTTGCAATTTCAAACTTCCCACTCCTTGTCCTTTCCTAACCGATGGCCCTAAAGCAGTATAAATAGGCCGACGACAACCGCTCGGTTTTCTCGTCTAGTACAAATTCTCGATCGATCGATCACGCTACACGTCTGTATACAATTGCTATGGGCTTTTAGCGGCAATACTTTCTCATCGTGCATTCGTGGACTTCGCGACTGTCCGTCACTCCTGTGTGTCTCATTTCTATATCATCTCCGTTTTCGCTACTACGCTTTATATTTATCACTTTCTTCTTTGTATATATTCTGTCAATATAGTATTTATGTTCGTATATCTCTCTACACCTTTCGTCACATTACGTATCTACCTCAACCTACCTAATTCTCTGTCCCTTTCCTCCTCGTTTCTCTCTGTCTCCACGACGTGGAAACTTCCAAAAACTCACGGCTGGATCTCTCACAGCGACAGAACTTTCTTTTCAACTTAATATATGATATGAAAAATTATTTCAGATACACCGGAAAATAATGAAATGTTAATTTTAGCGAAACCAATACATAGTGTGATTTCGCCCACTACGATAGCATTCTCAGAAGACTTCAAGAAATTCAACCTTCCCTCCAAAAGATTGATATTTTTATTTGCGTCGAAACCTGGCTCTCTCCTACCAACAAGATTAACTTTTCTGGGTTCTTTGTGTTCAGAAATGACAGGGTTTGTGGTATTGGCGGGGGCATATTAATTGCAATTAGAAAACATTTACTTTTCTCGGAGATGGATCATATTATAGCTCCTGATCAATCTGTTGAGATTCGTGGTATCGGAATCTTAAATTTATCTACGCCTTGGAGCAATGGAACGAGTTAGTTCGCAATGTAAATCCAAGTAATGGAATCTTGCTCGGCGATTTTAATGCTCGTAATATAATTTGGAACGGTCGGTATACGGATCCCAACGGTTCTAGATTAGCAAACGCTATAGAAACTAACAATCTTTTTTTACATAACGAAAACTCCTATACGCATTTGGATGCTCGTTCTGGTAATAAATCCAACTTTGATTTAGTTTTCTCCACCTATCGTATCTCTGACAAAGTGGTAGCAAATGAATGTGACGATACCTGGGGTTCAGACCACTATCCTATATTTATTAATGTTAATGTTAGAAAAAATCTGTATGATAAACGATCTTTTTAACTTAAACCGGTTCGTACTGACTGGAGCAAATTCGAAGGTTATTTAGAAGACGCGTATCAGTGCTTTTCTTCAGAGGAGTACTTAAATTCTCCTCCTAGCTTTAAGTACAGGGTGTATAAAAAGTAATGGTCATCCGTCCTAGGGGTGAATCTATACCTCTGGATCGGTGGACATTTCTAAGAGAAACTTGCCGCAAAATTGTTTATAACAAAGAAAATTGTTGTTGAAGTTCTTTTTACATATTCGTGAAAATGGTAGTGTCCTGTGGATCCACGGAAAGAATAGAAGTTTATGAAAACATCTGTAAGATTACTTTACATTAGTATTTCATCGTGTAGGATAAATATTCTTATCTTTAACAATGCATATGTATATGGTTTTATTTCTTAGTTTGCAAATTCAAATGTATAATCTGAATGGGCAGGGAGACGTTGACATGGTACGGGCCTAGCGACGAATGTCTCTTTAAATTTCGTTTGACTCGAGGCACGCGCACGACCATGTTCTGTCTCATCGATACCGTCGAGTGGACTGTAGTAGTAGGCTTTTGTCTATAAGTATAACTCCACACAGTCAAATTTTGCAAAAACGTTATCAGTTTATATCCTAATAACTATTTGTTTGCGACATATGGCTCCTTTCAAACCTTTTCTCTTCTCGATGAGTACAAGGCGTTGATATAAAAAAAGCTTTAATAACAATTTTCTTTGTCATAAACAATTTTGCGGCAAGTTTCTCTTAGAAATGTCCACCGATCCAAAGGTGTAGATTCACCCCTAGGACGGATGACCATTACTTTTTATACACCCTGTACAATGCTTTTGTTCACATGCTTACACAAGCTATAGGACATAGCACTCTTGCTAAAGCTCAGGGTACGATTCGAGGAAGAAGAAATCCGGTCCCCTGATGGGACAAAGATTGCGACAGAATTAAGAGACTAAGACGAGCCGCTTTTAAAAAAATGGGAGTATACTTTGAACATGGCGGGTTTGATTCAGTATAAAAAAACGATGTGCGGAGGCTATTAAATTGTTCAAGTTTAAGAATAGAGAATGCTTCAAACAATTTGCTGAAAGTATAAACTTTCAGACGGATCCTGCTTTTGTATGGAACAAATGCAACATATTTAAGAATTCTTGTTTCTCTTATCATAAAGCACAGCGTTAGCGAGTAAGGAACTTTCTTTAATATAAAAACTTGGAACTGTGAACTTATTATACATACATACCGGGTATGTCCTGCCCAAACCGACTCTTCCGTCGAACCGACTATTGGGCGGATGTGCAACTAACGTCTGCCCCGCTCTCGTCTCGTGCCGATCGTCATTTCGACTTATGACGCACACTCCATTAGCTTTTTTTCAAGTTATTACATTGTAACAACCAAAGCGACGCCGCGCCGACACAATGTGACTACTTTATTTCAACATTGGGTCAAAGTACGTCCCCAACATACGTCATCAAACCTGCAGGATCCTATTAAACTAGAAATCGCCTTAGATAAACTATGCCCTCCTTGGGTTCGGTATGACCCCTCGTGGCTTCCTTCGTTACAGTCGGATGAATTTTTTATTCTCATTTTTCGTTTACCGAGTTGTCCATTGCGCTCAATTAAAAAACAGCAGCCTCCCTGCACCCGGCATGGACGGGATTGATTTTGAAATTCTCAAGAAACTTCCGGATAATTTAATTTTTCAGTTATCAAATATATTTAATTTAATGTATGCTACGAACGATTGTCCTAGCAATTGGAGAAATTCTTTTGTTATTTTTATTACCAAAGCTGACGGGGTGGATCTTCGTCCCATTTCCCTCGCGTCATGCTTGTGCAAGCTGTGCGAAACTTTAATTAAAAATCGCCTGCAATGGTGGGTGGAAAGTAAAGATCTTCTCCCCAAAAGCCAACACGGTTTTCGAATTTAGCCTTAAAGGTTGACGAGGCATTCTCCGAAAAAAAGAAGTTATCGCTGCGTCTCTGGATGTTGAAGGTGCTTTCGATAATATAAATACTTTTGCTGTCTAAACTAGCTTTAATCGGATGCTCTTCCAGTGTTCTGCACTTTGTGAAATTTTTGACGCACGAAGGATGACCTTTACCTCAAATACTAGGTACACTCCCAGACTCTCGTTTAAATGTGTTCCACAGGGAGGAGTATTAAGCCCATTACTGTACGCATTGTCTGTTTCTCGTGTTGCTGATGGTGTTCGAAGGAATGTACACGTTCCACAATTCGCTGATGATCTAGCCGTTTATATTAAGACAACATCCAGCGCTAGAGGAGTACGCACCATCGAAAGAGCCATACAAATTTTAAATCAAAACCTTTTTGAGTTCGGCTTAGTCTTATCCCCTAACAAAACTGTTCTGCTCCATTTTAATTACAAAAAATCGCACCAGGTAGTATCAAAATAAAAATGCTCAATACAATCATTCATTCTAGTGACTCTGCTCGGTTTCTTGGAATTATATTGGATTATAAAATGACCGTCACTCCTCGTATTGATCATGTTGCGAAGAAGTGTACTAAGGCTCTCGATATTGTCAAATTCTTACGAGGTACGTGGTGGGCCTCTGATCCGACCACACTTATTGTTTTATATAAGAGCTTTGTTCGATCTATCGTTAAGTACGGGTGTTTCGTTTTTTCTCCCAAGAGACAAAATGATGTACAGAGACTTGAGAGGGTTCGGTTCTCTGCAATTAGAATAGCTTTGGGGTACCGCAGAAGTTCCCCCACCAATATCCTAATATCTGAATCTAAGCATCCCTTGTTTAAGGAACTCTTCATTAATTTATGTTGTCGTTTTCATAATGCCATAAAAAACAAAGCAATTAGACCGAACAATTTGTTCAGACATTGCATTACGAGTTTAATGGTTGACTCAAACAAAACTGAATCATTCTCTAAGAGTACATTTATATAGTCAGGATTATGGAACATTAACCACCTCGATACCAGTTGATTCCACCTTTGGGATGTCTCTTAATATTATAACTAATTCTGTGGACATTAATAGTATAATTAACGATTTAATTAATGATAATTCTGCGGTTGCAATCTTTACGGATGGCAGTAAAGGTATTGACACTAATTGCGCTCCGCTGCTTTCTGTCCGGAACTTAAGTGGATTTCGCAAAAATGCTGCCATCGATGACGCTCTTGATTTGGCATTAGATATTAATAACCGCGATATTATTATTTTCTCAGATGCTTTAAGCGTTCTCCAAAGCCTAGAATCTACAAAGGTGGATATCAAAACCAACTCCTACATTTTCAATATAAAATAAAAATTGGTGTGTGCTTAGACCACATGGCTGAAGTGAAACTTCTTCCTTTACTTTTTTTCGAATTTTTTTTAACACTTTATGACATTTCATTTTGTATGATTCTATTATTGAAACAATTGGCGTATGATAGCTAAAATATGATATAAATATTCTTGATTCAATTTTGTCTAAATGTCTTGCAAACACTGCATCGAGAGTTGTTCCTGATCTTGTTGTCGCTGCATTAGGATTATTTACCATTTCCAATCTTAATTTTCTTCCAAAAAATTCTATTAATAATTTTGATTGTTCCGAAGCAAAGATCACGTTGAAATCACCACTTAGTATCATCGGAATTTTATCATAATCTTTATTAAGCAATGCCGAACCTTCAACCGTATATGCAAATAGAATAGAATTTCGTTTCATCGTTTCACCGCCAGATCGGTTTTACTCCTACCGCGTCGAGGTTTAACTAAATCGTTTCATCGTTTCATTGCCAGATCGGTTTTACTCCCGCCGCGTCGAAATTTTACGCCTACCACGTCGAGGTTTTACTAAATCGTTTCATCGTTTCATCGCCATGTGACGAGAATTTATCCGTCGAATAAACATACTTTTTTTATTCGAACCTTCGAATAACGAATAAAGGTAAAGAATCTTTTATTCGAACGGTTATTTAAATAATTTTTTATCTAAATAATGCCCAACTGTATTGTATTGTATTCAACATGTACACGTATATTGTTCTTACTATTCTTTTTTCAAATAAAGTAAGTTGTGAGAAAATAAATACACATTTCGTATTATCAACTTCAACATTAAAATTTAGCTTTTTCCAAATTATAATCAACAAAACGACTTAGCCATATTTAAATTAATAAGAGCCCAGTAAAAATGAACGAGTAATGAAATAAAATACATGTATGTGTATTACAGTTACAGTTTCCATAAATATTTATATAGAATGAGATGCGACGACGATTCCCCTTTCCCTGCTAACACTACACCTTCGCGGTACTGCGATTTCTCAACAGACTCGGGGATGATTGTACGTACAATGACTAGGATAATATCGAAAAGGAAAGCATAAAGAAGCTCTGCGTTACTTTTATTTAAACATCTAAATCTTTTTCGTCCAAAACGGATAATATCAAGCTAACAACTACGCAACAATTCTTTTTAGAAAACTATGACTGTCCAGTGTTCTTTATTGTTAAGATACATTCATTAATTTGTTACTTCGTTACAGATTATTTAGTAACCATTTCGAGAGCGGTTGTAAAACCTTTGCGAGAAGACTAACCGGAGAATTCGGTTTTTGAATTTATGGCCTTCGTCGCTCGACCAGAAGAGAAACTTTTTTCGAAAACGGAATCGATGCAACGCAACGACGCTTCGCGTCGTGACGTTTTCGTTGCGCGAGGACGTAACGCAAAATAATCACAATATCTTATTTTGCGCATCCATTTACGCGTCAAGATAAGACACGTAGCGAGTGCATCGTCTAAAGAGAACAGTGACTCGGTCCGCCAACAATACAGACTTGCGTCAATTTGTCCCATTACTCACGATACAAAAACGATTTCAAACAATTTATGGATCCGCCAGTTTACTTTGAGCAGCAGCGGGCGGTAATGAGCCATTCAGGACCAGCTAAACCGCGTTCCCAATAATTATTAACAGTCACGACCCTATTTTCCACACTAGATGTTTGCTAACCGCAGATGCGACAATACGTATCCGAAACACGAGTTGGTGTAACAATAACCGGTCAACCGATTTACATTCTTCCTCACGGGAATACCCATTGATTTGATGCTAGAAAAGACGTGTAACATGTACAAAGTAAGAATAGGACACAGATCTTGATAACCGCTTACTGCTAACTGTATTGGAAGCAATATAATTCAATTTGAAATCCTAATTCATTGAAAAGTATTCAAACTATTGAATAGCGAAGCTTGCTCTTTATTCCTCGATGTAGATCGTTAAAAAATTCATCAACTCTTAATTGATTAATTGTAGACAACCGAATTATACGTATTTTAAATACGCAATTATACAAATTATACGTATTTGAAATATGCAATTATACGAATTATACGTATTTTAAATATGCAATTATACGAATTATACGTATTTGAAATATGCAATTATACGAATTATACGTGTTTGAAATATGCAATTATACGAATTATACGTATTTGAAATATGCAATTTCTAAGCAGAATATCTGCCTACGAGTGCTGATAGATCTCGTCGAAAGAAACAAGAATGTCTCGATTAGCATCGATGTCTGGGAACGGGAACCAATTGATGAATTTGGAAATGAAGCTCGTTGCGCGACTATAGATACTCGAGAGTTTAGCGTGTCAACGGCTACTAAATGACCGAGAAATGGCTATACGCTGAAGATAGATTATTTCAATTTACATTTTGAGTGGACTCTATAAAACGCACCACTCATTCGAGAAATTGTCAGTTAACAAATGGGAAAAGGTGGAAACAAATGAAGATCGATAAACTTGCATCGTTGGAACAAGTTTCCAACAGATTCAATAATTTTGTCGTCGACGCGACGCCGCGCGTTATAACCGAATAGACTACTATTATTACGTCTACCATTGCTGTTGCGTCTCTGTAATATCTCGTTGTCTGATTAAACGTATCGGGTATAGCGTGACTTACGGCTAGCGCAGCAATAGTGTTTTGCATACAATAGGATGTATGCCTGACATACCACCGCGAGTGATTAAATCAAATTTGTTAAAGGATGGGTATGTTGTTCCGAAACCCTTAAGTTGTCCCATCAGGCTAGGGAACGTAGAAGACAGGGTCTCGCCAGCCTTTTCGTAAAAGGACTGTGATCGACCGTACGGTACTTACCTCAGAACCATTGGGGAATAACGTTCTTCCTTAAAGGGATAAATATTTATCTTCAAACACTGAAAATACTCTGTAAATTTGAACTACTCGTTTGCGATAGAGTATTCCTCGACCTTTAGACGAACCTTCGACGAATGGGAACACTGGACGGATCCGTACAACTCGTTTGTCATCGAGACAAAGAGGCAAGGCTCGCTCGACGCATTTTCAATGTCACAACCTCTCTACGTGGTAAAAGAAATCGGCAGTCCATCTAATTGTCCTCTCGGAGATATCGTTCGCGAGTGGCCGACCGTCACGCTGCTATCGATTCGTTCTTAATTACGGAGTAAATTCTCCATCGCTGATCGCCGATTCAGATATCCTTCGTCTTCTCGCTTCTTTTACTTCTCTCTCGCGACTTGCGAGTCTTTGGACCACGTGGTATAAGAAACGGTTGGCCTTGTCTTACGGTCGATAATCTCGGGATAGAATTCCGTTATCGTGGAATTAGTCACGACTAGGCCTGTGAAGATACATCTAGAACGATGCCCGGCCCAACTCGAATACTTAAAATACCAAAGTTTTGATAGAACGGAGGCCACTCGCTGATCATTTTCTGTTGGAGACGAAAAACGTTTGCTTCGCAATGCAGAAAATATTTTTTTAAGTTAGTTTTATAAATTCACTCGAGCTACGAGCAATTGATGGAAGAGAAATATTAAATAATAAATTGATCCGCAAATTTTAAGAATACGTGACTCGCGATGAAGCAACTAAAATAAATACTAACGAAAACATTTGAAATAATGGCGAAGAAACAATTGTTATATAATAATACTTGAAAAAAAGTTAGTGTTCTAATTTCTAATAACGCGTAGGTTGAAGCCTGTGAATTACTCGACACGTAGAAAAAAAGCAGCTCCGAGTTATACAAACTTACCTGTGTCTATTTATTAATGATAATTTTGTTTAAAATACGCGGAGAGTAATGCAACAAATTTCCAGCTGCAGTGACAAATGAAAGCACTTAGCACATAATATAACAATTCGTATTAAAGAATAAACAAGAATTCAAGATCAATTGATTCACAGTTAAGTAATTCAACGGTACTATTATATTTTCGCTACTCATTCTGATGTTAGAATCTCAAGGTTCTACAGAACTCTACAAACTTTCCCAAGCGGTACAAAGATTGCATTTTTACTAATATTTGTTTTAAAAATTAATATCTGTGTTAAAAATCAATCGCAAAAATCTATGAATCGTGCCAAGTAACGATCGAAAACTACGTATCGGAGTATCAAGGACGTGGTGAAGAAAGTAAGAAAGTAAACACCGGCCTTGAACTATCTGAATCGGTACGTCGCGATTTAGATTCTGCACGATCAGAATTTTTCTATTTTTACTTTCCGCCTCGCGCATCCCCTAAAATTTCATGGTTTATGTAAATAAATAACGTTACGGTTATTTTTTTTTTACCAATAAATCTCATAGTTAGAATTACCGTTGCAATGATTTTTTGAGCGAAACGTATTCCCTTTTGGTAATATAAAAATATTTAGCAAAGAAAATGTCGTTGGTAGCGAACGTGTGAAAGTTTATATCGATTCTTTTATACGTAAACTGCGATATTGTTCGTATCAAGAAAAACGAATGAAAAGTACATACAGACCAGCAGAATCGGAGATTACTTCGACATGTCTATTAATATATCTAATGGTAACACCATACACACGACACCAACTTATGCAATAATTCGCACGGCTCGCGACCGCGTAATCAAACGATGAAGGATGTCGAACAGTCGTGTCACAGATCCAAGCAGGATTTACAAATATGGATCACACTTCTAACGCGAGTAAATGTGGACATGAGATTCCTGCAGGAAGGGTGTTAACCCTCGGACAGCGAACCATTCTCCGTCGAACATATTTTTCAAGGTATTTCTTGTGAACATGTTAATCTTTCTATTGTTCGTAATGCAGCAGTTGTTCATTTAATCAATTCGCCAAAACGTGAACAATTGAACGAGGATTTAAGATACTCCGAGTCAAAATAAACCCGGACTCCGCCGACGCGTCGCGTCCAAGAGTGAAATACCTGGAAGAAATAAGAAACGATGGATTGATGATCTCTAGTGGTCAAGCGTAGTGGCAAAGGTAAACAAATGTAGGAAATATCCTAGCAGTGATAGGAATTTAGTTCGATTTCACAATTTTTTAAAGACATTATTCAATATTCTCAAGTTTATTAAACAATTATTAAATATAATACAATAAAAACTTCAATCAAAAGTTGTATTATATTACTTTCTTGTCGAACCTCGGAGAAAGGTCACTTATAATCTGTAGCTATTATGAATTTACGACAAAAATCAGTAAAAGGAAACAGTGAAAACATCAGAAGAATTAATCCATAGTGTTATCTGTTATATTTGTCTCATTGAAATTATTTGAAAATAAAAACGTTTTTATTCATCCGAGGGTTTGTTTAATTCGTGCAGAAAATTTTCATTTTGTATAAAAGTCCGTAGCCTAATCATTCGGTAGATTAGGAATTACTCGATAGAAAGTTGATTTTTCCGTAATCACAGATTATCGAGCCAACCTTTAGAAGAATGTTGAACAACTTGTCGAACATCTTATAAGATGATAGAAAGTTTTGACAAAAAAAGATCCAACAGTATGAATTTATGATATTCGTGTGTATGTACTAGAGTTACTAGTGGAATTTAAGTAATTTAGGCACTAACGTCGCGACAGTCGTAAATTGCATAGTTGATGGAATAGCGGCAAAAGTAACATTATAAACCCGGCTACCGGCCTGTCGCATGTCGGGACAGCACGTAGCGCCATAAAACCACGAGTTGTCGAGTGTGCCAATGTAAATTGGAAACGACCTTCCAGTGTCAGCGACCACTTTGCTCGTCCTCGGACGAGGGGAAGTGGCGAACGTTACGAGACAATACCAAGGACCAAGTTCGGTGGACGTGGACACGTATTATACATACTGGCCACGTAGAAAGTGTGAAACAGTCTACATGGTCGCTCTTTCACAGAAATTTGACCTTAATTACCCGTTGAAAACAATGAAAGTCTTTTACAAATAATTAACACCCAATAATAACGCTAAAGACCCTTGTTGTATACTGGATGTTCGTGCAGTGCTCAATCTGAGTAAATGTTATTGTAGATGGCAAAAAAGATCACAGATTTACTTACCAAACATGATAAATAAGATATCAGATTTTTAAAAAAAACATGTATTTTATCCGAAGCAAACTCAAACTCGCATAAATTATTATTAAACTAACGAAGTTCATGCGTGTTCAGAAATATATATATGCACTTTTACATTATGCATTCTAATGTTTCATTAAAGTTTAATTAATGTTTAATTCAACAAGAAAACTAAAGTAAAGATCCTTCCTAAACTAGAAAATACTAAATTTTGAATGGTTTATTAATATCTTGGACAACGGTATTTACTATACCGGATGTTAGAAAACCATTTCGTATCTGTAATCGGATACACAGGTCTAAAATCGTAACTTCCGGCGACGCGGTGTATGCGAATATGGTAACACTAGCGTTGAAACAAAATTGCTCAACGAGACCTAACACAAATCTCTTGAAGAAAAACTTCCGATGAAAAAACTTCGTTTGTGACAATGTGGTTATGCGATATTGCAAGTTCAAAATGATGTGCTTGTTTTTATCGTCTAGTCGGAAGAAAAGTTGAGGGAGCATGGGTTTTCTTCTATGTATGTATGTATAGTGTACCTCGTCGGAGCTCACAGTCCGAGTTTTTACAAATATTTCATTATTGATCCGTCCCTGCGTCTATTTGCACGTGGTGACAGACGTGCGACGCAAGGCGATTGTCTACGTGACGGTGGTAGCTTCCTGCCCGATGTGTTCTACATATGTATATGTTCAGCCGAGTTCCTTCGGATCATTGTGTAGTTTACTGTGTTAAAGATGATCTACATTTGGATCGATACGGCGAATCAGAGAGGACGAGACAGTTTGATTCCACTTGTCTTGTTTAAGACTTTGTACGTTCAGTATAAAGTAAATACATATCTACAGTATTAGACAGTAGATTTTTATGCAAAAATTTAGAAAGAATTTTAGAAAGAAATAAGGCAGATTTAAATGGTAATTGAAAGAAATTTGAGTAACAAAATAAATACATTTTAGTAATGACTCAAGAGGATTACAAATAATACGTATTTGTTTGCCTATTACATATTTTATCAAATTTTAAAGTACTTACAATGAATTTCAGAAAATTATTTATGTACCGCGATGGTTATTACATATCGATCGACATCAAATATAAATAAAAACATTTCATTCACGAAGGTTGCTGTGAAAGTTGACAGATACAAAAATAGTTTACTATTACGACAGTAGTTCAAACAATGGAATCATAGAGATGTCAGAATTTCGAAAAGTAGCTTTATACGATAAGTTAACAGTGTTTGTTATTATTCTCTAGTCCTTGTTTATTCTCCATAGACAGAGTATCATTCGAATTAGGTATAATCTAGAATAATGATTTGCAACCGATGCGATGCGACGCAAGAAGCACAAACGTGTGCGCAACATTCTTGTAAACAAAATAAATTTCATATTAAATAACAAAGTGTTCGCGACGCCTTCGATCTCGTCGGAACACTCCAAATATTTATTTGTTTTCCGGTCCACGTGGATAATACAGAAACCGTTTGCGAATCGGGAATCGGTAGAACACAGCTGATTTTAACGTGTTTATTCGAAGACCGGAGCACGGGCTCCTCTGCGGTAGCTTATAATGGTGTAACTTCCAGCTCACTCGGCGCGACGCACTGTAGTCACGGATCGCGAAATCACGTATGTTCGTCGCGATGGCCAAAACGCTTCTACTGGTCTTTTTCGTGTGACGACGACAAATCGCGGCGCTCGCGTTATTTTGGCTTTCGCCCGTCATCGTCGTTAGCGCTATCGGCAATCCCACACACGTTCGTCAACACACGCACACATAACCACATACGACGAGGTTGAACGCACCGGTTCGGCCGGAACGGACCGCCCGCCTCGTATCCGCCAGGTACGATTAATAACATCTATCTGTTCGCAAGACAGAGAAAGAAAACGAAAACTTAGATTATATTGCGTGAACGAATTTTAGTTCGCTTCGTTCGACGCGATCGGTAAATGGCAAATCTGAGCGATTGGTCGCGTAAAGGTGGAGGTAGCGATTCGGACTGTCACCACGCGGACTTTGCCATCTTTGCCTGGACAGCGCTCAACGACACGCGCTAATTCCCTCTTGCACGATGGCGATAAGTTAGTCCTTGGAAGAACTATCCTACCGACGCGAATATTGGGAGAATCCTTCGTTCGTTTGGTTCGTTGTTGCAGCGAGTGCATATAGTCGTGAGACCAAGCGTGCCAGAAATGCTCGTACATATGTCGTACTCGCTGGTAGCGAGATAGACGGTTTACGTTCGTATTTAGAATTGTTTCCTCCGGAACGGTTGTCAACGGAACGCCAACCAGAAAATGTCCTGGAGTTATCACCGCAAGGTCGTGAGGATCGTTGAACAGCGGGAAGATGGGCCTCGATTTTAAGCAGGCTTCGACCTGACAGAGCAAGGTATTGAATTCCTCGACGGAGAGAGTACGTGTACCCACGACACGACGCGAGTGCCGCTTCATACTCTTAACCCGGGCCTCCCATATTCCACCGAAGCGTGGAGCCGCGGAGAGTATAAAATGCCACGTGGTTCCGTCAGTGGCGAGTCGAGACGCTAGATTGGCGTCTTTCATGATGGTTTGGAACCCGCGAGAAAGCTGTCGGTCTGCTCCTTGAAAATTCGTTCCATTGTCGTTGTATAGATCGCTGGGAATTCCGTGGCGCGATACAAATCGGTTTATCGCGGCGAGAAACGCGGTCGTGGAACAATCACCGACTAACTCCAGATGGATCGCTCGCGTGGAGAGACAGACAAAGAGTGCAACGAAATGCTTTCGTGCATGCTGACCCCGTCCCGTGACTTGGTAGGACGTTGTAGGGACCGGCATAATCAACTCCAGTATGCAGAAACGCCCTCCAAGGAGTGACCCTCGCGGAGGGAAGATTACCCATAATTTGTGTCGGAGTGCCTGCCCGGTGGCGCGTGCAAACGACATAACGATGAAGTCGGAATCGGACCGTACTTCTGGCGCCAATGATCCAAAACATTTGGCGTATGACTCGGAGAGTTAACTGAGGGCCCCCGTGAAGGGCGCGAAGGTGCGCATGATCGACAATCAGCTCAGATATTCGACAATTTGAGAGAATAATTGGGTGTTTCTCATCGTACGGCAATGTTGAGTGTCTTAGCCGCCCGCCAAGACGCACGGTGTCGTTTTTGTCAAGAGAAGGGTGCAACTTCAGCAACGGGCTTTTTCGTGGAAGATCGCGTCCTTGTCGGAGCGCTTGGATCTCAAAAGGAAACTCAAGAGAAACTGAACGCTGGGCTGTTTTGCACCAATGCAGTCAAGCCTCGCGGATCTCTACGGCCGTTAAGCTAGTCGGATTTTTGGGTTCCGCTGATCGCTCGGCTCTCGTGTTCGCTACGAATCGAAAAACGTATGCGGTGACCCGAAGGAGTTTTGGCCACGAAGAAAATTGCTCGGGCAATTCCATAGCCGTAGTCTCCGGCACCACCGTGTGAACCTCGCTCCTGCGAAGTTCCGAGGTCACGGTAGCCTCGTGCTCTGGGTTTGTTTCCCGATAATCCGCGCGTCGAACAGGCCAATGCTGCGGCGATCTCCCAAGCCATGGTGGCCCGTGCCACCACAATACGTGTTCCTTAAGTTCGCCCGGGTGAATACCGCGGGACGGAAGACAGCACCCGGTCACCCGGATTGTCACCCGGAACATGGGTTTTAAATGAGAAAGTGTCGGTCCGCGGGGACCAGGCCACGCCGAGAATTTTTAAGCTCGCATCGACTTCAAAGGGATGGTCAAGCGCGACTCGTGATTCCCTTGTGTAATATCCTGCAAGAGTGCAGTGGCGTTAGATGCCCAATTACGTAAGTGGAACCCACCTACGTGGAGAAGGTTCTGAATTTGACCCCTCGTCTCACGCGCGGTATCGACGTCGTCAGCGCCGAACAACGCGACATCTACATAGATATCGTTCTGCAGAATTGCCCTAGCAAAGGGAAATTCGTGGCCCTCGTCGTCGTCGGCCAATCGGTTAAGTACGCGAATAGCTAAATAGGGGGCACACGCCATACCGTATGCGACGGTAGTTAATCGACAGGGCCTTACGACGTCACTGCCGGGAGGACGCCAGAGTATACGCTGATAATCGCAGTCGAGCGGGTGCACGCGTATTTGTCGGAAGATCTTTGTGATATCTGCCGTCAGAGCGAATTTATGTTGTCTCCAACGCATGATGATAGAGAGCAATTCCTTCTGCAATTTGGGGCCGATGCACAAGTGCGTGTTAAGGGAGGTTCCGCACGATGTAGCGCACGAACACTATATTAAAGGAACAACCAGCTGATTTTAATGTGTTTATTCGAAGACCAGAGCACGGGCTCCTCTGCGGTAGCTTATAATGGTATAACTTTCAGCTCGCTCGCGAAATCACGTATGTTCGTCGCGATGACCAAAACGCTTCTACTGGTCTTTTTCGTGTGGCGACGACAAATCGCGGCGCTCGCGTTATTTTGGCTTTCGCCCGTCATCGTCGTTAGCGCTATATGCAATCCCACACACGTACACATAACCACATATGACGAGGTCGAACGCACCGGTTCGGCCGGAACACAAAGAATGTACAAATTTCATTAAAGAGTATCGCATAATGGGGTCTGAATAGCCTTAAGATAAATATGATGCAAAAGATAAACGTTGCCTTGTCGTAAAACAATCGATATGTTCAACGGATATGCTGCAAAACGTTATTAAATAGGTTTAGTGTAGCGTGCTATAAAAATGGTTCGATACTACCAATCTAGACTAGTTGATTACAATAATATTGCCCACGTATCTATTACTCTCCCTTCAGCTTAAAACCATTTCAATGAAAAATTTAAAAGAATGTTCTTGTTATTAGTGTTTCACGTTGCACACAATTCCAATTTCAACTTCTTTACTGTCAGTTGGCAATTTACGCATCTGGAATTATCCAACGTGTTCTCTTTTACGCTAAGAAGCAACATTGTGGTTCAAACGACCCACGTTCTGAACTATTTAAGCAGTTGACATTTTTATATGATATTTGTGAAAAAAAGAGACTTTCTGTTGGTTACTTTTCAATTCGATTGTAAACGATGGTGTTGCCGTATGTTCACAGGTATACCCGTGACAGAGGAGGTCGAAGAAACTACCACGGTTAGACCTTTCAATAGTAATTTGACTGATCCTGAAATTCAGGGTCACTCGATGGACGATATTTTGCCGGGAACGAAGGCGCTACCGACTCCAGTAACATTCGTGGATGTTCCAGTACACACGGAAACAGAGCTCGGCTCGTCGATACTTCTCGCATGCAGAACTGCCAATCCTGTAGCTGAGTGCCAATGGTCCTGGCAATCATTACCTCCGGTTCATCTGCCGCTACCTGATATCAGTGAAAGTCCACCAAGCTCGACGAGTTAGTCATTACTTCTATTAGTATTAGCCTTTACTGTACATTCGTGATGCACGACATCCCAACGAAGGTTTAGGTGAAACGTATGACATCTCGCGTCCTCTTTGCGTGTTCTTTTTTTATTATGACGTAAAAGTTATACATTTAAGAAAAGCGCTATTAACTCTTATTTCAGAATGTCTAAAGAATATTCAGCAATTTTTGGGACCCAAAATAATAAATAGTTTAAATGTCACAGCCGTTTGAAGTTATTGGGTTGCGCCACACCCCACATTTACCGTATGAAATTTTGATGCGGTGTGTACAGTAAAGTACTACATACAATTCATACAGTATTACTATTAGTAATAAGTATTAGTATTAGTATTAGTACAATCTTCTATATCGATTTATAAAACTTGAAATTCTACAAGAACTCAACGTCGAGGGCAGTGTCACCAGACAGGGAGTTTTCTCTCTCTCTCTCTCTCTCTCTCTCTCTCTCACACCCCTTCCCTCTATCTGCCATTATTGGGTTAGTAACGACGCAAATGCAGACGCAACGCAAATTGGGTGCCGCGCATCACGTCACGTAACCGATCCGTAGCAGAAGGGTGGGAATGCTTGCTGCCGGGAAATGGGGGGAATGGGGCGTCAAAGGAGTAACGTAGGGTGACAGACAATCTGAAGGTCGGATTTCCTAGGCGCGTCCAGATGCAGCGTTCAGCGATC
This sequence comes from Sphecodes monilicornis, assembly GCA_913789915.3. Lineage (NCBI taxonomy): Eukaryota > Metazoa > Arthropoda > Insecta > Hymenoptera > Halictidae > Sphecodes > Sphecodes monilicornis. Next base: position 33,781,399 of record OU565285.1, read on the forward strand.
TTCGGGCCACTTCTACTCCATTCATCAGACTTCATCAGTCGTGGTCGCACGCGACTGCGTCTGAATGCGTGCATGTGTCGCACCTGGAGGTTTATGACACGTTAATAATCGCTGTTGTGTTGAAAGCCAGCTCCTACAAGCGTACACATTCGCAACATCCAGACCATACGGTAGGTCCGTCTTCGCTGTCTATAATAATGGCGGCTCCCCTATTTTGTATCAGATTCGATCGCACGCAAAACTAACGAATACAAACCATACGCTCAGGGTAATAACCCTTCCGCCGACCTCTCGCGCTGCTCACGGCCCTGGATCGTAACGCAAATAAAATTATAGCAGAGAGGAGAGTGTCATTGACAATGAGTTGTCACTTAGAACCATTATGAATATATAAATGATTTCAAAAATGATTTCAGATACACAGAAAAAGAATAAAATGTTCGTTTTAGGGAAATCAATATTTTCATTCCGGCGGCTACAATATTTTGCAACGTGATCAACACCATCCATGGTACGAAGGGTATTGGTTTTTTCAAGCCAGCCGGTGGAGAGCCGTTAATCGAATTGCATGTAAAGCGATGAATTATTTTAAAAGTACAATCTTTTGCGGTGATGATTAAAAAAACAAAAATGGTTCTACCCTGAATGATAACCATGATATAAATTGTTTTGTAGAGGTAGTTTTCGTAAAAACTGATTTTCACCGGTTTGTTAGTTCAGCCGTTATAATTTAATGAAAAAAATGTTGGGTCTTTATTTTACACATTTGTGAAACCAACAATTTTTAGGATTTCGAAAAATCCTTTGAGATACGTTCATACATCACTAAAGAGGACAACATACCCCAACTTGAACAAAATTCGAAACAGTACTCCGAAAAAGCATCCGATTTCGCGTGGAATCACTTGCATCTGGAGTCCAGAGTCTGGACTGGCTTCTGAAACTGCTGATCGTGAGATGCGTGCGTCTGCGTCGGATACAACATTTGGAGATCGCTCAGGTCTCGAAGCATAGATATACATAGATACCCGCGCAAACGTGTGCGACCGAACGCCTATAGCAAATCGTCCACGCGCGCCCGCTACTCTCTCTTCTTTCTTCTTTCTTCTCAAGTAAAAAGAAGGAAAGACATACCACATGGCATCGTAATAACGCGAACGCGTGCGACCAGACGCATCACCGGAAGTTACGACGAACGGAGTATAGATCACAAAACTCAGCATCTGGACGCACCTAGGAAATCCCAACTTTAATCTGGCGGCACTGATCTAGCGAAGCAAGTTGCTCAACACATTTACTTTTGTGTCATTCATATATGTACACATATGCATATGGGTGTTACAGATATAAAAATGACTCTTTGTTACTGGTATGTCAAGTTTACCAGATGTAGCTATGATTTATAAGGCTAATCTCATTCTTCCGTTATGCTTCATTCAATAAACTACTTCGATTAATACAGTTTTTGTTGTTGCTGTTTCAGCAATTAACGTATTAAAATGTAAGCCCAATTGCATAATAATTATGCACAGTACAACAAAACTTCTATAATTTTACATTAATATGTCTCCTTGTTTCGCTGGTCGAGAAATAATACTTTTAGGAATTTCTTGTAATCAAATTAGAAGACGTATTTATGTCAAAGATTGTGGAAATATTATATATAACATCGTTTTAAAAAGAAAACGTGTTCTTTAGTTTGAAGTATGTACTGTCATCAAATAAATTATGTATACGTACATTTAAAAACCAAGAGATATTTCAATACCAACAGTATGTATAGCCAATTTTACGAAATTATCTATTAATTAAGATTATGTCTTTTAACTATTTATACTTTTCAAATATGGAACTTTAAGAACTTTAATAGTTATTGTACATATGAAATAATTGTTAGTATACCTTTGAGCGAGGATAAAGTGTTTTACACCATTTCTAACTAAACATGTAGAAATCCTTACGTTCAAGACCAAAGAGGTAGAATTTTTGTAGCCTTGTGGAAATTCCTTCGAGCACGCTCTATATTTATTGCATTCTTGAGCGAGCAGCATGAACTCTTCCCGACATTAGGGCGAGCAGCATGAACTCTTCCCGGCATTCGAGTATACGATTGATTTGCAGTATTCTCTCGCGATACACAGAGTTTCAAATCAAATAGATAGATTACTCGTACGATTTCACCTTTTCTGACACTTTGACTGTCAACCCACGAACCTCGAAAATTTCATCGAATCAACGTAATTTATTTAATGATACAAAAATTCGAAAGTTAAGGTGTACTGTTCCAACCTTTTTGCAATTTACAGAGCCCAAGCAAATTTGGTGTACCAAATATTATATATGTTAGCGCAAAAATTAATTTTCCAATTTGGAGAATTAATTCCATCATCCCTACATGGGTGACACGATAGTCGATTCGTTAATGGTATCATTTATCATACAAAACAGCGCAAACTTTTCTCCGTCTTCTCATTTCAATCAAATATCTCCTACAGCACTCGCTTGCCGCGTATTTATTATGTCTGATTGTAATTTATAGCCTCCACAGTCTCGATGATTCAGACGACAGCTACGCCAACTGCAAATCCGTTGCCGGTACGACAATTTCCTGCCTTCGGGAACAATAGCAACGACTGTTCCGTAAGATTCTCGAGCACGAAGCACGAGCAGACCGGATACTGGACATGCGGTGCAAGAACTTCTACGAATGATCCTTTCACCAGTACAGAACCCGCCAAGCTTAGCATCGTCAATGAGAATCAGGGTATGGAATGATCATTGTCTCTTGGAATTTCTGATTCAAGATCGACTCGCATTTGGTATGATCGATCGAACGAATAACACTTTATATTTACTATGTAAATATAATTACTTTCATATTGCTATCACTCGTTGAAATAGCAATGAATTATAAAAAAAATTATTTAGATATTTTGTACATGTTCATTAGCACGTATCGCATATTTATGACTATTTCATTTTCCACGGTGAAAGTTAATCTCTAAATAGTAAGGTACAGATGTCCACTTTAACGTATTTCAATTTTGTCCCGTAATCCTCATTCGATCTACGTTTTCGTCCACGATTTGATCCACATTTTCACCATAGTAGAGGAACTGCGCGCATATAGAACTACATATGATACTTGGATGGCGTACAATTCTTTCATTTCTCTTTTAATAAACTTGTATTTTTTTTTACGTTACCGTTCAATGCCGTTACTGGATAATACTTCATATCGACAGTACCAGTTAGGGTTTAAACAGCAATTTCTTTAGCATTTTCTTCAAGCTACAACACCCAAGCAAACGTAATAATTACGATAATAAGATAAACAATACGTATAAAATGTCGTTGGAAATCAATATAGTTTTTAAAAGTTTAGTAAAATCTCGGAGAGCAAAATTCACAATTTATTAAAAGGGAGGATTAAAAGGGAGGCGTTGTCTTTTTCACTGTTACTGTGTAATAACAAAGAACTTTTATAATAACCTTGAATACTAGAAACGAATCGTGTAAAGCGGCAACATCAAGAGACATACCTATACTTGTTTTTAGGTCTTCAGGTGGCATTTACAAAATACGATAACGTTGTTGAAGTACCAGCAGGGTCCTCGGCGCAAATAATGTGTCAGATGAGGTCACCTGTCCGTGAATGTCAATGGTCCTGGCGACAGTTGAACCAATCGCAACCTTGGAATCTCGAGGTGAAACGATTCCCAGCGTTTGGTAACGATAGCACAGATTGCAGTATCAAGTTCAAGAATGTGTTACCGGAACAAGAAGGATACTGGACATGCGGCGCCAGGATCGATCCGAATTCCTCATTCGCACAGTCAAATCCCATTCGATTTCTCATATCGGAAGGTAAGAGAACGCGAGGTTTGCACGAAAAGAATTTGAGATCTTGTAAAATGCAAAAAAGCATGTGCTCTAACAAACACTAATGACAATTCTACTTAATTTGTCACGCGAAAGAACATTGAAGTTAAGGAGATCAATTTTTTTTAAATTTTGTTTTTCATAAAATAATACGTACAACCTGACATTCTATAAAAATGTGCAGCTTAAGTACAAGTATTATTTTTTCGTTAAAGAGTTACACAACTTTGAATTGGAAAAATATTCGCATTTTTGACAATTTTTTTAGTACAATCATAAAGTATATGGAAAATCTGGTACAGATACCTTATTGTACATGTGTGTGAAATATTTCGTGGTTGTTTTTTAAGAGGATGCTTAATCCATGTACAGGGTAATTGTAACAAGATTTCACCTAAAAGATAGAGCCGATAATTCTTATCTTTACGATACTAAAATGGAAGACCCTTGAAAGAAGGAGCATCGCATCTAGCCGAAACATTTTGTATAAAAATATTCATAAAGAAAAGAATGTCGTCGAGGGCATGATTTTGAACAAGTTTTACCTACACATGTAACTGCTGCTCAGTCATAGTTTTTGAGATATTGACCAAACACTGTTCGTACTATTACTGTGAATTATGCTCATAATGCGAGTCCGTAGCAAAGTATGCGTTAGAATTAGTTGCCGAGCATAATTATTATAGAAAGGATAATGTGTACATTTATTCATAGAGTAGTCTTAACTTAGAAATACTGATCAATTTGAGGTGATCGGTCTTCGGGAAGATATGTTTATAATTTATATTTACATGTAAAAGTTACCTTGTTAATAATTAATGTACAAGATCACATACAGGATCTTAGGCAGGTCGGCCCGATAACGCTTACAATGTTCCCCGTTTCGCATGGATTTTTCTAAGTATAATCGGCTCTCCGTCTACTCGCAACCATAACCCCAACCACCTCCAAATCGGTGAAGTCGTAACTTTTCGACAAGCTTACCGTGTGCAACACGTATACATCACACGCTCTCTTTTTAAATATGTACCCAGTGTTGATAAAGTATGTTGCATCTATGAACATTATTTTGTTAATGACTTTTTAAGAAGCAACGAGCGACGACTACAATCCTATGAAAGTCACTCTGGAAGATGACCTTGATAACATATGCCAAGGTCAACGTCATTCGAAGGTGCTTCCCTATTGTAAATAATTACCATGGTTTTTGGAGAATATCTCGGCAACTAAGACCGAGCGATGGTTACATGTATAGAAAAAAGTTGTTCAGAATCATGGCACCGACAACATATTTAAAGATCATCTTGATCCACGATGATGGCAGCTTTCTGCATAATTACTAATTTATATGAAATTTTTCTATCAATATGCTCCTATATAATTGTTGTTATTCCTGCTTCTCAGTCGAATTCGTCCAACTGTCTAGAGGAATTCAAGTAGCGTCGGGTGAGTCAGTGCTGCTCAGATGCCTGGTGAATAAGCCAGTGGTTCAATGCGAGTGGTCCTGGAAGGCCACAAATTCCAGCCAAGAGCCTTTGTTAGTAAAGAAATTTAACCCGAATAAAGATGCCGATCACGACTGTTCTGTGCGTTTCAAAAACATTCTTTACGAAGAAGAAGGCCTATGGACTTGCGGCATCCGATTATCACCGGAAGGAATTCTTCATAGGGCACCTCCAGCGACTGTCAGTCTACTACCCACAGGTATAATTAGTCTCGATGGTGCGTGGAAATGTCACGTTCTTCGAATTCACTCAAACTTGGTATTAATTTCTTCGAACGTTAATAAGTTTCTGTATCTGCAAAATATCTAAAGGTATTTGGAACAAATTCGCTGGAATCTAGCATTGAAGAGACACGCGCAAAGTTGTTTGCTAGAACGTGCCATTAGTCGATTTGTTTATCTTCGATCGTTTCAGCCAAAGTCAGCTTCGTTGAAATGCCGACGGACACTTCCGCGCTGATTGGTACGGAGGCTTTGCTGAAATGCATAACGAGCAGCCGCGTCGAGAAATGTACGTGGACCTGGAAAACGCTTCACGGAAACGGTCCAGAAGTCGTCGCTCAGGAATTTCCGAGCGATGGCGACCTTGGTAGAGATTGCTCGCTCACTCTACCACGTGTGTACACCGAAAAACAGGGTCAATGGGCCTGTCAGGTGTCGATCAGTTCTCTGAATACCGTACTGTCTTCTCCCTACGTCAAACTCACCGTCTTCGAACAAGGTAATTTTTTCTAATATTTTTTAACTATTTTGTTCTTCAACCCACGTACATGTACATACATGTATATATATATATATATATATATATATATATATATATATATATATATATCCCCCAGGTTGTAATTTATGCAGTTATCACGTCACATGTAGTGGGTTACGAAAGCATTTGAACGCCCTTTAAAACAGAAAAACTTTTTTAAGATTCGGCCAAACAATCTGACTTTTTTTACAAATTACAAGCATTGGTTTACTAAATGACGAGCAAATAAGAATTTGAAAAAATTGCAATTGACCGGAGTTACATGAAAAATAAAAAAGGTACTTTGTAAAACTTTTTTATTGAAGCCCATAATGAAAATTTAACTTTATTTTAAGAAGCACATGCTAAAAATTACATCAAAATCGGTCGAGGCAGAAAAGAAACGACACGCATCGAAAGATGCAAGAATCTTTAGACTTTAAGCAGAAACGCAGAATCTGACCAAAAGTCGTGAAAAACTGCGATTTTCACCACTCTTAGCCGCTTGTAGCTGGCGTATACGATAATCGATTTCTTCAAAATGTTCAGCATGTGTATAAGTAGTATAGGTTTACAAAACGCATGTTTTAAATTTTCATTACGGGCTCAAATAAAAAACTATTAAAAAGTGCCGTTTTTATTTTCATGTTGTTCGTACCAATTGAAATTTTTTCAACATCATTTTGCACGTCATTTAGTGAGCCAATACTTCTAATTGCGAAAAAATGTTAGATTGTTTGGTAGAATTTTTAAAAAATTAGATATTCTGTTTTCTTGAATACTTTCGTGAGCAACTATATATTGAGGACTGCTCTGAATTTTGAATTAAAAAGTGCTTAGACCACATGGCTGAAGTGAAACTTCTTTCTTTAATTTTTTTTCGAATTTTTATTAACACTTTATGACATTTAATTTTCTATGATTCTATTATTGAAACAATTGGCTTGTGATAGCTAAAATGTGATATAAATATTCTTGATTCAATTTTGTCTAAATGTCTTGCACATACTACATCGAGAGTTGTTTCTGATCTTGTTGTCGCTTCATTAGGATTATTTACCATTTCCAATCTTAATTTACTTCTAAAAAATTCTATTAATAATTTTGATTGTTCCGATGCAAAGTTCACGTTGAAATCTCCACTTAGTATCATCGGAATTTTATCATAATGTTTATTAAGGAATGTTGAACTCTCAATCGTATATGCCAGAGGTCGGCAGGAAGTGCTCGTTTCGGGCCGTTTTCGAGGGCTACGCCTCTTTTTCCCGGCCGCGCATCTCGCTCCCCGTGGCGGTTCAAGTTCTCGAGCCAGCTCAAACTCGTACCGTATGAACTGCGCGTGGCGCATTAGGGAGACACCCGTATCAATAGGTTTCTACATTAGCGTGCAGGTACTATCGTCAATGCGTTTTTTTCAGTGGTATCCCCTGTAAGCCTATTTCACTATGTCGCATGATAATTCCGTAGCCCTCGAAAACGACCCGAAACGAGCACTTCTTGCCGACCTCTGCCGTAAAGCATGCTGACATTGTAGAGAATGTTTAATTTGTTTGTATACTCACACTCACAACCAAGGTTACCATACGATGCGTATTCTCTGTTCAATGCTTCTCTCCCTCTACCACTAAACGTGGCACGATTCTCCTCTGGCGACTCACTGCACGAGGATGATACATGACGCCATATTATTCCTGCTACCGCTGCTAATACCTACTAGCCAACCGCTGTCACATATTCTCCTCGTGCAAAGAGTTGCTAGGGGGGAATCTGATGGTAGAGAAGGAAGCGCAAAACCTTTTTCTGGCAACTCTGCTCACAATTCACAACATAACGTGCAAATCGTTCCAGACGAGGTGAAATTCTCGGAGCTCTCGCAGGACATACAGATATCGTCCGGAGGATCCGTACTCCTTCGCTGCGTAACCTCATCGGCGGTAGAACAGTGTCGATGGTCTCTGACGCCGGTGAACTCGAACACCACGGTAGTAGTGAAGCAGTTTCCTGCGGTCGGGACTGAAGCCAGGGATTGTAGCGTCCGATTGAGCCATGCTCTCGCGGAACAGGAAGGACTCTGGACCTGTGGCGCCAGAATACGTGGCAGGCAGAACTACACCGACGCGCCGCCGGCCAAGTTGAGCCTCCTGGAACCAGGTACCATCGAATCCTGAGATGGTTTCGTGACGTTCCTTTCCCACGGTGAGGGTGTCAAACATTATTGAATTGTCGATCCTTGGATCTGTGGTCGACGTAATCGCGCGACGCGACGTATCGATAAGCGTTTCTTGCGATGACTTTGAGACATGGTCGAAATCGATGATCGGCCTAGATCCTGAAGTGTGTACAGTATGAGCATAGTATGTTTGTGTTTTGCGTATTATTGTACAGGATGAGTCACCGGACTATAAAATACGAACATAGAAAATAGAATATACTCTTTTAATTTATCGAAGCCACAGAAAACGGATAAACATTTCTCGAATTCTTCCGCCTTCGCATAGTTGTAGAATATTAAAAGTGAGGAAGGTCCGCTCTATTTCTTTCCTTACAGAACTGCAATTTTCTTTGGCTCAGGCTTAGGTCGATCTATGCGTCAACAGTTTTACAGTTAGCACCGATTCTCTTACAGTATCATAATATTTATAACTGTGATGATACATCGGTGCCCATGTTAAAACGTTATCGCGCTTCTATAAGTTCGATGACAGTAACTCAATGTCAGACTTGTTGAACTTATTAAAAGCTTCGCATTATTTTCTGTGGCATTCATATTCTACGAAACGTTTCGATTCAATCGTCAAGTGACTCGACCTGTGCAGCGTATACATTAGTATACATGACAGATCGTAGAACGAACGTTGATATTTGTGATTGACATCGAAAAAGAGAAACATTTACTCGCTTACACAGATTTCTTAAATTTAAAAAATTTAAAGATGTTTATCGATATATCGCGAATTTTATAATTAGAGGACATGGTTGGGAACAGTTGATTATATTAGTGATAAACATTGATGATCGATTATGGGTCTTAGCATTATAAACTCGCGAGGGTTTTATTGCAGCTCCGATCACCTTTTTTCGATGAAGTTTCACCGGTCTTTATAAAAATAGTAGTAATTATTTAGAAACATCACTCATCTCCGATTTTGATGCAATTTAAATATGTTATGCAGCTACACATTTTGAACAGCTTTTTCCTTTTCCAATATAGGAGGGTCACTTTTAGTTTTCGAGATATTTGCAAAAATCTATTGTTAATACTGTATTGCATTTTCCATATTGTTGCACGCTCCGTGGCAGCGTGAGACTGTTTACTTTTTTTTTGTAAACACGTTGTGGGGATGCGAGAAAAAACAGGGTTTCACTCTACATAGGGTGAGCTTTCAATTTTGAAAGATTTCTCTTGAATTGATGTATGCGTGGTCGGGCCAGCCTGGCGGCCGGCCCTCTCCGCCCCCACGGCGACCTAAACACAACGCATTCTATTCTCGTAATCTATGCATTGTAGCTGTCATCCAGAATTTGAACTATCAACACGTACAAAAGACTGAAGAAGAAATAAGAGTAAATAGAATGAGTTGTGGGTGGTTAGGTCGTGGAGGAGGCGGAGAGAAACCCTGTTTTTTCTCTCATCCCCACAACGTGTTTACAAAAAAAAGTAAACAGACGTCGCACCGAAGCAGCCTTACGCTGCCACGGACCGTGCAACAATACGGAAAATTCAATACAGTATTAGCAATAGTATTTTGCGAATATCTCGAAAACCAAAAGCGATCCCCCTATATTGGAGAAGAAAACAGTTGTTCAAAATGTCGAAATCTATAATATATTTAAATTTCTTCAAAATCGGAGATGAGTAATACTTTCTAAATAATTTCCATAACGAATTTAACAGTGAACATTACAAAATGTCCATTTTATATTGACACATCCGTCAAAATAAATTCACAGACCTTAATTTTAAAACACGTGTTGAATATTTTTATGAGATCTATATCTCACTTGTCAGTATATTTTCATCAAAATTAGCGACTGGCACTTCAATGTGTTTCCTCATCGGAGTGAATCGTGTCTAGGTTCCTTGAAGTATGTTGTGGGTGAAACCATCGCGGTGGTGGTGGTGGTGGAATCTGCATACCGTCCATATCATGTTCACGCAAATTTCTATGTATACAGAAAGCACTAACACTTGGGAACCAGTTATCAACTACGTATAGAAAAAAATATCGCCATTTGAAAAATTTGCGGAACTCGAGCAAATTTTTTATCGATAGACACACAACGAGGCGTTCTATTTTCATATACCATTCCACCGTTTTTCTTTTCAGTTCCATCGTTTGATCTGCAACGCCTTGTAACCTCTATTTGTATAAATGATTCTACTTCAAGTATGTCGAAAAAAATTATAGGAATTCGTTGCTCATTACGACGCATTTGTCATGCGATCATATTTGCATTTACTAGAATTAGATTCTATTCACGTGTCGTTGTTTTGCTGTCAGTGTTATTGTCTTGCTCGCGGTGATTTACGATAGAGATTAGGCATCATTACACCTGGAAACCTAACGACGTATCAATGATTCATAATTCCGTACGCTTTCCTTGTGTACCGGATACATCATTAGAAAGAAATCCAAACATGTAACATAGTCCGAGATCGTCCTATTAATAACAATTATTTCATGTCTATGATTAACTTGAACTTTGTTGTACCCGTTGTGCATTTAATGATTCTGTGCTCACTATAGAAAATGTATTCAGCATTTTCTTTCTATGCTCGCAACGGCACGCTTGCGAATGTGCACTTTTCGTCAAATAACATCTATCACTCAGTGTCATTCATCCTTCCTTATTTATGTGCTCAACGGCAAGGCTACGCTCAAATGATTTTGCATTTAGCATGGTTGGTAGCCGCGTATACAGACGACAAGCTAATCGTCTGAATACACATTTAGCATAACCGTAGTTTTAGGCATGCCGGCCGATTTTGCTGCGTTTTTTGTCTTTCTTCGTATTATTTATTGTAGAAAGCCGCTATCGGCATGCAAAAGAGTTTAAAATGATGCTTTGAGAAAACAATTCCCGCCAAACTTAACTTGATCTATCTGCGCGATGCTATTTTGTGTAACCTCGGCGGACCATCATTGTAACGTGAATATTCACAAACTTTAAAGTTTTTTTTGTCGTAGTCACTATTTCGTCTGTATATTAGGTGAATCGAAAGCTTTAAACTTTAGTAAAGAATGTCGAATATATTTGAAAGAAATATTTCAGTCCCTTAGGTGACTAATAAAATTGAAACAGTGTTTTTTTCTATAATTTATCTTTATAATTCATTCTCGGATGACATTAAATAAAACCCTTCCTTTTTGGCAGATGTAAATCAGACATAAACGTTAGATTTTTATTATAATAGTCTTGAGTTCAGAATTCAAACTCACGTATGATCAGTAAAGAAGGTTAATATCCTTCCATTTAGCAGAAACCGAGGAGTTTCTCAAAGCAACGGTGTCTGGTCTGCAAACAATTTTAGCAAACGGTGCGGTGAAACAGTTGTCTTCGTGACTCAACACAGAAGCGGAAAGCACTGTTTGCACATTAGTAATACGTAATATTCGAGGCGCATTAGGTAGTAATTATTTAAAAACAAAGAGACTATACTTAAATTTTAATGTTAAGATTAAGAATATTTATTTGTTAAGTCCTCGAGGAGACCCTTGTGTGCTAATAAAACTTAGTACTCGTCGAAAGGCGGAATAGTCGGCTGGTCAAAACTAGCAACGAATACAGAAACACTGCGAAAATTTGTATCGCGTTTAATTGTAGCGTGATAAGGCTACGATAAAACAAATTTTTAGGATACTACCATACATTCTTATTATACTCGCTCTGTATCCATACATGTTAAATTTAACGTTAAGTAGACAATTTTTACCATTAAGCTTCCCCTTTTATAAGAATGTTCACTGTCACGTCGTTTCGAACAACGCAACATTCTCGTTGCTCAATAGAACGTGATTCACAAATTCAATTACAGCATCCGAAGCATATCACTGTACTTTTATAAGACACAAAGTGGTACTCGCGGTTTTTATGGCGAGAAAAATTCGGAGGCGGACATTTTCAATCAAGGACCCAGATCACGGGACCGTAACGCGTGCAACAAATCAAACATTAGAACGCCTCTCTAACTATTATCCTCGTGTGCCATTGAATTACTGTTAAGTTCCCAAAGTGAGCAAATTCGAGAATCTGCCATTCGAACTGGATTATGCGTTTCCTTGGGCGTTTAAACGTCGGTTTCCGACATTGTAAAAAATTAATTTCAATAAATGGTAGTGCGAAAACTTCTCTGCGCTCGGTAGAGCATTATCAATGTCTTTTCCATACTAACGATTGGATCATGTTTGCGACCCTTTATTTGTTATAATAGTTCGATGCAGATACATAATATATCGTTCTCATTAGTTAATTCGGGAGAGTAGATACCGTTCTCCTTTTATGTAATTGAAATTATTTCTGTGCACTACATACGCTTTCCCAGTTGTAAAATTGAAAATGCTCGAAAGCAACGCATTGTATGCAATCATTTAATATAGAATGTTAAACGTTTGATGATTCGTTCTCATCTTCTGGATAGATTCATTAATCTGTCACGTTTTTAAGGATTAAACATATCATTTTAAACAGAAGTCAGTCGGTACTGAATATTTCGAAAAATTGCTAGAAATTGTAAGTAATCTATTATCGCTATATGTGCAAAGGGTCACACGAAGCTTCTTGTGCACAATTCGTGCACCGAAAGCACGCCTTGATCTATGTTCCTTTCCAAGGATTTCCACCAAAGAAGACACTACAATACTTTCAGTAATTATGCAAAACTAAAAGAAAATGAGAGATGAAACATTGATTACGAACAGGATCGATGATTTTTAGAATGCCTGACTATGGCAGTATGGGCGGTGCCCCATCAAATGGTCATACTAGCGTGCAAAGTGGAAACTGTGTCATCGGAAGTACAATGCCACTGGATGCATGCACCGAAGATTCATATTTATCAAAATATGAGCGGAAGCAGCAGGTACTTTCAATCTTTTTATCTTGGGGATTTATGAACCTGTATTTCTTTAAGCGCTTCTTTGGATTTTTAGGCATAATATTCAAATGAACTATGGTACGAACTAACGAATTTGGCGATGAAGAAATAGGTAGTACATCTGTAGTTCTGTTAAATAGCTTAGGTGGTACGTGCTACTATTTGTTAAACTATTGTAAGGTTGTTAACGTACGGAGATTTCTTTCCAATACTTGCGATCGCGCTCTCCGATGATTTTCGGATATGTTGAAAACTCATAATCTGACAACGTTGCGTACTCTAGACTTGACAACGCTGTAGAAGTTTGACTAGAGTCTAACTCGAGTCGCACTGGATCTCGTTCACGAATTCACCGTTCTCAAAGCGTAGAGGACGCTACAATCACTGGCATTTTAAGGTGACGGTACTACAGATTCCTATGGCCACCAAGTCCCGTAAGATGTCCAGTCTATTCTTATATCTCGTCTGTGCCCCGGGCGTGAGCACTCTCAGTACTCTCTGCTGATAGTATCTCGTCGATGACATCGCGAAAAATTGTTTCGTAGTTCACCTCTCCGCCAATAGAGACCGCTACTTTAGCGCACCCTTAAAACTTTTAGATAAACTTTTGCCAATCACTGCCTTATACTCACACGGCGCCACACGGCGCACGTGATTACCGAGTAAAACTGATAAGAATTTGATAAAAAGTTTATGAAATATATCACAGAATTCGTTGCAAAATTGTCAGAACTGTAAAAAATGTCTTCATTTGATTCAGGATATGATAGGGTATGTTAAAAACGTTTAATAGCATGTATGCTATTACAATATTTACACATTGTTATATTAATTATTCTATCGTAAAGGAACACCCAAGAAATCTAATTCCTGAATTGTGTAGGCAATTTTATGATCTTGGATGGGTCACTGGTACTGGTGGAGGCATATCTATTAAACATGGGTTAACAAGATTTAAATATTTATTATACTACGTCTAATATAATATAATATGTATTATTAAAATGAGACTTTCTTGCAGAGACAAAATATATATTGCTCCATCTGGTGTCCAAAAGGAACGTATCTGTCCAGATGAGATGTTTGTACAAGATATTAATGGGAAGGATTTAGAATTACCACCATCCGACAAAAAATTAAAAAAATCACAATGTACTCCATTATTCATGTGTGCATATTTAAGAAGAAGCGCAGGAGCTGTAATTCATACTCATTCCAAATTTGCTGTAATGGTGACATTGCATTGGCCTGGTAAAGAATTTCGTATCACTCATCTTGAAATGATAAAAGGTATAAATTTATTTAAGTATTATATAAGACTGTATGTCAACATCTGTGAAACTATACTAAAAATTAAAATAGGTATAAGAAATCAGAAATTAGGGAGAGCATATCGCTATGACGAAGAACTCGTGGTGCCTATAATTGAAAATACACCATTTGAAGAAGACTTAAGAGACGAATTAGATAAAACCATTGTTGCTTATCCAGAAACATGTGCTGTATTAGTAAGAAGACATGGAATTTATGTTTGGAGTGATTCATGGCAACATGCAAAAACTATGTACATATTGTTAATTCCTCATGATTGTACAATATTTTTTTCCATATTATAATATTATTGATATTTTATAGGACGGAATGTTATGATTACTTGTTCGACATAGCACTGCAAATGAGAAAAGATGGATTGGATCCTCTAGCAACTCCAGAAGATTATGAATTATTGTACCAAAAAAATAGAATACCGAATGAATAACAGTAGTCTTGCTCTTCATTATAAAGAATTATTTTTGTTATATATTTTAAGAAAAAATGTATGTACATATATTAAAATATAAATTTCTTGTTTCTTTATACAATTTCATATATCTAAATCAAACGGTTGAAATTCTTTTCTAATTCTGTTTGCCAGTTCAATTTCTTCTTCCTTGGTCATTTGACAATCTTTCCAGTCAATTCTGTCACCGATATCCAATATTCTATCAGCTGCTAATACTTCTCTTCCAAATTGGAGTGGAAAATCTTTCTTGATTCTATAATACAATTTTTCTTCACTTGGCAATTCTACATAAAAATACAAAACACCTGGTTTTGCAATTTGCTGCAAATCTGTATGCGGTGGTAGTTCAGTAATTTTGAAATTATTACATTCTGCCATTTCCTAAAGGTAGTAAAATAGTTAGTATTGAACTAATTAACATTTATCAGAGAATAGTAATAACAATTTACCATGAATGTTTCCTTTAAATCAGGTGCTAAATTTTTGTGAACAGGTATAACTTGTAACTGACAATGAGAAGTTTTATAATTTCGTTCAAAGAATACAGGTACCTTATCTACAGTACCATAGTATTTTGCAATAGCATTTTTATACCGATCCATTTCTTCTTTCACATCTTGTGGTAAAATAGAAAGACTTTGGTGATGCGTTATTGGTAAAATTAAAAAGTGTTCTTCAACTAGTCCACCTCGAGCAAGAGCAACATAATTTTCTGTTCCAACCGATATTACCAAATGCTTAGAAACTTCAGGACTGGACAAGCAAAACCAGCATTTTGCTTGATCAAACTCTGGTTTTATTCTTTTATTATGTCCTTCTGAATGTTTCAATCTTTTTGTAGTATCTTTGGATTCCATATCATAAAAGTATTGCGTGCATTTTGTTGGCTCTTCTCTTTGTGCACTAGGTTGATTCGATAGCATTGACTTAGGATAAGGGCTTTTTGTTTCATCTGTTGTTTTCATGACCAAATCAGACAAACGTGTTCTATCAACAGGTGTTAAATTTAGTGCATATAACCATTTCTTCTTTTCATTATTCACTACATATGCAAGTGCTATAAATCTTGTTGCTATTTCAATGTTGCCATCCTGTTGGCTTTGATTTCTAAAAGATAACGCATCTTTCTCATAAGTAAATTGTCATGTTATACTGAGGCAATTCTTAAAATTAATTATATTATATTTACCTATACGGGGGTCTTTCATAATGGATTCCTTCTAATGCCGATACATGATACCTTGGCTTTACTTGTGCAGACAACCATGCAATCAATTTTGAACCGTGATAGGTAAAATTTGGTTTATTCGGATCCAAATTTGTAACTCCAGCAGGCCAAGGAGATGTCAACAATATGTCAATGCCACGAAAACTAGGTTGACCTCTTAAGCAAGAATTCTTAATTGACACAACATCGCTTTCATTGAAACAAACAGACTTTAATTCAGAAGAATTACTTTCTGTACCACTGACATAAGCAATTTTGAGCCCAGATGTAGCAGTGTATACACCCCGCTTTCCTAAATACGTAAGATTGTGACATATTTCGCAACCATCTTCATCTGGATAATTTTTTAAATCTGATTCCCTATTAGCGCCAATAATATAAGTTGGGACTGAAATATGTTTTGCAGCATTTTTATAAACCTCGAGTTCTACATTATCTTCCCCGAAAAAATTTCCCACGCATAGCAAGAAATCGAAGGGACCGCTCTTTTTATTAATGGCCTCGACTTTATTGAACAAAAATTTAAAATGGCCTTCTACGTCTCCGCAAATTAACACCTTTTGTTTTTCATTCATTTTGAGAATATATATATATTTATATATGTATAAACTCAATTGTAAAAACGCACAAACTCTTAGAACACTAACGCTTATGCACAAAATATGCTAATGGTATAGTCGTAGCTATTTTTAGTTTCTGTCAATTAATATGCTTTAATCTCATAAATACAAAATTTTATGCTACTGAGATTTTATTGCGCGTAATAGACATTAACGGTAAAAACATTTGTTTATAACAGTGCTGTGCACGGGAGACAAATGGTGCCCCCTCCACTGGGCTCTGCAGCGACCACGGCGCAATGGTGGCGATTAGTGGCGATCCGCAACAATTGGCAACAATCCGCAATGACCGCAACGAGTCAGATACAGTCATAGTATATGGTCTCGGTTTTTTCGCGCATGCGCGACTAAATGCAGGAACGTACCGTACGTCTTATGTTTGTGGAGAAATTAGGGGAGAACTGTTATTGGCAATTAAAAAAATAGATATGTATGTATAATCAGAAAAATTTTGATCAGAGAAATATTACAAATGTGATGGTAAAAGTCTCCTAAAAGATTAATTAAAAATGAAAAAGTGTCGTCATTGCATTACTGTTGCCTCACCGATGTTATGTACTTGACCTATAAATAATGACAATACACCTGTATATGATCCGAATTATATCGTGTTTGGTATCATTTTAATCAGAACAATGTCACAAATCTATTAGAAAAAAGTCTCATAAAAAAATAATGATTAATAAAGAAGTTGGAAATTCGGATTAGGTATGTTTAGATTTCTCGGTGATCAAGGCTTCTCGAGCTCGGCTGTCCTTCTCTCCGTTCGGCAAACCTCAAACAATGATATCCTTCGCGCATAATTGTCCCTCCGCAGACCCGTGTTGTGGACAATTATCGATGAAATACTGTAAATCCCCAATTTCATAACGATGACTTTACTCCCATTTCCTGAAGCGAAAAAGCAATATTTCCTCACGGGACTTTTTTTAAAAACTTCTTCGTTCTACTCCGCGACCCCTTACGTCGCCCTTTTTGGCAATTTGGCTCTTGAAACTTTATAAAAAATAAAAGTGGACGTTTTCATAGAATAAATTTTTTTCTGTACGCTTTTTCCAAAAACGGGCGACGTAAGGGGACGCGGAATAGAACAAAGAATTTTTTAAAAAAAAGTCCCGTGAGAAAATTTTCGCTTCAGGAAATGGGAGTAATATCATCGAAAAATCAAGCTGCTTGGTTATCTATCTGTCTTTGTCTCAACCTGCGAGTGACATATTTCCCTCTTTGTCACAGCCCCATAGGAGAAACAAGGATCTCTCTATCCTTGTCCGGGAGCTTACTTATTTCTCCGCAACTGTCGCTGAAGTCAACTCGAAGTTTTGCTCTGGCTCCTGCGCACCCTTAACCTATAAACGTTGAATAACATGACTTGGATTACAATAACTCCGCGGTAGTATTCGATCACAGAATTTTTGTAATTTCATAATATTTTTGAAGTAGATAATTCCAATTTACACATTTGTATCTAAAATGTGTTCAAAGCAGACATTTTGTAAAAGTTATATATGATAAATTAATATATTAATATGAAATATTGGTGTTTTTCATTTTAGACTTGAGCAAGGCTTGAATATAGTAAATCAAATTGATAACAGTAAATTTCGATTACTTATAAATCGTATCTGTCAAACGCTTCATTCTGGTATTGGTGCAAAAATTTTCAGTGATGAGGAAGAAGAAAAGTTGTTACTGTCGTTAGATTTAAATAAAGATGATTTGGTCATTCTTTTGGAAGCAGTAACAACAATTTATAGACAAGCTGCATGTAATATTATAAAACCACAGTCTATGGAAATAATTTTAAAGGGCATTTTTAAAAATGATAATGAAAAGATTCAAATATTTCTGAATGCTTGGATGACATATGGTAAAGGAATAATAGATAATTTTAGGCAGCAATCAATATTCCCTGTTCAGGTGTGTTAAGTAACACAAAGCTCGTGTTTTAATAAAAATGTTCTTATATTTTAAGTAATAAAATATATAATTTTATTTTAGGTCATAGACATGGATTGGTCTTTGAACATTCAGGCCGCATCATCTGCTATCAAAAAGGATGTGCGTCCAATGGCATTAATGCAATTAAACTTGACTGGAGAACAGCAATCTACATTGACAGTAGAATTTGATAAAAAAGAATTGATTGATTTATATCAAAATTTAGAGAAAATACAGTCACAATTAGATGTTCTCAAATAATTTGTAAATATTAGTTTTAACGGTTGTAAAACTGCATGTACTATAGAAAATATATTTTCCAATTTTGACTAGTAATTACTGTTAGTTTAGGAGAGAGAAAAACACATTCTACGGATATATAGAGTTTAATATAAAATATATATCTAGACTAAGAACAGTTCACATGTTTACTTTGCAACGTCTCACTGGTCTTACGCTCGAATGCGTCTTCACATTCTTCTTGATCGCTTCACGCAGTTGCTCACTCCATTATCTACGCACAGATGTCGTCACACATACATATTACAAAGCAAATCTATCACACTCAACATGCCTCCTTACATTTGATTTTCTTAATACACTATTGGTTTACATGCTTATCATTTTTGTTACATTACTTCTCTAACATTTTTCTAAATTGCAAGAATTTAGCTTTGCTCAAACTTTTGGTCAATATATCAGCTATATTATTTTGAGATTCAACTTTAATTATATCTATTATACCTTCATCATAATTTTCATTTACATAGTGATATTGAACTTCAATGTGCTCCGTGTTTTTGGTGAAATATCCGTATTTGGCAATCGCAATTGCTCCCGAGTTGTCTTCAAATATTTTTACTGGTTTTTTAATTTGGACTGTTTCAAAGACTGTTTAACTAAGAGATTTGCACACAAGCGAACAATTAGTTAAATATTTCAATACTGAATGGTATTTTTTATATGTTTGTTGATATTTAATTATAAGGTTGTACAAATTTATTGACAATAAACATTAAAAAAAAAAGTTGGTGTAGCGGTTATGGTCTCCGACTGCGGAACCGCTGGATACTTTTTGGACCAGGTTCGAATCCCGTCCAAGTCAATTTTTTTTTTTGTTCATCAGATGTCTTTCCTTTCATAACCATGTAATTGTTATTACACCATTGCAAAAACATTTTTTTTAAACTATTGTTAAAGTATTTTAAAATACTTTTTCGAAAAATATTGGTAATCGCACAATTGCCTTGTTTTTTGCTCACATGTAGCTGCCATTATTTATTACTTATCGCATGCTCGATTCATCACAGACATAGTATTGTCAGCAGATATACTCACTGCGCTTTTTAATAACAAACAAAGAACACCAATAATTGACGAAGATTGCAAATGCCATGCATGATTCCATCGCACACCAATCCATCAACAATTATTAAAGATTTAATTAATTATCAAAACTTTTAATCCCATAATTAATAGGCCACTCAAACAGGGACATGAAACACTAATACACCCGTAAGTATTAAAGTACTCCAAAAAAAATATTTTTTGAAAAATAGTTTAAACATATTTAAAAAAAAAAACAGCTATCGGCTGGTTCAAAATCGTTAAAATCGAGGCCGGGGGCGAATTTTACTTATACTATAGCCTTTACATCAGTTACTACTTCAGATAAGGCTATATATTCGGTTAAAGTTGACGATTTTGCTGCAGTGTTTTGTTTACGTGACTTCCAATTAATAAATTACATAAATTACGTTATCAAACAATCTTAAAACATATCCTGTTGTAGATTTCCTATCATTACAATCTCTTGCCCAATCAGCATCAACCATATAATCCAATATTTCAGTATTATCATTCTTTTTATAAGTTAACTTTAAATCTTTAGTTGCATATAAATATTTCAAAATTCGTAAAGCATATTTAAAATGAGTATTGTCATAGGAATTTTGATATCGACTTAGGTAATTAATGCTATACGCAATGTCTGGTCTAGTTCCAGTACTTGGAAGAGATGTATAACAGTTCGCCAATTAAGTTTCTATACTTAAACTTCTATAGTTACACTGTCATCAACGTTACTAGCCGGTTTGAGTTTTAAATTTATTCCCATAGGTGTATTATACAACTTTGCACTTTCTAACTGATATTTTTCTACAAAAGATTCAATGTATTTTTCTTGATTTAAAGACATAATATTCTTTTCAGCATCATAATCAATGTTTAAACCAATATAATTTTTCACTTTTCCCATATCTTTCATATTAAATCGATTTGACAGTTTCAGTTTTATATCTTTAATAACCTTTTGGGTTACACAGCATATTAATAAGTCATCAACGAATAGTAATATATAAACGGTGTATTTATCGTTTCTTCTAACATATAAACAATAGTCATATTTACTTTGCCCGAAACCTAAACTGTTCATAAATTCATTAAAGCAGTCGTATCATGACCCAGGACTTTCTCTTAAACCATATAAAGCTTTTATCAGTTTATAAACTTCATCGGTGCCATTATGATAACCTTCTGGTTGTTCTACATACACTTCAGAAACAATTTTTCCATCTAGAAACGCTGTTTTGACATCCATTTGCTCGATAAGTAAACTATATTGACAACAATAAGAAAGTAATAATTTTAAAATTTGCATTTTGACTACTGGCGAATAAACATTTTCTAATCTATCCTTTCGTTGGAAGCCTCTTACGACTAATCCAGCTTGTCAGCGTCAACGCATTTTCGGCCAGGTCAAGGGTTTGTATCGGGGCGTTTCTTGGGCCTGAGGGATTTATGACAGGATGTCGACTCTACGTGTGGCCTTAAAGAGGGGTGCATGAAAGTAAACAGAACCATCGATAGACGATGGCAGGCGACCGCGTTGGGTTCGCCGGCTATCGGCTATCGTGGAGATGTTTATGAGAAACAGATGGAGTGAAAGTTTGGAATGACTCCGTGAGGAAAAGAGAGAGATAGCGACGAGTGCGTAGCACGAGTATTGGGACTTTGTCCTGGAGGAGCTGGCCACGGAGTGGGGAAGGCGGGGAGCCTTCCGGTAAGAGGACTGAATTAGACCATTCAGCACTTACCCCAGAACCTTCAAGGGACGAAGTACACTGTTCGAGGTCTCCTTTAGATTATTTCCGACAAGCTTTATAAATATTTTCATCTTTCTTTCTAAAAACCCATTTTAGATCAATTACCTTTTTGTTCATAGGCCTTTCAACTAGTTTCCAAGTATTATTTTTCTCTCAATACAATCTATTTCCGATTTCATAGCTACTATCCAATTCTTTGCTTCCTGAAACTCAATCGCCACCTTGACTGTTGCAGGTACCATTGCGTCACAATAATTTACACATATAAAGTTGGTTACATACTCATCATTATAATATCTTGTATTTGAAATTTTATTTCTGGAAGTACGGTCACATCTTTGAATATTTGTATTACTTGAACTTACAAAACTTTGTTCTGTTTCACTTTTATTTGAACTTTGCTCCATTTCATTTTCATTTGAATTTACAACATTATTTCCAGTATCATCATTATCAGTGAAACCTATACATTTTATTTCTTCTTTGATCACATCAACATGTCTCCCATCAATGATTATTTAAACATGTTTCGTTTTTAACAAAATATTATATTATCATTTCTTATATCTAAATAGGAACTTTCTATTAAGTAGGTACATAGAGAGAACTTACAGCCTAATATTGCATTTATTGCTGAAGTCATTGAATAACTTTAATATTTTCGTCTTTGGCACATTTAGGGCTATCAATTATACCTAGTCTAGCTAAAGATTCATTAGAATTAGCCTATTAAATCTTACTACTATTTCTCTAGTCAGTCCTTGATTATACTGTTACGTACGGAAAATTCATCTACGTGATTTTTTGAGCCTTCTTGAAGCCACATGTTGCTCTGCAGTGGTCCGCTAGTTTATCTAAAAAACTAACTCTCCCACGGGGGTACTGCATCTGGGAAATTCTCAGGAATTTCCATCCAGATGCACGCCTACTCCCACCCAAATTTCTAGACAATTTCGGGGTATATAAAGCCCACGATTCCAACCACAATCGGGCACAGTTGAAACCTAGTCACGTTGCGACAAGTTACGTATAAGCAAGATCGGGTATAAAGTCCTTTTCGAGCATTAACTGAACAGTACGTATTCCATCGCACAAATAATTAGATAACCGTAACCCCCGCATTTCTCAGTGCGTCAAAACCGAGAGTTAGGGATATTAGTATCCGCGACTACACGTTACACAATTACAATTGTAACCCCTACTTAATCACTGAATATATTGTACTACAATTTTTAAGGAATTCAATTCTATTAATTCCATATTCACATCAGATTTCTATCCTAGAACTAGTATTCCCACAACGATATACTTTAGTCGCTCAAAGTATATCAATTTCTATATAACGTTACGAGAGCCGATAACAATTATCCATTTCCCGATCCACGCGGCGACCCGACGGTGAAATACACGTCGGCCAGTCCTCGTCGAAGGGACCGCTCTTTTTATTAATGGCCTCGACTTTATTGAACAAAAATTTAAAATGGCCTTCTACGTCTCCGCAAATTAACACCTTTTGTTTTTCATTCATTTTGAGAATATATATATATTTATATATGTATAAACTCAATTGTAAAAACGCACAAACTCTTAGAACACTAACGCTTATGCACAAAATATGCTAATGGTATAGTCGTAGCTATTTTTAGTTTCTGTCAATTAATATGCTTTAATCTCATAAATACAAAATTTTATGCTACTGAGATTTTATTGCGCGTAATAGACATTAACGGTAAAAACATTTGTTTATAACAGTGCTGTGCACGGGAGACAAATGGTGCCCCCTCCACTGGGCTCTGCAGCGACCACGGCGCAATGGTGGCGATTAGTGGCGATCCGCAACAATTGGCAACAATCCGCAATGACCGCAACGAGTCAGATACAGTCATAGTATATGGTCTCGGTTTTTTCGCGCATGCGCGACTAAATGCAGGAACGTACCGTACGTCTTATGTTTGTGGAGAAATTAGGGGAGAACTGTTATTGGCAATTAAAAAAATAGATATGTATGTATAATCAGAAAAATTTTGATCAGAGAAATATTACAAATGTGATGGTAAAAGTCTCCTAAAAGATTAATTAAAAATGAAAAAGTGTCGTCATTGCATTACTGTTGCCTCACCGATGTTATGTACTTGACCTATAAATAATGACAATACACCTGTATATGATCCGAATTATATCGTGTTTGGTATCATTTTAATCAGAACAATGTCACAAATCTATTAGAAAAAAGTCTCATAAAAAAATAATGATTAATAAAGAAGTTGGAAATTCGGATTAGGTATGTTTAGATTTCTCGGTGATCAAGGCTTCTCGAGCTCGGCTGTCCTTCTCTCCGTTCGGCAAACCTCAAACAATGATATCCTTCGCGCATAATTGTCCCTCCGCAGACCCGTGTTGTGGACAATTATCGATGAAATACTGTAAATCCCCAATTTCATAACGATGACTTTACTCCCATTTCCTGAAGCGAAAAAGCAATATTTCCTCACGGGACTTTTTTTAAAAACTTCTTCGTTCTACTCCGCGACCCCTTACGTCGCCCTTTTTGGCAATTTGGCTCTTGAAACTTTATAAAAAATAAAAGTGGACGTTTTCATAGAATAAATTTTTTTCTGTACGCTTTTTCCAAAAACGGGCGACGTAAGGGGACGCGGAATAGAACAAAGAATTTTTTAAAAAAAAGTCCCGTGAGAAAATTTTCGCTTCAGGAAATGGGAGTAATATCATCGAAAAATCAAGCTGCTTGGTTATCTATCTGTCTTTGTCTCAACCTGCGAGTGACATATTTCCCTCTTTGTCACAGCCCCATAGGAGAAACAAGGATCTCTCTATCCTTGTCCGGGAGCTTACTTATTTCTCCGCAACTGTCGCTGAAGTCAACTCGAAGTTTTGCTCTGGCTCCTGCGCACCCTTAACCTATAAACGTTGAATAACATGACTTGGATTACAATAACTCCGCGGTAGTATTCGATCACAGAATTTTTGTAATTTCATAATATTTTTGAAGTAGATAATTCCAATTTACACATTTGTATCTAAAATGTGTTCAAAGCAGACATTTTGTAAAAGTTATATATGATAAATTAATATATTAATATGAAATATTGGTGTTTTTCATTTTAGACTTGAGCAAGGCTTGAATATAGTAAATCAAATTGATAACAGTAAATTTCGATTACTTATAAATCGTATCTGTCAAACGCTTCATTCTGGTATTGGTGCAAAAATTTTCAGTGATGAGGAAGAAGAAAAGTTGTTACTGTCGTTAGATTTAAATAAAGATGATTTGGTCATTCTTTTGGAAGCAGTAACAACAATTTATAGACAAGCTGCATGTAATATTATAAAACCACAGTCTATGGAAATAATTTTAAAGGGCATTTTTAAAAATGATAATGAAAAGATTCAAATATTTCTGAATGCTTGGATGACATATGGTAAAGGAATAATAGATAATTTTAGGCAGCAATCAATATTCCCTGTTCAGGTGTGTTAAGTAACACAAAGCTCGTGTTTTAATAAAAATGTTCTTATATTTTAAGTAATAAAATATATAATTTTATTTTAGGTCATAGACATGGATTGGTCTTTGAACATTCAGGCCGCATCATCTGCTATCAAAAAGGATGTGCGTCCAATGGCATTAATGCAATTAAACTTGACTGGAGAACAGCAATCTACATTGACAGTAGAATTTGATAAAAAAGAATTGATTGATTTATATCAAAATTTAGAGAAAATACAGTCACAATTAGATGTTCTCAAATAATTTGTAAATATTAGTTTTAACGGTTGTAAAACTGCATGTACTATAGAAAATATATTTTCCAATTTTGACTAGTAATTACTGTTAGTTTAGGAGAGAGAAAAACACATTCTACGGATATATAGAGTTTAATATAAAATATATATCTAGACTAAGAACAGTTCACATGTTTACTTTGCAACGTCTCACTGGTCTTACGCTCGAATGCGTCTTCACATTCTTCTTGATCGCTTCACGCAGTTGCTCACTCCATTATCTACGCACAGATGTCGTCACACATACATATTACAAAGCAAATCTATCACACTCAACATGCCTCCTTACATTTGATTTTCTTAATACACTATTGGTTTACATGCTTATCATTTTTGTTACATTACTTCTCTAACATTTTTCTAAATTGCAAGAATTTAGCTTTGCTCAAACTTTTGGTCAATATATCAGCTATATTATTTTGAGATTCAACTTTAATTATATCTATTATACCTTCATCATAATTTTCATTTACATAGTGATATTGAACTTCAATGTGCTCCGTGTTTTTGGTGAAATATCCGTATTTGGCAATCGCAATTGCTCCCGAGTTGTCTTCAAATATTTTTACTGGTTTTTTAATTTGGACTGTTTCAAAGACTGTTTAACTAAGAGATTTGCACACAAGCGAACAATTAGTTAAATATTTCAATACTGAATGGTATTTTTTATATGTTTGTTGATATTTAATTATAAGGTTGTACAAATTTATTGACAATAAACATTAAAAAAAAAAGTTGGTGTAGCGGTTATGGTCTCCGACTGCGGAACCGCTGGATACTTTTTGGACCAGGTTCGAATCCCGTCCAAGTCAATTTTTTTTTTTGTTCATCAGATGTCTTTCCTTTCATAACCATGTAATTGTTATTACACCATTGCAAAAACATTTTTTTTAAACTATTGTTAAAGTATTTTAAAATACTTTTTCGAAAAATATTGGTAATCGCACAATTGCCTTGTTTTTTGCTCACATGTAGCTGCCATTATTTATTACTTATCGCATGCTCGATTCATCACAGACATAGTATTGTCAGCAGATATACTCACTGCGCTTTTTAATAACAAACAAAGAACACCAATAATTGACGAAGATTGCAAATGCCATGCATGATTCCATCGCACACCAATCCATCAACAATTATTAAAGATTTAATTAATTATCAAAACTTTTAATCCCATAATTAATAGGCCACTCAAACAGGGACATGAAACACTAATACACCCGTAAGTATTAAAGTACTCCAAAAAAAATATTTTTTGAAAAATAGTTTAAACATATTTAAAAAAAAAAACAGCTATCGGCTGGTTCAAAATCGTTAAAATCGAGGCCGGGGGCGAATTTTACTTATACTATAGCCTTTACATCAGTTACTACTTCAGATAAGGCTATATATTCGGTTAAAGTTGACGATTTTGCTGCAGTGTTTTGTTTACGTGACTTCCAATTAATAAATTACATAAATTACGTTATCAAACAATCTTAAAACATATCCTGTTGTAGATTTCCTATCATTACAATCTCTTGCCCAATCAGCATCAACCATATAATCCAATATTTCAGTATTATCATTCTTTTTATAAGTTAACTTTAAATCTTTAGTTGCATATAAATATTTCAAAATTCGTAAAGCATATTTAAAATGAGTATTGTCATAGGAATTTTGATATCGACTTAGGTAATTAATGCTATACGCAATGTCTGGTCTAGTTCCAGTACTTGGAAGAGATGTATAACAGTTCGCCAATTAAGTTTCTATACTTAAACTTCTATAGTTACACTGTCATCAACGTTACTAGCCGGTTTGAGTTTTAAATTTATTCCCATAGGTGTATTATACAACTTTGCACTTTCTAACTGATATTTTTCTACAAAAGATTCAATGTATTTTTCTTGATTTAAAGACATAATATTCTTTTCAGCATCATAATCAATGTTTAAACCAATATAATTTTTCACTTTTCCCATATCTTTCATATTAAATCGATTTGACAGTTTCAGTTTTATATCTTTAATAACCTTTTGGGTTACACAGCATATTAATAAGTCATCAACGAATAGTAATATATAAACGGTGTATTTATCGTTTCTTCTAACATATAAACAATAGTCATATTTACTTTGCCCGAAACCTAAACTGTTCATAAATTCATTAAAGCAGTCGTATCATGACCCAGGACTTTCTCTTAAACCATATAAAGCTTTTATCAGTTTATAAACTTCATCGGTGCCATTATGATAACCTTCTGGTTGTTCTACATACACTTCAGAAACAATTTTTCCATCTAGAAACGCTGTTTTGACATCCATTTGCTCGATAAGTAAACTATATTGACAACAATAAGAAAGTAATAATTTTAAAATTTGCATTTTGACTACTGGCGAATAAACATTTTCTAATCTATCCTTTCGTTGGAAGCCTCTTACGACTAATCCAGCTTGTCAGCGTCAACGCATTTTCGGCCAGGTCAAGGGTTTGTATCGGGGCGTTTCTTGGGCCTGAGGGATTTATGACAGGATGTCGACTCTACGTGTGGCCTTAAAGAGGGGTGCATGAAAGTAAACAGAACCATCGATAGACGATGGCAGGCGACCGCGTTGGGTTCGCCGGCTATCGGCTATCGTGGAGATGTTTATGAGAAACAGATGGAGTGAAAGTTTGGAATGACTCCGTGAGGAAAAGAGAGAGATAGCGACGAGTGCGTAGCACGAGTATTGGGACTTTGTCCTGGAGGAGCTGGCCACGGAGTGGGGAAGGCGGGGAGCCTTCCGGTAAGAGGACTGAATTAGACCATTCAGCACTTACCCCAGAACCTTCAAGGGACGAAGTACACTGTTCGAGGTCTCCTTTAGATTATTTCCGACAAGCTTTATAAATATTTTCATCTTTCTTTCTAAAAACCCATTTTAGATCAATTACCTTTTTGTTCATAGGCCTTTCAACTAGTTTCCAAGTATTATTTTTCTCTCAATACAATCTATTTCCGATTTCATAGCTACTATCCAATTCTTTGCTTCCTGAAACTCAATCGCCACCTTGACTGTTGCAGGTACCATTGCGTCACAATAATTTACACATATAAAGTTGGTTACATACTCATCATTATAATATCTTGTATTTGAAATTTTATTTCTGGAAGTACGGTCACATCTTTGAATATTTGTATTACTTGAACTTACAAAACTTTGTTCTGTTTCACTTTTATTTGAACTTTGCTCCATTTCATTTTCATTTGAATTTACAACATTATTTCCAGTATCATCATTATCAGTGAAACCTATACATTTTATTTCTTCTTTGATCACATCAACATGTCTCCCATCAATGATTATTTAAACATGTTTCGTTTTTAACAAAATATTATATTATCATTTCTTATATCTAAATAGGAACTTTCTATTAAGTAGGTACATAGAGAGAACTTACAGCCTAATATTGCATTTATTGCTGAAGTCATTGAATAACTTTAATATTTTCGTCTTTGGCACATTTAGGGCTATCAATTATACCTAGTCTAGCTAAAGATTCATTAGAATTAGCCTATTAAATCTTACTACTATTTCTCTAGTCAGTCCTTGATTATACTGTTACGTACGGAAAATTCATCTACGTGATTTTTTGAGCCTTCTTGAAGCCACATGTTGCTCTGCAGTGGTCCGCTAGTTTATCTAAAAAACTAACTCTCCCACGGGGGTACTGCATCTGGGAAATTCTCAGGAATTTCCATCCAGATGCACGCCTACTCCCACCCAAATTTCTAGACAATTTCGGGGTATATAAAGCCCACGATTCCAACCACAATCGGGCACAGTTGAAACCTAGTCACGTTGCGACAAGTTACGTATAAGCAAGATCGGGTATAAAGTCCTTTTCGAGCATTAACTGAACAGTACGTATTCCATCGCACAAATAATTAGATAACCGTAACCCCCGCATTTCTCAGTGCGTCAAAACCGAGAGTTAGGGATATTAGTATCCGCGACTACACGTTACACAATTACAATTGTAACCCCTACTTAATCACTGAATATATTGTACTACAATTTTTAAGGAATTCAATTCTATTAATTCCATATTCACATCAGATTTCTATCCTAGAACTAGTATTCCCACAACGATATACTTTAGTCGCTCAAAGTATATCAATTTCTATATAACGTTACGAGAGCCGATAACAATTATCCATTTCCCGATCCACGCGGCGACCCGACGGTGAAATACACGTCGGCCAGTCCTCGTGTCCCTACATTTCCGAAGTGGCGACCCGGTGGTGAAATACACACCGGCCAGTTCACGGTATAACCTATCGAATAAACCAAGGTGGCGACCCGTCGGTGAAATACACGGCGGTCAGTCCACAGGTTCCTTTCCTTATATGGCGACCCGACGGTGAAATACACGTCGGCCAGTCCATTGTTTAAGGTGGCGACCCAGTGGTGAAATACACACCGGCCAGTCCACGACAATCCTTCCTTTTCCAAGGTGGCGACCCGGTGGTGAAATACACACTGGCCAGTCCACGGTAATCCTACCCTTCCGAAGTGGCGACCCGGTGGTGAAATACACACCGGCCAGTCCACGGTATTACCTATCCTACAAACCAAGGTGGCGACCCGTCGGTGAAATACACGGCGGCCAGTCCACAGGTTCCTTTCTTATATGGCGACCCGACGGTGAAATACACGTCGGCCAGTCCATTGCTCCATACCTTGGCGAGGTGGCGACCCAGTGGTGAAATACACACCGGCCAGTCCACAAAACCAAGTCTCCTAATTATATAACCTCGGTCACGCATCACCCGCTTAGCCCTCGGCTCGTAACAGTAAAAATAGCTAATAGTACTCGAGATACAGATTAAGCCACTAGTAAGCCACTATGTCAAATCCGGTACCAATTATTCAGGTGGTTTATACTGTTTCATACGCCGTCGGCTGCGTATTTTTGCAAAAAAAAATATATGTATTTAAAAAAGAAATTGTCTATACCTTTTTATTATTTACATAAATAATACAAATTTTTAACTAAATAATGAAGAATTACTATGAGTAGAGATAAAAAAGTTATGATCACAGTCGATATATCGTGAAATAATCATGACCGCGATCGTGATTCTGCGATCACTCACGGTGATTTATATATGTATTATTTATTAATAATATAATATTATTAAAATATTCTATAGAATACAAAATATTCTATATTTCGTATTCTATATTTCCCAATTGCAAATATACATAAATTATCTCTGGTTAAGAACTATATTCCCGTAATGTATAAGACAAGGAGGACCGAACCGTGCGACAAGGACCGACATATAAAATATGATGCCACTCCGAAATTTATTAATAACTAACAAAATAAGCATCAAATCTGCATAAAACTTGTACGAAAATGTAGCCGAGTCCTGATTGACTACACATAACGGTAGCGGTGGCATCAGTGAAGCCATTTCAGATTTCATTTAGTAGGTAATAGGTACGATACGTGGCAATAACCTATAATCTGCGATATGTCCTGTCATTTGTCCACTCACCCGTGTTGCGTCTTGTGTCCCCATTGCGCACGCGCAACGTGTCATCATTCGCTCCCCACTCAATTCCTGTTGCGTTCCCGTCGCGCATGCGTGCTTAACCCGGTAATCGGAGAGAGGGTAACTTTTCAGAGGCACCTTCCCCTGATCTGGCGGCACTGATCGCCGGTGGCCGCGCGGCTCTTGTCGTCTCTTTCTTTTCTATACGCTGTCCATCTTTACGTCCAAAACTTTCATCGTTTATTACACAAGTAAATATCATCGGAATTATATCATATTTCGTATCATTTTCATTAGAAAAATGCCACGAATATGTTCGTGAAAGTTCCATAAAAAAATAATAAAAAATAAAGAAGTTTTATTATTGCACTAGTATATTTTTTGTTGCGCCTTCGGCCGCGCGGTCCGTGTTTGCATGCTGTCCTTTTCTAAGTTCGGCGCGGTCGACGCGGTCACAAAAGAATAGTGTCCCTTCGCGATCTGATAGCCAGCAAGAACGTGAGGTCATAATAGACGTGTTATCATCGCGGCAAATATTTCTATTGGCGTCTTATAACTCCCTATCACCGTACCACTGGCCCCCTCCCCGCCGTGGTCCCAACGATTCGGCTGCGACTCATTACAATTATAACAGTCAAAGTGAACGGACGCGTATTTCTTTATATCGTTGTGTTGTGTTGTTGCGTTGTGTGTTGTGTTATTGCGATATAGAAAGTATACGATGCAGGAAGTGTAGGACGGATAACAAGGAACCGTTACTTCGTGAGTACACGTTTCGGTGTTTTATCAGTAATTAGAAATCATAATTATTAATTTTCATATATTTATTGGAACGAATTCTTTGTTAATCGGTTTAAATTTATTCTCAAATTACGTTGCCTTCTTATGTTAATTTACTCTTGTGTGCGATTAATATCGAGTCTATTTAATTTTATATTTTATTTTCAGTTCGTATCATTTCATTTCTATTAATTCGAATTATTGAACTTTGACGGTTGATCGATTGAAATGAAATGAATTTGTTCTTTCTGTCAAACACAGAATATTTCGCAGATATTCGCAATTAATCATTTTTATTTTAAATTTTCTTTTCAAATTACAATAATATAACAATTCATTGCTAATGTATTGGTGATTTATTAAGAAAACAAACATGTACATGGTTCGCTACATTTCATTTGAAGTAACGTAACAGATAACCTAATTTTAATTAAAGAATTATTTAAAAGTTTTTTTTTTTTTTTTTTTTTTTTTTTTTTTATCCTTTGTATTATTAAAATAATATAGAAAATTTATTCCCCTTTGGAAAATATTTCATTTCTCCATTTGATAGATGAATTATGGTTACGTTGTGTCAATTACTCAGGTATATTCAGCATTCGAGTATGGAGAATGCAAAGTTATGGCGAAACTTGTGACCGAGTACATCGTGAGAATGCAAAGTTATGGCGAAACTTGTGACCGAGTACATCGTGAGATCATTTCGAATGCTGAACGTGTTTTTCGTGAGTATCCACTTTAGTGTACAGCATAAATTGATTTTGATTTTATATTCAATAAGAACGATTTATTTTCTATTAATTTGGATCAATTTTTTGACTGTTGTTCTGTCGAAATTAAATGAATTTGTTGTTTCTGTCGCACAGACCGAGGGAAAAGTATCCCACGACGACATCCGTAGCTGAGAACGAAAAGGTACGTGTCGTGCTTTCTTCAAGGGGGAGAGAATGTAAGTACCAATATATCTTTCGAATTAAACTTTCTTGTCGAACATAGTCTTTTTTTTTTTTTTTTTTTTTTTTTTTTAAATTATTAATGAAAATTATTTGTGAAACATCTTCACAAATTAAATAGATTTTCCATATGACAAAGATTCATGTTAACCATTCGAGGCAACGATTCGTTTCGACTGATTTGTTATCGTTACTTAAAGAATAATTTAAATAGACTATATGTCGATGAGAAATCGTACGAATCGATTTTAATATCTCTTTGTTTCCTTTTCTGATTTCAGGACTCTAACCCCCCAACAAGTAGTAAGTGAGAAGAAACAACTCTTTTTTCTTTTTTTTTTATAATTGTCTGTAGTTGATGTTGTTGGTAGTCGATTTTGGCGAGTATAGTAATCTGTTTCCTAGTTAGGTAGGGTCTTTTTGTACGTCGCGACTTTTTTTTTTTTTTTTTTTTTTTTTTAAATATATTTAAATTGCTCGGAAGCATTAGATAACGCGTACAAAAAGACGATTCGCGACGGGTAGATTCTCAAGACAAAGCACGAGTACTTCACATTTAATAGAGAACTTATTTCCACTACATATTTCGAAACGTTGCTTTGCCAAAAGAATCGTCCGAGGGTCTCTAAATATTTTCATGATAACTTTAAATAAATGCATAAAATAATTTTCAAAATGTATTATCAATTTATATTATAAAAATCTTTATCACAATTAAATTCTGGATCTTTATTAAAAATTAAATGTCGAATCTTTATTAAATTAAATTAAAAGTAACCCAGAACTAACCCAGAACTAACCCAGACCTAACCTTACGGCCAGTGGCTGGTGGCTATTTTTTCTTTTATGTTACCCGATTTCTATGTTACCAACATTGATAATGTTGATCGATTGGGAATCACCCGATTTCTATGTTACCGACAATGATAATGTTGATCAATTGCGAATCACCCGATTTCTGTGTTACCGACAATGATAATGTTCCAAGAATATTAATTAATTCATTTATTCGTTGTTTCCTTTTGACGGAAATAGTTTAACATACTTTGATAGAGATCGATATTATAATTGTCGGTAAAATAGAGATCGAAATTGTACCATTTCGGTGTCGCGCCCAATATTACCGATAGTTCACGAATTTAGGTGCATTAGTAAGAACTGAATATTCCGTATACTTAATTTTTACTCCGGATATTTAATATGGTTATGGCAACCGAGCAAGCTATTTGTTCAACGATTCGTTTGTCGCGGCCGTTTGTGGACTGTCAAAAAAAAAAGTAAACAAAGTTTCGAAATATCAACACATCTATACCGCGTTACCGTTATCCTGATTTAGAAGTCGATTTCGATCCATTCATTGTTGTTTTGTTTCACGGACAATAAATTCCTCGCGCTGTTTATTGGAATAATATTTTAACTACCTGCGATCGAAACCGTTCAAACGATTTTCAATGCGACCATCGATAATCCTGTAGTACAACTGAAATTTACGAGGCGACAGCATTCGAATGCGTCATAGCAGGACCTTCTACCATACCTTCCACCCCACCGCGCTACGCCCCCTTCCAACGGTGTCGTGCTATTACGGGTATATCAACAGAGATTTCCTACCGGCCTGCTCGGTTAGGCCTGCTCGGTTAGGCCTGCTCGGTTAGGCCTGCTCGGTTAGGCCTGCTCGGTTAGGCCTGCTCGGTTAGGCCTGCTCGGTTAGGCCTGCTCGGTTAGGCCTGCTCGGTTAGGCCTGCTCGGTTAGGCCTGCTCGGTTAGGCCTGCTCGGTTAGGCCTGCTCGGTTAGGCCTGCTCGGTTAGGCCTGCTCGGTTAGGCCTGCTCGGTTAGGCCTGCTCGGTTAGGCCTGCTCGGTTAGGCCTGCTCGGTTAGGCCTGCTCGGTTAGGCCTGCTCGGTTAGGCCTGCTCGGTTAGGCCTGCTCGGTTAGGCCTGCTCGGTTAGGCCTGCTCGGTTAGGCCTGCTCGGTTAGGCCTGCTCGGTTAGGCCTGCTCGGTTAGGCCTGCTCGGTTAGGCCTGCTCGGTTAGGCCTGCTCGGTTAGGCCTGCTCGGTTAGGCCTGCTCGGTTAGGCCTGCTCGGTTAGGCCTGCTCGGTTAGGCCTGCTCGGTTAGGCCTGCTCGGTTAGGCCTGCTCGGTTAGGCCTGCTCGGTTAGGCCTGCTCGGTTAGGCCTGCTCGGTTAGGCCTGCTCGGTTAGGCCTGCTCGGTTCGGCCTGCTCGGTTAGGCCTGCTCGGTTAGGCCTGCTCGGTTAGGCCTGCTCGGTTAGGCCTGCTCGGTTAGGCCTGCTCGGTTAGGCCTGCTCGGTTAGGCCTGCTCGGTTAGGCCTGCTCGGTTAGGTCTGGGTTAGGTCTGGGTTAGGTCTGGGTTAGGTCTGGGTTAGGTCTGGGTTAGGTCTGGGTTAGGTCTGGGTTAGGTCTGGGTTAGGTCTGGGTTAGGTCTGGGTTAGGTCTGGGTTAGGTCTGGGTTAGGTCTGGGTTAGGTCTGGGTTAGGTCTGGGTTAGGTCTGGGTTAGGTCTGGGTTAGGTCTGGGTTAGGTCTGGGTTAGGTCTGGGTTAGGTCTGGGTTAGGTCTGGGTTAGGTCTGGGTTAGGTCTGGGTTAGGTCTGGGTTAGGTCTGGGTTAGGTCTGGGTTAGGTCTGGGTTAGGTCTGGGTTAGGTCTGGGTTAGGTCTGGGTTAGGTCTGGGTTAGGTCTGGGTTAGGTCTGGGTTAGGTCTGGGTTAGGTCTGGGTTAGGTCTGGGTTAGGTCTGGGTTAGGTCTGGGTTAGGTCTGGGTTAGGTCTGGGTTAGGTCTGGGTTAGGTCTGGGTTAGGTCTGGGTTAGGTCTGGGTTAGGTCTGGGTTAGGTCTGGGTTAGGTCTGGGTTAGGTCTGGGTTAGGTCTGGGTTAGGTCTGGGTTAGGTCTGGGTTAGGTCTGGGTTAGGTCTGGGTTAGGTCTGGGTTAGGTCTGGGTTAGGTCTGGGTTAGGTCTGGGTTAGGTCTGGGTTAGGTCTGGGTTAGGTCTGGGTTAGGTCTGGGTTAGGTCTGGGTTAGGTCTGGGTTAGGTCTGGGTTAGGTCTGGGTTAGGTCTGGGTTAGGTCTGGGTTAGGTCTGGGTTAGGTCTGGGTTAGGTCTGGGTTAGGTCTGGGTTAGGTCTGGGTTAGGTCTGGGTTAGGTCTGGGTTAGGTCTGGGTTAGGTCTGGGTTAGGTCTGGGTTAGGTCTGGGTTAGGTCTGGGTTAGGTCTGGGTTAGGTCTGGGTTAGGTCTGGGTTAGGTCTGGGTTAGGTCTGGGTTAGGTCTGGGTTAGGTCTGGGTTAGGTCTGGGTTAGGTCTGGGTTAGGTCTGGGTTAGGTCTGGGTTAGGTCTGGGTTAGGTCTGGGTTAGGTCTGGGTTAGGTCTGGGTTAGGTCTGGGTTAGGTCTGGGTTAGGTCTGGGTTAGGTCTGGGTTAGGTCTGGGTTAGGTCTGGGTTAGGTCTGGGTTAGGTCTGGGTTAGGTCTGGGTTAGGTCTGGGTTAGGTCTGGGTTAGGTCTGGGTTAGGTCTGGGTTAGGTCTGGGTTAGGTCTGGGTTAGGTCTGGGTTAGGTCTGGGTTAGGTCTGGGTTAGGTCTGGGTTAGGTCTGGGTTAGGTCTGGGTTAGGTCTGGGTTAGGTCTGGGTTAGGTCTGGGTTAGGTCTGGGTTAGGTCTGGGTTAGGTCTGGGTTAGGTCTGGGTTAGGTCTGGGTTAGGTCTGGGTTAGGTCTGGGTTAGGTCTGGGTTAGGTCTGGGTTAGGTCTGGGTTAGGTCTGGGTTAGGTCTGGGTTAGGTCTGGGTTAGGTCTGGGTTAGGTCTGGGTTAGGTCTGGGTTAGGTCTGGGTTAGGTCTGGGTTAGGTCTGGGTTAGGTCTGGGTTAGGTCTGGGTTAGGTCTGGGTTAGGTCTGGGTTAGGTCTGGGTTAGGTCTGGGTTAGGTCTGGGTTAGGTCTGGGTTAGGTCTGGGTTAGGTCTGGGTTAGGTCTGGGTTAGGTCTGGGTTAGGTCTGGGTTAGGTCTGGGTTAGGTCTGGGTTAGGTCTGGGTTAGGTCTGGGTTAGGTCTGGGTTAGGTCTGGGTTAGGTCTGGGTTAGGTCTGGGTTAGGTCTGGGTTAGGTCTGGGTTAGGTCTGGGTTAGGTCTGGGTTAGGTCTGGGTTAGGTCTGGGTTAGGTCTGGGTTAGGTCTGGGTTAGGTCTGGGTTAGGTCTGGGTTAGGTCTGGGTTAGGTCTGGGTTAGGTCTGGGTTAGGTCTGGGTTAGGTCTGGGTTAGGTCTGGGTTAGGTCTGGGTTAGGTCTGGGTTAGGTCTGGGTTAGGTCTGGGTTAGGTCTGGGTTAGGTCTGGGTTAGGTCTGGGTTAGGTCTGGGTTAGGTCTGGGTTAGGTCTGGGTTAGGTCTGGGTTAGGTCTGGGTTAGGTCTGGGTTAGGTCTGGGTTAGGTCTGGGTTAGGTCTGGGTTAGGTCTGGGTTAGGTCTGGGTTAGGTCTGGGTTAGGTCTGGGTTAGGTCTGGGTTAGGTCTGGGTTAGGTCTGGGTTAGGTCTGGGTTAGGTCTGGGTTAGGTCTGGGTTAGGTCTGGGTTAGGTCTGGGTTAGGTCTGGGTTAGGTCTGGGTTAGGTCTGGGTTAGGTCTGGGTTAGGTCTGGGTTAGGTCTGGGTTAGGTCTGGGTTAGGTCTGGGTTAGGTCTGGGTTAGGTCTGGGTTAGGTCTGGGTTAGGTCTGGGTTAGGTCTGGGTTAGGTCTGGGTTAGGTCTGGGTTAGGTCTGGGTTAGGTCTGGGTTAGGTCTGGGTTAGGTCTGGGTTAGGTCTGGGTTAGGTCTGGGTTAGGTCTGGGTTAGGTCTGGGTTAGGTCTGGGTTAGGTCTGGGTTAGGTCTGGGTTAGGTCTGGGTTAGGTCTGGGTTAGGTCTGGGTTAGGTCTGGGTTAGGTCTGGGTTAGGTCTGGGTTAGGTCTGGGTTAGGTCTGGGTTAGGTCTGGGTTAGGTCTGGGTTAGGTCTGGGTTAGGTCTGGGTTAGGTCTGGGTTAGGTCTGGGTTAGGTCTGGGTTAGGTCTGGGTTAGGTCTGGGTTAGGTCTGGGTTAGGTCTGGGTTAGGTCTGGGTTAGGTCTGGGTTAGGTCTGGGTTAGGTCTGGGTTAGGTCTGGGTTAGGTCTGGGTTAGGTCTGGGTTAGGTCTGGGTTAGGTCTGGGTTAGGTCTGGGTTAGGTCTGGGTTAGGTCTGGGTTAGGTCTGGGTTAGGTCTGGGTTAGGTCTGGGTTAGGTCTGGGTTAGGTCTGGGTTAGGTCTGGGTTAGGTCTGGGTTAGGTCTGGGTTAGGTCTGGGTTAGGTCTGGGTTAGGTCTGGGTTAGGTCTGGGTTAGGTCTGGGTTAGGTCTGGGTTAGGTCTGGGTTAGGTCTGGGTTAGGTCTGGGTTAGGTCTGGGTTAGGTCTGGGTTAGGTCTGGGTTAGGTCTGGGTTAGGTCTGGGTTAGGTCTGGGTTAGGTCTGGGTTAGGTCTGGGTTAGGTCTGGGTTAGGTCTGGGTTAGGTCTGGGTTAGGTCTGGGTTAGGTCTGGGTTAGGTCTGGGTTAGGTCTGGGTTAGGTCTGGGTTAGGTCTGGGTTAGGTCTGGGTTAGGTCTGGGTTAGGTCTGGGTTAGGTCTGGGTTAGGTCTGGGTTAGGTCTGGGTTAGGTCTGGGTTAGGTCTGGGTTAGGTCTGGGTTAGGTCTGGGTTAGGTCTGGGTTAGGTCTGGGTTAGGTCTGGGTTAGGTCTGGGTTAGGTCTGGGTTAGGTCTGGGTTAGGTCTGGGTTAGGTCTGGGTTAGGTCTGGGTTAGGTCTGGGTTAGGTCTGGGTTAGGTCTGGGTTAGGTCTGGGTTAGGTCTGGGTTAGGTCTGGGTTAGGTCTGGGTTAGGTCTGGGTTAGGTCTGGGTTAGGTCTGGGTTAGGTCTGGGTTAGGTCTGGGTTAGGTCTGGGTTAGGTCTGGGTTAGGTCTGGGTTAGGTCTGGGTTAGGTCTGGGTTAGGTCTGGGTTAGGTCTGGGTTAGGTCTGGGTTAGGTCTGGGTTAGGTCTGGGTTAGGTCTGGGTTAGGTCTGGGTTAGGTCTGGGTTAGGTCTGGGTTAGGTCTGGGTTAGGTCTGGGTTAGGTCTGGGTTAGGTCTGGGTTAGGTCTGGGTTAGGTCTGGGTTAGGTCTGGGTTAGGTCTGGGTTAGGTCTGGGTTAGGTCTGGGTTAGGTCTGGGTTAGGTCTGGGTTAGGTCTGGGTTAGGTCTGGGTTAGGTCTGGGTTAGGTCTGGGTTAGGTCTGGGTTAGGTCTGGGTTAGGTCTGGGTTAGGTCTGGGTTAGGTCTGGGTTAGGTCTGGGTTAGGTCTGGGTTAGGTCTGGGTTAGGTCTGGGTTAGGTCTGGGTTAGGTCTGGGTTAGGTCTGGGTTAGGTCTGGGTTAGGTCTGGGTTAGGTCTGGGTTAGGTCTGGGTTAGGTCTGGGTTAGGTCTGGGTTAGGTCTGGGTTAGGTCTGGGTTAGGTCTGGGTTAGGTCTGGGTTAGGTCTGGGTTAGGTCTGGGTTAGGTCTGGGTTAGGTCTGGGTTAGGTCTGGGTTAGGTCTGGGTTAGGTCTGGGTTAGGTCTGGGTTAGGTCTGGGTTAGGTCTGGGTTAGGTCTGGGTTAGGTCTGGGTTAGGTCTGGGTTAGGTCTGGGTTAGGTCTGGGTTAGGTCTGGGTTAGGTCTGGGTTAGGTCTGGGTTAGGTCTGGGTTAGGTCTGGGTTAGGTCTGGGTTAGGTCTGGGTTAGGTCTGGGTTAGGTCTGGGTTAGGTCTGGGTTAGGTCTGGGTTAGGTCTGGGTTAGGTCTGGGTTAGGTCTGGGTTAGGTCTGGGTTAGGTCTGGGTTAGGTCTGGGTTAGGTCTGGGTTAGGTCTGGGTTAGGTCTGGGTTAGGTCTGGGTTAGGTCTGGGTTAGGTCTGGGTTAGGTCTGGGTTAGGTCTGGGTTAGGTCTGGGTTAGGTCTGGGTTAGGTCTGGGTTAGGTCTGGGTTAGGTCTGGGTTAGGTCTGGGTTAGGTCTGGGTTAGGTCTGGGTTAGGTCTGGGTTAGGTCTGGGTTAGGTCTGGGTTAGGTCTGGGTTAGGTCTGGGTTAGGTCTGGGTTAGGTCTGGGTTAGGTCTGGGTTAGGTCTGGGTTAGGTCTGGGTTAGGTCTGGGTTAGGTCTGGGTTAGGTCTGGGTTAGGTCTGGGTTAGGTCTGGGTTAGGTCTGGGTTAGGTCTGGGTTAGGTCTGGGTTAGGTCTGGGTTAGGTCTGGGTTAGGTCTGGGTTAGGTCTGGGTTAGGTCTGGGTTAGGTCTGGGTTAGGTCTGGGTTAGGTCTGGGTTAGGTCTGGGTTAGGTCTGGGTTAGGTCTGGGTTAGGTCTGGGTTAGGTCTGGGTTAGGTCTGGGTTAGGTCTGGGTTAGGTCTGGGTTAGGTCTGGGTTAGGTCTGGGTTAGGTCTGGGTTAGGTCTGGGTTAGGTCTGGGTTAGGTCTGGGTTAGGTCTGGGTTAGGTCTGGGTTAGGTCTGGGTTAGGTCTGGGTTAGGTCTGGGTTAGGTCTGGGTTAGGTCTGGGTTAGGTCTGGGTTAGGTCTGGGTTAGGTCTGGGTTAGGTCTGGGTTAGGTCTGGGTTAGGTCTGGGTTAGGTCTGGGTTAGGTCTGGGTTAGGTCTGGGTTAGGTCTGGGTTAGGTCTGGGTTAGGTCTGGGTTAGGTCTGGGTTAGGTCTGGGTTAGGTCTGGGTTAGGTCTGGGTTAGGTCTGGGTTAGGTCTGGGTTAGGTCTGGGTTAGGTCTGGGTTAGGTCTGGGTTAGGTCTGGGTTAGGTCTGGGTTAGGTCTGGGTTAGGTCTGGGTTAGGTCTGGGTTAGGTCTGGGTTAGGTCTGGGTTAGGTCTGGGTTAGGTCTGGGTTAGGTCTGGGTTAGGTCTGGGTTAGGTCTGGGTTAGGTCTGGGTTAGGTCTGGGTTAGGTCTGGGTTAGGTCTGGGTTAGGTCTGGGTTAGGTCTGGGTTAGGTCTGGGTTAGGTCTGGGTTAGGTCTGGGTTAGGTCTGGGTTAGGTCTGGGTTAGGTCTGGGTTAGGTCTGGGTTAGGTCTGGGTTAGGTCTGGGTTAGGTCTGGGTTAGGTCTGGGTTAGGTCTGGGTTAGGTCTGGGTTAGGTCTGGGTTAGGTCTGGGTTAGGTCTGGGTTAGGTCTGGGTTAGGTCTGGGTTAGGTCTGGGTTAGGTCTGGGTTAGGTCTGGGTTAGGTCTGGGTTAGGTCTGGGTTAGGTCTGGGTTAGGTCTGGGTTAGGTCTGGGTTAGGTCTGGGTTAGGTCTGGGTTAGGTCTGGGTTAGGTCTGGGTTAGGTCTGGGTTAGGTCTGGGTTAGGTCTGGGTTAGGTCTGGGTTAGGTCTGGGTTAGGTCTGGGTTAGGTCTGGGTTAGGTCTGGGTTAGGTCTGGGTTAGGTCTGGGTTAGGTCTGGGTTAGGTCTGGGTTAGGTCTGGGTTAGGTCTGGGTTAGGTCTGGGTTAGGTCTGGGTTAGGTCTGGGTTAGGTCTGGGTTAGGTCTGGGTTAGGTCTGGGTTAGGTCTGGGTTAGGTCTGGGTTAGGTCTGGGTTAGGTCTGGGTTAGGTCTGGGTTAGGTCTGGGTTAGGTCTGGGTTAGGTCTGGGTTAGGTCTGGGTTAGGTCTGGGTTAGGTCTGGGTTAGGTCTGGGTTAGGTCTGGGTTAGGTCTGGGTTAGGTCTGGGTTAGGTCTGGGTTAGGTCTGGGTTAGGTCTGGGTTAGGTCTGGGTTAGGTCTGGGTTAGGTCTGGGTTAGGTCTGGGTTAGGTCTGGGTT